>JACXIK010000051.1:600000-847455 GCA_014737385.1 Bombus superbus
GGCCAATTAGAAGCGAATGTTTTTAGAAACGTGCCAGAGAAAAATCGCATTTTTATTAATTATTCATATTAGAAATACGCGTTTTCAAAGGGTTTTTCGAAGAAGATGCAGCGCATTGAATTTAAAATTAGTTTTAACAAAGACAAATACACTCATCGTTCACTTAATTAATAACTAATAGCTTGCGAAGAATCTTGTTTCGTATTATGAATCTTAGAGAAGCTTGTTAAGTTCGTAAAGAATATATCAAAATTTAAAAGCAATTTTACCGAGGACAAGTACATTTATCGTTTAATTAATGAATAATCGATAGCCTGCGGGGAAAATTGTTCGCTAATTGTCGGTGATAGAAACAAATTCTTTCGGATGGTTTTGCATTACACTAACGTTTAGAATCAGTTTTACCGAGGACAAATACATCAATCGTTGATTAATTATTTATTAAAGTACAGTATCAAGCACGCGCAACGGAACATAGAGGAATTAAAAGAAGAATTTTCAAATGTATCTTTTAATTCGTTTGAAATGCTTGCATCTGTTTCGTTTTTATGCAATTCACACACGGTATGCAAATTGAACGTACGTACGGATAGATATAGCTTGTTTTATCATGAAAGTATTGACAAATATTTATCTTTCTCGAACATCTCGTAATATGATTGACAACGAGTGTTCGTTAACTTCCTACTGCATCGAACGTTTTATTACTTAGAATTCCGTAATAGGAATATTTTCTCGCGATAATTGTAACTTGCTAGATGTTTAATAAAGGTTTAAAGGAATGCTATTATCTCATAAATTTCGAACGATTAAGTATAGGAGAACGAACAAATATCGCGTGTCTTATACATATTCCGTATTCTCGTTGACGTTTATTACGTGATCGTTCCATGTCCGAACACGATGTAGCACGATCAACGAAAATTATAAATTTATGTCCTATGCAAGTTTCAACGATGGAAGTTATAGACGATTAGATCTATATACGCGTATGAATATTTTAACTGTCTCGATTTGTAGAACCACTAAAAATAATTCGGTTGGAAAATGATATAAATGTACTTAACATATCTTTTTTTTCGTGTGCATAATAAATACAAGAAACGATAGATAAGACCAATTTATATAGAGACCTATATTTATCTATGTTTTCTATAAATTGTTGTAACGTGTGATCTTTTCAAGTCTATGCGGTATTATCGAGCTTCGATTTTAATATCGTAGTTGTACGAAAAGAAATTCCAAAGTTTTTATCGATATTCTTTTCTTCTTCAGTGAAACGAAGTAGGTACTAAAAGTACTTAAATTATAATTTTTTTTTTCAAATTATGCAATATCTTTCCCTATCCAAAGTACCTGATTCTAGAAAATAACATTTAATTACATATCGTTACTATAAATTAAGCTACCTTGTTTACGCTTTTCTACGTTATTTACAGTGTTAATTTTTTAATTATTTAATTCCTCACAATATTCGATCCTTCATTGCTTCGTCGCTTATAGGATCACCTTCTTTCTTAAATCCCTCGACTATACTGAGATCAATAATACGTATTGATATTCCATACATTCGAATTTCCACACTCGCAGATTTTGCCGAATATTTTCTTTTTTTTTTTTTCTTCTATCAATTAATCATCCATCGGCGAGGAAAGTGAATGAAAATAAGAGAAGGAGAAGTAAACGCGTGGGAGGGGAGATATATCGTTGTGCTGGAAAAAAGAGATAGGGAAAAAAAGCGAGAAAAATGTCAAAGAAGAGATATAAAAGGTTGCGGAAACGTAGACTCCATTATAGTTAACAATGCCCACCTCGTCGACGTTGACGCAAGGTTGACATGTGTAGTTGTGTATATTTAAATAAAGCTACGTGCAGCGCAGACCCTATCCGCGAGCGTTATTCGTAGGCGTGCATCATGATCGACTTGTATGAGTGAACACGAATCGATAAATTAGCGTGTCGACGTATGTGTTTGATGACACGCTCCGAACCCGTCTAACCGTGATAATAAATGCCTACGAAAAATGCATGCTTCGATGCCGACCTTTAACGACGTCGTCATCATTGACGCAGGATGAACATTATTACGTATAAATAAGATTTTTCTAAAGTCTTCGAAAGCCTTTCTTTACGTCAGACGAACATGTTTTTAGCATTACGAAACTGTGAAAGTCGTTGTAGTATCTCATTCCTTTATGCATTAACGTGTTTTTCAGGAGAAAGAGGAGATCCTCCGTATTCTATAGAATTGTTAATAATTCATTTTAAAGGGAACACCAGGATAACTATTTTTTTTTTTTAAGAATAAGGCTACAATAATTTTTAAGGATTTTTCATGACACTTATTAAGTGTATGGACAAATGTGTTTTCCCTTGCGTTATTTGTATTTCTCTATGCAGACTATCGAGATACCTATTGTTTAAATTCATTGAACATAAAATTGAAAAATTCAAAATAATAACCTCTTGGTACTTGTTTTATACTTTAGTCGTTGATAGATCTAATGTTAATGGTAATCTAGATAGAAGGCGGATGTCTATGCATTTACAGAAAACTTTCAATGCAAAATGTATAGAATGCACATAATATGTGAAAATATAAAAGTATCTAAGTATATATATATATATGGAATTTAAGCAGATATATATATATATATATATATATATATATATATATATATTTGGTATTTATGTTTATAAATACCAAAATCAGTCGAAGGCAGTCTAAAAACTTGTAATAAATGTTATAATAAATTCATACGTTCGCGTGAAGTAACAGGCTGTTGACGATGTTGCAGATGGTTTGTGGCAGTGATGCCCTCGTCGGAGGAGGAAAGCCAGTGGCTCGTTGGCAGCGGGGGTGGACCCGCATCTTCCAGCGGTGGCACGATATCCGGAACTGGAGAACGCACGCTGACCAGTAGAGGAGGATTATACACTGAGGAGATGACGACTCAACCGACGAACACGAACACCGCAGGTGCGAACGCGGGTTCAGCCGATTCCGCTGAGCATGATCTCATTGACTCGACCGCCGATGCAACACTTTTAGCACAATTTCACGAAGACGCTATCAAACAGGTACATACGATTTTGCTTCCACTTTTTTTCATTTACATTACTTCGAATAAAGTCTTTCGATTGAATGTTATGTTAATTATAGAGTTTCTTATTAAATTCTCGTTCTAAAACCTTCCTTTCTCGAGAAAGAAGAATCTACGATAGATATGGTGTACCACTGATTCACAATCTTAGAGTGTCTATCTCCAATTAAGATACATTTAATGCAATTTTGCTTGTACAATATTAAATTAGCGCTGTGTTCACAATTCGCTTCACGTACTAACGATAACGAGCAATTTTATCCGCGTTGTAAGCGATAAAATTAGTAAAAAGTCACGAAATTCGAAAAGTTTTGCCACCGATTACTGCACCCCTCTGGAAACTTCTACGTAACTAAAATTTGAATTACAATCGTAAGCAAATTGCGATTATCGGAAGATATCGAAGCATCGATTATCGATCGATCAATTCTTAGATTACTTTTTCCAAAGCACCGAGCCTAGTCACAGACCAATGAGCTCATACAAATTTGAAATCTGTATTTACATTGGCTGCTGCATCTTTTTCGACATATCGAAATAAAATATTGAACTTTGGTTAATCGAACAACAAAAACATAACCTATAGTAAATGGCGTCCTTTTTAGCCAAGTTAATTTCTTTAGCCATTTAATTACCCTTTCACTGCCAGTGTTTAAAACCTTTTTAGAGTTTCAACATGGATGAAGTTTTAGATGAATCGATTGTAAAGGCAAAATATGAGTCAAAAGAGATACCGGGCTATCTGAATGATTTCCCAGTAAATACATTTGTTTTCCATAATTTATTTGGAGGTTACACCTATATTTTTATCAATTATAGATATTTAAATTTATAAATATATTATTTGTGTTATTCAAATGAATCTAATAAGCAATAATACAAAATAACTGGCTATTTATTGTATTGTATTGTATATTGTTTAGTAATATTTATATATTGTCATTTGTGTCATTGCTGTATAATAAATTACTAAGCTGTTAATTGTTTTTCAGGCTGGTGTTGGTTACTTCCAAGTATTGGCTGCTTTATGCACAGGCTTGAGTCTTGCAGCAGATACTGTCGAATTTTTTGTTGTACCATATATTTTACCAAGTGCAGAGGTTGAACTGTGCATTGAAGATAATGAAAAAGGATGGCTCAGTTAGTTTTTATTTTTACCCCTTCTTACAATGCGAGTACTTCTAGATAAATATCCTGACATCTTTTTATTTCAGGCAATATTACTTTAATGGGCCTTGCATTGGGAGGATTATTTTGGGGCGGCTTAGGAGACAGGATTGGTAGACGCAGATCTTTATTGTCTGCAATGTCTGTTCATGCTTTATTTAGCGGTGTAGCCACTTTTATGCCAACTTACGGAACATTTATGTGTGCTAGATTTTGTTCCGCGATTGGGTAAGAAATTCCTTTTTCTTTCGTATTTAGATGCACTTTAAGATTATTTGAAATGAATTGTATATGTTATTTCACCACAGAGTAGGGGGATCTTTACCACTAGCATTTGCATATCTCGCAGAATGTTGTCCAAGATTAAGCAGGAGTCGATGGATTGGCTTATTAGTGGCAGCAGGAGCGCTAGGAGGTGTATATGCAGCTCTTCTAGCATGGGCGGTGGTTCCTACGACTGGAGAAATGGTGGTTCTTGAAAACAAAGAACACTTCAGTGCTTGGCATCGCTTCCTTTTACTTTGTTGTTTACCAGCATTATGCTCTACTATCGGGCTCATTTTCCTACCAGAAAGTACAAGATATTTGGTAGAAGCAGGCAGAGATGTAGAAGCAATGATGGTTTACCAGGTATTTTTTTATATCTATGTATAAGATAAGTATGTGTAATAAGAGATAAGCAATGTAACAAGATAAAAAAGTTGATTGAAACTGATGCATTTTTTTAGAAAATATACAAAAAGAATAACACGCGGAAAGGTACAACAGGTGCGCAATATCAACTTTCTGAATTAGAGCTTCCAACTAAAAGGCCTCGTGGTTTGGCACCTCCGTCTCCTACTAATCATACTAGTGTTTTGGCTGATATAATTTATTCTATTGAAGTGGTATGAATATCTGCATATTTTTTTATCTTACGTCTTTGGAAACTAATATTAATTTTTATTGAATTTCTAGTTTTGGAATTCCTTCCTGGAATTATTTGTATCGCCTCATTTACGCGTCACGGTAGTGCTTATAATTATTTGGTCAACTGTATCATTTGGGTATGTATTTTCATTAAACACGTCGATAATTGTTTGTTTTATAATATCACAATTTTATTTTACTGTAGACTATATGGCCTTATGGTGTGGTGTCCTGAATATCTCAAACTTTTACGCGCCACGGAATATAAAGCTCATACAATAAAAATTTTCGGGAAAGAATATAAAGATCAGACATTCAATGGTTCTTTAGAGAATTGTCAATACAAAGATTCGATATTTTTAAATTGCAAGTAAGTAGATATGAAAAGAGTTTGTGAAATAATACTGAATTAAATTGTATTTGTGTTTCAGATTCACTAAAATGGTATTCAGTCACGTAGATTTCGATAATTGTACTTTTCAATCTGTAGAATTCAGTAGCATAAAGTCTAGTAAAACTCATTTTACAGACAGTGTTATTGTACACTCAAAGTATGTATTCAGAATGCTAATATTTAACAACAGTACTCCTTTCTTGATATAAAATAATGATTATCTATGGCTTTCAGATTTGTAGATACAGATCTATCCGCACAAGTCTTTACGAGATGTAAGTTGGAAAATAATACAGAGTTAAGTCTGAGCGGTCCCTGTCCGACTCTCGATTTGGATTATAACATTTACATAGAAGAAGCTTTACATGGTCATCTCGTTGCTCAATTGGCCTTCGTGCCTGCTGCTGCTTTAGCAGGATTAGCACTCACTGTGCTTGAGCGGCCAAAAATGATTGGTATTTCGTTATTTCTCTCATCAATAGCTGCTCTGTGTTTAATTCTAGTGGGCACAAATAGTTCTGCAGTGCTTGGCTTCGAAGGTGGTTTTATGGCAGTGTTTGCTATTGCTTGGACGTCTCTTACTTTGGTTACAGTTGAGAGCTTCCCTACTCATTTAAGGTAAATTTCGCTTTGATTATTATTTCATTCAAATAAAATATATATTTAAAAAAGAATGAATTAATAGTAAGATATATCGATTTTATAGGTGTACTGGTTTCGGTTTTATAGCAGGTGTTATAAGGCTATGTGGTTTAATAGGAACTACAACTTACAAAACTTTAGTTGGCGCACCTCTAGTTGCGCCTGCACTGTTAACTGCATTACCGTTATTAGTAGCTAGTGTCGCAACATTCAAATTGCCTCACACGCATACAGTTTTTTTATAAGGATTGCGAGTAAGTGAGAAAAAAACGCAGATGCCGTATAAAAGACGTTTTTAATTTGTATTTTAATGGATCACTTGTGAACTGCGCTAATGTTTTCATTCGATATTCTCACATGATACGGAAAATCTCGTGATTCGTTACGAAATCCAAAAGATCGGTTTCTATCAGAAACGTTTGGACGAAAATTATATAATGTGAAACGTCCTGGACAAGTGCAAATTTTTGAATTTGCTAATTTAACAACCAATGTTTTCTTTCGAAGTGCGCCTTCGTACAAAGTGACATATCCTAAACTAGTAAATGGAACGATAAATCGTGGTTTACACAAATATTTGAGTATTTAAAGCGCACAGATGTTAAGGAGTAGCCGTCTCGTACGCTAGGATATGGACTTTCTACAAGATTTTAATACATGTGTTTTAAACGATGACGAAGGTTATTGTTAGAAGAAAGATCTTAGGAAAAAAGACAAAGAACGTACGGAGATTTAATATTTAAATCATGTTACATGAAACCTCATGTAGAGCCTGTATTCCGAGATTTCACTTCATCTAATTTCAAAGCCATTGTACGACTCATTTTCTATAGAAAAGAAGTCGTAAGATGCACATATGTTTATAAAGCTATTTTAATAAGGCAATAGCCATGAAACGTGTCAATTGTAATGGATGTTAAGAGTGGAAGTTGTCATCCATACTGATACGTCAACACATAAGAGAATGAAATACTAAACAATTTTGCTTACTAAAAATGCATTTGAATATTCAGAATAGAAAAATACGGAATGTTATTCATAGTGTATAGACCTTTCTTTTGTTTATAATTAGATTAGAGAGATTATGCATGATCCCAAAATTATCACATTCTAAGCAATTCGATTGAGAAAGTTTGCCAAGGACAGTATCGTGGAAATTTTTATATTTACTATTGCTATATACGCTTCTGCCATTTGAGAAATTAAATATATATGTATACATATATATTCTAAGGAGGTAGATAGGGAACCTCGAATCAAGTAATAATAAATTCTTTCTACCGTGAAGGGAAAATAATCGAAGAAAGACATATTTGGTACTTTTGCTTTTCACCAAGATCAAGCAGCTTACATTCACTCTAGACGCTAGACTCGGCTAAGAGGCATTATCCATGTAACTCATGTAAATGCTGCCGTTCGAATCTTAAATTCCCTCAAACTGAAGACTTTGAACTCGAGAGATAGAAGCTTTAGCTTCGTTTATTATAAATCCGAGAGATTATCGCCTCTAGTCAACTTTTAATCGTCTTTAAGCTTACAAAATACGAATAAACTATGAAAAGAAAAATGCGTCAATCTTTCTAACACTTGTAACCGAAGTAGATGACATTATTTTTTACAAAATCATGAATGTACACTAATATCATCTTAATTGTAAAGATCGCTAATTGCATTTTGCAAATACTTGGCTAGAATTTTACTGTCATTGCGGGAAAGAGATCGCGATGACATGCCAAAGCTGAAAAAAATACTGGTTCCTCAGAACGGATAACTATTTTTAGGCAATAAGAACATAAAATAAGTTTTATGATTATCGAGATATTTCAATCTTATCGAAACTTAAAATATACTACTAAATATTTAAGGAAGATTATTAGTGAGATAAATACAAACTGCTGTTGGCAAACTTAATCATATAAAAATCTACGTCCCATCATGGTTAGTGAATTTTTCATATCAAATTGTTGGCATCTAATTTAAAAACACCAAAAAAAAAAAAGATGTTAATGTTATGAATCGAGCGCTACAGCTATAGCGTCATTTAGCAAGAAGTAGAAACGTGCGCAAATTAAAATTGTTTTATCGCTCGCACAAGTTTTCGTATAACAACCGTCTCTTTCATCACGAAACAACAACGTGGTAATTTTAGTGTCTAAAAGAACTGCTGCTCGTTCCTACTTCCGCAAACTGTATTTATGAACTTGACAGCGAAACAAGCCTGTGCTGGCATTACAATACATAAAATTAATTACTCGTATGAATAGAATAATTTTGTATCTTTTTCTCTTGCATTTGAAACAATAGACTCTTATGTTCATAGAATTAAATGTTTTTAACGTCTTTGATTTTGAGACCGTGTAATATCAAAGTTGATAGATTTATAATTGATTATCGTAGAAGGTTTCCAAAGAAATCTGTGTTAAAAAAGATTGCCAGCACATACGGTTTCACGTGATTAAATCTATACTGCTACACTATTAAATTCATCATCGCCCGTAGATAATATATTTTAATCGACATATCACTTATGAACGAGCACTTTAGATTCGTAGGCTTTAATTAGACTATCGACTAAACGTATTTAGAAATGTGTACCAGGACTCGTAACGATGAAATTTCAAGTGGGCAAAATAGCGGTATACATATACAAGGAAACTGCTAGGTAGTCATTGAAAGTTGAGGATTTCTTTTAGCGAATACGATTGATTATCAGTACACGGATTGATTATCAGCGGATCGAATAATGTAACTGCGTTAGATTATATTTTAATATGGAAAATACTCGTGAAAGTTACTCGAGTGATATTTAGTGCAATGTTGTATCGTTAAGTATAATTATTATTTTTATCTCGTTGGACAACTGCACAAGTATAAGCGAATGTTTTCCTTATTTTATTGTATGGAGAACTGACTTTGTGAAAAATTAATTAGTAAGATATCCAGTTTTTTAATTACTGCATTACATTATGCAGAGCTATTATATCATCAGTGTACAGTGTTTTCTTCTGTACTCGATAGTATATTTTGCAGTAGATATTTTATTCCCTTATTTTATTTTATACAGACTGAAAATAAGGATCAGTTGATAATCGCCGTATCTTTTGTTTGTTTTTACAACATAGACTGTTTTTTAACTTTTAAATATGTAATATTTAATTAATTAGAAAGACACGAGTATATCGTCCAGTGATAGAAAGGAAGAAATTCAAATTCTTCAAGACTTAATTCTGGTTGCGCTTTCTAGCAATTTTTACGACAATTTAATAAGCACTTGATTCTGTTTCAGAATAAAACAATTGCAATCTTTATGTTTGCTTTCCAAAAAAAGACATTTATCGTACTAAATTGCAAATTATAGTATTTATATATAGCGTTTCTAATCTATACCTGTTTTGCATAACTCATAAATGTTTTTACAATTGGTTTGTTGGTCGCATATGAACAATTTCAGTCATTATTATGAATGAAAGATAATAATCGCCAAATTATGCAACCAGTACTTAAAAAATGTAAATTACAATACACTATTTGCTAATACCTTGACTCATTAAGAAATATTAATTTGAAACAGTAGCGAGAGTATTATGTGCTAGAACATCCGTTTGAACACTTACATAGAACATTCAGTCGATTTAATAGAGACTGTTAATTATAAGGTAGACTCAAAATAACGAAGTAACTTTTCCCTTAAACATTCGAGCAATTGCATTAAAAATTTATTCTTTTTCTACGCTTTAGTACATTCACAAAACAGAAACAATTCTTTCCTTTTTTTAGTACGTATAAAAGTATTTAATTTTTTGTATACGAAACATTTTGATGTTTGAATTGCTGTTTTGAAAATTACACGGACCTAAATTGGAGCGATCATTTGCATATTTTTTAAAGACATCCTTTAAAGACAGTTTTATCTTTTCAAATATGAAAATGGCTGCGATTTTTTGAGTAGCTTCTTTTCGAGGGACCCAACAACAGAATGACTCGATGCTTCATACGAGATACGTATGCGGAATTAGTAATGAATCGATTAATTGGTACTACAGCAATACATAAAAAAAAGGAAAAAAATAAAAAAGAAAACAGAACAATTGTTGAAACGATCGCGATTATAGTTTAAAGCATATATATATATTTATCTCGCAATACTTTTAGAACACTCATTTTACGACAAAAATTTGTATATAATTTGTAAGAAAAAAATCTACATGCTCTTGCAAATTTCATGGCAATATGTAGTAAATTATTCGTAATATTAACCGTCATAATAATTATCATTGTTATTAACGTCATGTATGGCTCAGACATTTCAATTCAATTCGATCTCTCGAATCAACATAACTTGCATAATTAAGAAAAAGACATCAGTTTCGAGAGAACTTTAATATTATTTTTTTTATAATGTCGGCGAACATAGATACGTTTAGAATTATTTAAACGAACCATAAAGGAAGCATTCGAGAAAAAGATGCGAGCAGTTGCAATTCGAAAATCGAATTGGACAGTATTCAGATACTATGTATGTATAAGTATGTCTTTTATTCTACTGCAATTCTATCAGAATTGACCGAAGTATTCAAAAATAGTCGAACATGAAAATCCAAATTCATCATATCCTGTACTCGCTCAGCTTTTTAAGTTAGTAAAAAATATATTTGAAGCGATCGGAGTGGATTTATTACCGATATGTGTGTGTTAACCTCCTACTTATTAAGTTCCTTTGGCTATTATATCAACAATTCAATAAATAAGAGAATAGACGACCGGTATAGATGGAGTAAGTTCATCGATTTGTTCAATCGTATTTATCGAGTGATTACTTACCTCGTAATTGCGAGGACACTTTTCAAAAATTTTCAGACGATTTTAATCCATACAAAAGTTGGCGGGAGATTGTAACTATGGTCGTTGCTGACGACTCGCCATTTGTATCGATGGAGGAAGGTAAAGAATCAATACGTCGGTATAGAGAATATTTTCTTCTTTATCGACGGCAAGTTTTGAAGAAAGTTATTTATCGGTCAATTTTATTAATAACAATTTTTTAATTCTCCCGCAAAACAAATATGGAGGATTATTAAAGCACATAAATGTATCATACGTCGTGGCTAGTTAACAAGGTACAAATAATTACTCTCTTACTAACGAAACAAACGTATAACGCAGAACAACAGTTTATACTTTAAGCAATCATTAGTTAGAAACCAAACAAGTCGTTATCGATCGTAGGAGATGCAAATGTTTAAAGAAGTATTGCCTATACCTGCAACGTTTCCTTGATATTTCCTGCCGATTATTGACCTTGAGCTCGACCTTGGGTGTGTCCTCGACATAAGAAGAGTAGTACGAGGATAATCGTGTCGAACGAGCCCTGACCTAACCTATTCTAGGCTATGTCTCCGTTCTTTATATACAGACAAAGCCTAGGAGAGGCTAAATCAAGTTACTCTGTCCCGTGGAAACAAACATCACATCCTCATCTCGTAAGTATTTAGCTACGCGAATTTTCCTTATGTACTTTTTCGTCTTATGTCGTATTCGAAATAAATTCTTTTACGAAAATAACCTCTCAGGCATATTTTCCTTTTTCAAGCTGGATCACTTTGTTTTGTAAATTCGATTGTACCAACTGTTATCTCGTTCTCCACGCGATCGGCCATAAAGGAAAAGTCAATCTTGTTGGCATACGCAGGTTTTTCGAGGGAGCTGTTTTTACGACAGTGCCCCGGACGGCACAAAGAAAGCGTGTCATGCCTAAAAATACGCGAGGCACGCAGGTAGATGTGAAGAGGTCGTAGGGACTGGGAGGGAATAAAAAAAAAGGCAAAGGAATTGCACAAGAGCAGCGATTTGGTATTCAAATCGTTAGGCATGTTCCCGCCTCTCTCGCAACACAGGTCCTCCTCCCGTAGCAATAATACGAAGGCCTCCTTCGTTTAAATGTTTTCACTTCTTGTTCTTCTTCTACCTCCACGTTCTCTATCCTTTGCCCCTCCCTCTTGTCTCTTCGCGTTCTCTTCTCCAGCCGTCTCTCAACGTTCAATCTCTTTTCCCCTTGTCGCACTTTTTACTCGATCACCTTGCATTCGTTTGCATACAATTATCGTTCCATTTTATATAATTTTTTTTTTTTTTGTTTTTCATAATGCAACAAACAAACCAAAGTCGTTATTCTTCGGTCGTCCAAGTTGTTCATTGATACGTGGAAGAAGAAAAAGAGAGGCAACGATATCGAATATTCTTGCACGTTCGCAGGAGCGATTCGCTCAACCGATCGATTCGCACTGATATCGTATTACTCGCTCACTTTCAGACAGAAATGTCCTCGAGAAACTTCAACGCGAGAACCAAGCAGAGTCGTGGAGACTTCAACGACCGCACGTGCAATGTCCGACTAGCGCGGTTACGCAAAGTCGGCACCATCGAGGGAGGCTGCTTTATTTCGTATTTCCGAATGTTTCACTTTCTCCTGCGGCATCCGCGCGCTATGAAATGAAGCTGTTCCACATCGTCGTCTCTGAGAAATAAACGAAACACCGTCTATGTCGACGTTTCGTCACGGCTACGACCCGCACAGTCGCTCAACCGGATCCCGAACGTTCAACAGAAGAAAAGCTTTCTTATTTATCCGGAACCAGAGTTGTTTGCATCGTTTCACACCGTATAAACTCGTAAATATTAAACGCGTCGACTGCACTGCACTGCACTCGTGGCAGAGCTGTCGCGCGCTCTCGGTGTCCACGCAAAGACGTCAATGGCACGGAATCGCTAACGATTTCCCACTTGGGTGAACATCACGCAGATTAATATTCGCAAATGCATTCTATTCGTTGTAGGATGTTTCCGACGATCCTGGCTTTTCCCGCGTGTCATCGCACACATTGCACTGGTACTAGCCGCGTCACAGACAGCCACACGGAACGCAAAGAAGGACAGCGATCGGTACACGCTGACCGGAAGAAGTCTGCCAATAAGTCGGAAAAGACAGCGAAAACTCACGTGTCTCTCGAAAGGTAAAGTGCAAGGAAGCGGCTAACGAAAACGCTGATTGGTATACGTGGCACCGGATTGGCCGGTGCGGTGGCATACCTTGACGACACGCACGGTGTGTGCGCACATCGGCAACCTGTGCACCCACTAACCACTAACCGCCGAACCACGGGAGGCCAAGGTGTGCGCGCGCCAGGATAATATATGTATCTACGTGCGTTAACCACGTGAGAGCGGCCAGCATCTTTCCACGGGGCCTCTCTGGTGGGGACTTAACCTATGGACTGCTCTTTGTCTCCGTCTTTCTCTCGCATAAACCTTGAATCCTCGGGAAATCGCTGGAACTTTAATATATCAGCGAATTTCAACGCAACCGCTACGTCGCGCCGGTTACACGATTTCCTTCTGTTCGATCAATTCTTTTAATCGATCAACGTTCGATGCTTTGCCGTAGGGAAAGTCAAAAAGATTGTCCGTCGTCTCTCGATTATTTCTCTATCCGTATATTTTTTCCTCTTTTTCTTTCTTTCTGTTCTTTTTTCTTTTTTAGAATTACATCGTCCGGAGGAGAACAATGCGCTAACGGAAATTAAGGACAACGGTGCGCACAAATTATAGCCTTGTTTCAGTCTGTTCGATCTATAAACGGAGATCTGTTCTTTTTTCGCAGCAAGACTCGACCGTGACGATGTCCTAGACGTACATATTTGTTTCGGCATAGTACGTTTCCTCGCGCAGTTAGCGTCGCTTTTTATCTTCATCATTGCACTGTCATTTACTTGGCATGGTAGTTAGCGTCGGTGTCTTGTTTGCCAAGGTAGGCGCTTACTTTTTTATTCGCCACCCCGTAGACGGCGAGTTCTCACTCAACATTCCCGGCAATCTCTGATCGACGAGTTTTTATGAAGGTCGTACGAACTACGTGAGCCTACCCACTTACCCAGCTGCATCGCTAATGTACATGTTTATGCTATTTGTGGCGGTTTCAGATGCGCGAAAAATGCGTACGCGTTATGCGCGAGTTATATGTAACATAAAACAACAATAACTTGAAAGCATTAATGATTTTATCAATTTCTTAGGGTCTATCGATGCGCCGTGCGTTCGCGTTTCTCGTCTAGGGTATTCGGAGAATGGATCTTAAAGCTGCGAGGGAAATCGAAATTTCACGGAATTTTCGCGAAAAGGGATAAACGGAAAATTGGACGAGACGTGGCTCGCGTTGACCCTGTCTTTATGATCGTGGGTGATCCACGAGCTCTTTTAGCACCAGAGAAATCTTTAAACGAGTTCTCCATACGGGAATTCTCTGAATTCTTCGTGAAACATCAATTTCCGTAACAATTGCAGGAGACGTTGGTTAATCCACGCAAGAGGATCGATTATTGAATGGTCATATTTCTTCCGAAACATAGAAGCTGATTTATCCTCTTGCATATAAGTACCAGCCTGCGATCATCGTGAGACTTCATTTCGCAATTGGTGTTCGGTATTCCGAATTCTCATTTGCAACTTCGAAGATTAAGATGGCGGCGGACTACGGTAATTTATTAACTAGTCCGGCAAGTCAAACCTGTTGGTTCCCTGCCGATGTGTTTTGCTTCTTGTGTCTGAAAGCAAAGTACTGGTGTCCTTTGATACGTTTCTACAGAAAATTGGCTCCTTAATTCCTTATTTTCTATTTTCTTTCATTTACATCAACGCTCGAGTTACCGTTGATCGTTAATTGTTCGAGAATATCGTTTAAAAGATACCAATTTTATTACAGGATATTCATACGAGATGTCCCGTGATTCGAGTCTTCGCCCAGTTTAAGCCTGGCTGACGGTACCAGGATTTTTCTATTGTACGATACACGCCGTAATCGCCGCTTTGTCGAATAATCTTCGTTTCTCCAATTTTAAAATGACGAGTCTCGCATTCTTGTCTATTCGTCGTGGATTAACGATATTCTATTCTTTTATCGGAAGAAGAAGATTATCAGAAGAAGAAGAAGAGACTCGCAGGAAACGCGATACCAACCGTATGGAATAATACCAATATCCATCGGTACATCTTTGCATAAAAGTATGATCGAAAGGAAGATCTTAACAAAAGTTGGAAGCAGGTTGTACAATGTGTTGCAGGTTTTCCTTAAGCGACGATATTATTATTCGATTCGCGTCTCTTCGCGATGCGTGTCTCCTAATATTGCAAAGACTACGCGATATCGTTTCCAGACGTTTATTTGGATTCCATGGATTCTTCCGTTGTGCTCTCGGCTCTTAACGGTTCGATATTATGCCGGTACTGTGATTCGCAATGGCGATCAGCCAGTGGGTAGGAAATTCTCCAGCAGTGACGTAAAAAGGTAGTGCCCGGGGGCATTTCTTTAACACGGCGCCACCCATATAAAGCCCCCCTTTTGCGATCGTACGAATCAAAACAGGCCATCTTATCTTCTAATTCTTACATTTTTGTCAGTACCATTCGATCAGTCGTCCGTCATTCGACGAATTTGACTTTATACCTCTGTAGTTTAATATCTAGAGATATTAATCTAGTAAGAACGTCGACGCTTAATCGATGTATGTCTGAAAGTCTGCTGTGTATGCAGATGACCCTGACATTTATGCCGATGCATTTCACTTGTGTCGTGTGTATGCTGAACATTAACTGTTGCTCACATCGACGTAGTCTGCACGCTTGGCTCGCATGGCTTCTAAATGAGTTTGTCTCTCGTATAATATTGCTTGCTTAATTTCAATCCGATCCACAAATGCAACGTTTTTATTCCCTTCGTCGCGTTACGTATCCTATACGATACAAGTAATCACGACACG
The DNA here is from genome assembly GCA_014737385.1 of Bombus superbus. Taxonomy (NCBI): domain Eukaryota; kingdom Metazoa; phylum Arthropoda; class Insecta; order Hymenoptera; family Apidae; genus Bombus; species Bombus superbus. The sequence goes on from JACXIK010000051.1 coordinate 616,026, forward strand.
AGCGAAGAGGAAACAGTATGATTTAAGAATAGTGTTTCGTATTTGATAAGGACGCTGTAGGAATCGAACGATTCCCTTCGTCGCTGATGTATTCGTGTTTGCGTATCTCTATCGGTGTATTGACATTACCGCGACGAAAACGAACGAGAAAACCTGTTTAACGTACAAATATTGAGCAGCTACTAGATTCCTCTTACGCTTCGTGTAACAGTCGTGACAGTAACGCGAAAAGGCATGAATATTAATCGTGAAATTTACCGAATGCCCGAACCTCGTTTCACGACAACTTATATATATATATATATAAGTATATAAGTATATCTTGCTATAATTACCGCAATTTATTCTCGATTTATTCTCGAGACGAGCCAAGTATACGATTGTTTTAATTTTCATTGATTTTCTTCTCAACATCAGAAGATGTCCTGTCAAGTCGAATTCCATTCGATGTGCGGAAAGTTCAAATAATCCCTTCTTTGACTCGAATGCGAAATAGACTTTTCGATGTACCGGCGTAGTAAAATATATTTGAGAACGACACCTAAGGCATAATCTTCCGAAGGAAGATGAGATTATACGACTAAAAATAAATTGTACACGCGGAGCACATGGTACCGAAAATTCTGCGATAGCCTACGGTACCAAGATTTTATTAAGATTGGCGCCTTAAGGAATGCAAGTTTAACGGATCATCGTCGACCAGCCTTCTGCTTCTTCTTCTTCTTCTTCTTCTTCTTCTTCTTCTTCGTCTTCGCCGTTTCCTTTCTCCTCGACAAGATCCTCTTCGATCCATTTGCTCGCACTTGCGTGTTGATACACACCGATGCAGACTCTTTTACATATCGGGCACAAAAATCACCGTTTTGACAAACGAAATGCGATTGTTATTGGTAAAAGGCGATCGTGTCGTGGACAACTCGTTGGTTGAAAGATCGTATCGAAATTTGCACTTATTGCTATTGTTATTCGATACTTGTGTTTAGCGTTACTATTAAAACACAAATATGATAAAGTAATATGATACGATAAAGTGGCAAAACAATTCAACAAAAAGTTAGTGATAGATTTTGGCGATAATTTATTTCGAAAGACGCATATTTGAAAGTTAGATCTGTAACGATGATCGTGCGGACTAATAAAGCACATCGGTGCTTGTAGATTGTAGAACTTCCTGACCGTTGATTCTATTATAATGCTGAGACTTTCGAATATCGTAGGTGAAGCGTAAAGATGTTCAAGCTTGAAGGACGTTTACCAACAAGGACATTTATTCTTTTGAATCTTTCATGGTGACCTAAAATGGTGAGAAATGCATATAGAGATTTACATGAATATGTATCTCCAATTATTCGACATTACTATGTAAATTCTAACTTCTTCCGCTATTGTTCCAATTATCTTTTACCGATTGTAGGGGTCATTTTCTATTCACTTTATAGTTTCAACGTTTCGCTTTTTGTTCGTATTTAATGCAGTGCTTAATTTTCAGAGGATTAAAAGTCTCATCGGTAAAAATGGATTTTTAGACATTTTCGATATTAATATCAGAAAATGCTTTCGTTATTTGTATCAAGCAGATTTATTCAGGAATTCCTAGTAAAGTTGATCGCAGCTCGCAGCTCTTGCGAGTTCATAAACGTGGGCGTGAACTTTTCAATAAAGCCAGTCTCGTTCGGATACTTGAACGCGTGTATCGGGATCAATGACACGCCCGCAGATTCCCTGAGGTATCCTCTACGAGCTACGTAGAGGCATCCTGTAGAATTCCAACCACCTTCCTCGACTTCACAGCAGGACCTACTGGTTTCTATTTATATACCGCGCGAGACCTTGCAGCTTACAGCTTGCGCGCTTACGGACTCGGTTCCCGACCTGTGCAAACCGCTATCGCGACTCTATACTATCCTCGTATTAAACGATTATTTCCTTTTCTATATTCATGTAATGTATCTCGTTAATTGATCCGAATTCATATTAATTAATATTAATCGTATTATTTTATATAGTTGTACATGTACTTGCTGGGCAATATCGACATGTTGAATGTTCAATTTCCAATGAGGATAAAATTCCTTGCAACATGCTACTAATACCAATATCGATACTAGTATTAGCCTCTTCTTTCCTAGGCTTTCGATATTCTTCGTACGAACAACTAGCGCTTAAATAACACGGAGGAGCTATGTAGTATTGTATATACCTTTAAGGAATTCTAGTAGAATATGGAAGTACGTAGCCAGACAAAATATGACAAGTAAATTGCGATAATGTATACGGTACTACAATAATTGATAGAGTGCCGCAATAATAATTTATTTTTTTGTCTGGTATTTAATTTATGATGTTTCTTGGAATTACTAATTATTAACGAAGAAGACGAGGAAAAAATAAATATTAAGTCTTTATTTGTACTGTGTCAGTATTTATTTTAGATTTTTTTTATAAGAATAAGATGCGAATATAAAGCAGCGAATATAAAGCAGCAAGTTATGATTAACTTAAAATAAATTTTCGAAATTTGAAATTTCATAACTACAATGATGCCATCTATCGTATGAATTGTTTATTATTGTGTGTATACATATTGATCACTATTAAGTGTACTGTCAAAATATTAACGTACATTGTCTTTAAAAAAAATATTTTTCAAGGAATAACGAGAAATATGGCTGATAGAATATCAGAAATCTTTAATTCTTTTCAGGCTTACTTAGTCGACGAAGAAGTATTGCGTGAGGTATATCCTTGTCGAAATTATGCGACAAGATAACGTAAATGCTAAATAATTGTACTACTACTTTAAATACTTTTCAAAAAAACTATTGATTAATTCATAATTATAGACAAAATGGATTATTTCTTTTTAAATACATGTTTATTTTTTATGTTCGTTCTATACATGTTTTAGGTTAAGATACATTAACACTTTTTTATTTTTTACCATTGTACATTTTTTCGAGTAGCTAATTTTAATATTAATTAAGGACGTGCTATGTATAAAAAATAATTAAAATTCTTTTTATGTTACAGGAAATCCGTGTCATTGTAAGAGATCTTGAAAAGAACTCCAGGGACATTTTGATGATATTACAAAACATACATAATGAAAATAACATGGAAGAAAACATAAGTATGTGTGTTTAATGGATCATAAAATTATCAAAGTAGTCGTTATTTCTTTTATTTGTAGTTGTATGTCAATATTGTGCAACATCAAGGGTGTTGTTTGAAGATGTACGTAACAACTATATAAGACTTGCACAAGTCGTGCCAAAAAACCAGTATTACAAATATCATGATCACTGGCGTTCTGTCACACAAAAATTATGTTTCTTAGCATCTTTAATAATATATCTAGAAATTAAAGTTTTGGTTACCAAAGAAACTGTTGCAGAAATGTTAGGAGGTATGTAGAATAATTGTTTAAAGAAATTTCTTTCATTTATTTGTATCTAATATATTTCAATACTGTACATGTAGTTAAAAATGATAGAGAAGATGGTTTTCATTTGGACTTAGAGGACTACCTAATGGGACTATTACAATTGTCTGCAGAATTGGTAAGTATATTTACTGTACAATACATTTGTTGCAATTACTTATTTGAATATTACATTTCAGAGTCGTTTTGCTATAAATAGTGTCACTAATGGTGATTATAGTCGACCTATAGAAATAGCACGATTTGTAAATGATCTAAGTGCAGGTTTTAGACTCTTAAATTTGAAAAATGATTCTCTAAGAAAACGTTTTGATGGATTAAAATATGCGGTTAAGAAAGTAGAAGAAGTGGTTTATGATCTCAGTATACGAGGTTTGAAACCATCTCCAAGTTCAGTTATTGAAGATACAACAGAGTAATTATTTAAAAAAAAAAAAAATTGTGTAAGTAATATGTATTATCATATATAATAAATTATTGGCACAACTATTTTTATTTATAAATTATAATAATTAACTACATTTATGTTAATTTTATACTGAATCAACAATATCTAAAAATTTGATACAAAAATTCTATGTATAGTTAAACTATTCAAGTACTTAATAACCTTCTTGTAAACTTGTTGTATTTTGCAATTTTTCACCTTTTATATGTCTTTCATAATTCTGAATAAAATATTTTGATACATCTTTTGCACGACTTACACCTGAAATTAGTATTAATTAATTACTTTACATCAAAATTACTTGTGTTAATGTCCACAATTTACTTTCTTTTGGCAATGGTTCTTCTGTAACAACATCTAAAATTGCTCCTGAAATCTAATGTTGCTCAAGTGCGTTTAATAAATCTATCTCCTTAATTATTGTACCCTGACCTATATTGATAAGAACATTGCCTCGATTTTTATAATTCTGTAATATATTTCCGTTTAACAAACTTAGAATACTAGGTGTAGATGGTAAAACATTAATAATATAATCACAATTTGTTAACATTTCAGACAAATGTGCAATTCTTCAAAATGTGTAATTGTTCTATGTTCATCAAGATAATTCAAGTTCTCTTTAAGTGGTGTTCTTGTCACTTCCTATATGGTAGTTTCAAACATTTTCAATTTTTCTGCAACTTCACAAATTAAAAATATCTTTATATAAAGTTAAACTAGTACTTATAATAACAGTAATAACAAAAAAACACTTCATAATATAATGATTTGTCTTCCCAATATTTCCTATACCTAGAATACCCCAGACAAATCACAAATAAGTCAGTGATCAGTAATTTTCCTACCTGTTATCCATTCTTTATCTCTGATTTTGATATTGCTGTCTCTGATTACGTTCAAAAATAAAAATATGTACTATTACATACTCAGACATAGCTGTAGCTAGACTTTTGTCTGAGAAACGTGTAAATGCATAATTTTTATCTTTTTATTTCTCAGATTTGAAGCTAGTGATTTGATACTAGCCCATGTTGTTTGTACCCATTTTACAGATGGTAACTTATCTGTATATGGTAAAAACAAATCACAATCAGTTACAACTATATCTGCACTTTGTAATTTTGACAGTGTATCAGATTTATCTGAAAGAAAAAAAAAAGATGAGTTTCTAAGTCTATGAAGAGATATATTCATATTGTATAATTAATGTTTCTAAGAACGAAAACACGGAAAAATGTTATCTTTAAGTCTTCTGCAGTAAAAGATTAAGAAATTATTACGCGTAAGTTGTAAAATATATTTAAAAAATGCATTGAAAATTTAAATTGGGTGAATTTTCCGCCAATATCTGAAACTTAAATGCGCAAATACAGTACTCAGCATGTCGTAGTAGTAGTGCGTTTTAACACGTGCTTGCTGCGAAAAGGTTCCTTGAGCTGAAAAATTACGAGCTCTACGGGTATGAAAGAAAGTGCATGTCAAAAGTAATACCTGGCAAAACGTCAAATATTGCTAAGTTTGGAAGTTGCATTCGAAGATGGTAAGATAACCTAGGAATCACAGAAAGAATTGCAATACTCTGCGTCATGTCGATACGCGGGAATATGATTTAACTTTAACCAAAGATTCCTTCAATTAAATAGAATATTCAGCGATTAACCACCGCTATAACTGATTTCAAATTAATGAAATTAATATCTGACATTAGATTTATTGCTTCGACATGTTGCACCAATACATCTAACCTAAATTTCCGTTCAAACGGAAGATATTAACACTTATACCTTTTTATTTATATTTTCCATTTTATTTTTACTTTATTACTCTCCACGATATAATAGTAATATTATTGTTAACATTTTTCGAACTCGGTTTTCTGTTTTGATATCTAAATACATTACATGAGGAAATTCCAATAACAAAAATATCTTTTTGTGTTACTAAAAGTTGAAATGCATTAGAAAGATATCCGGTTAAATTAAAATGTGCTTCATTTTAATATCGAAATTGTAAATAAAAAGAATAAACAATATCATCTAACAATATCAACTAATTTCCAATTCTTGCACTCCGTGAAAGATTTAAAATTTAAAATATCCTCGCATATGCGACGCGTGCGCAAATTAAAGACACTTAAAATACAAAACGCAAGTATATGTAAATACTATCATGATATCAGAAAGTATAATTAAATCTTATCACCATTAATTCTTCCAAGTTACTATCAAATATATAAATGTCAATCTTGCAATTAATTCCATTTTTTGTTTAAATCTATATTTTCATAACACGATGAAAAAATGTCAACCTAAGTATTGTTAAAAAATACACATATATATTTCTAGCTATAAACCTGTAACCGAATATTTATTCATGTTCGATGTTTGACGATATCATATAATTAAAAGAGTCTTTGATTTATTTTTATGAAATATAGAGTGATAGGTTAAGAAAGCCCTAAAAATTTCGACGCCATCAGACAATGCTATAAGTCGCACAAACGAAATATACATTTCTGAAAACTATCAAAATGTATGTGTAGCATTTAATTTGAATATTATTACAGACTGACAAATATTTTGAAAGATATTTGATTCGATAGAATTTTGAATTCTCTGATAAATCGAAGGGAGTGTGAACAAGGCTTATAACAAAGGGAAACGCCAAGCATCCAATAGACGCTCGTGAGTCGACCGGTGGCGGTAGCAAGCCGATTCCCGCGCGGCGCACGTCGCATCGCGGAACTGCTCGAGCTGAACGTGTTAAATGGCTGTGCGTCGGCCATGATGGCTTTGAGCAGGGACCGTGTCACGCAAACATGTTTTCGAAGTGATATATCTCGTTTGGTGACTGAGTGACCGTGTTCCAGCGCGATGGCCGGAGAACGATGAGGCCCTGAGCGCTCTCTGTGCCGGGTATTACGGCCGCAGGGCCCCCAACCAGGCCCAGTCAGGTTCACGTTCCTTAAGTCCGAGGCCCGAGCCGACCCGACTGGCCTCACGGTTCGACACCAGCCACCTCGGTTGTCAACACGCGAGCCAGCCGCCTCAGGATGAGCAAGCTGTCGTTCAGGGCCCGTGCCCTGGACGCTTCCAAGCCCATGCCGATTTATATGGCTGAGGAACTACCGGATCTGCCAGATTACTCGGCCATTAATCGTGCTGTGCCCCAAATGCCCAGCGGCATGGAAAAGGAGGAGGAATGTGTAAGTCGAACGTTCAACCTTCTTCCAGCATGTTTTCCCTGTCCGCCATCTTACTCTCATCCACATCTTCGTAAACAACCGACAGATGGCACCCTTCTTTACCATTATTATGTCTAGAAATTCTTTATTTTTATTATTAAACGTAATTGATAACAATATTTTATATATTATTGTTGTTCCTCATACTTCTGTACACCTTTTTACGTCACTATTGACAGCTGTCAGCTTTGTATACTGAAGTAATGATGGAATCAAAATAGATGCTCTAACGTTGCTGTTCAACGTACAAGAATGTCTTAGTTTTCAATTTTTCTAATTGTTATATTCTTTTTGTAGCATATTGTGTTTAGCAATATAATTTTTCTATGACGATTGTTTCTTTTTGTTCCCAAATATATAAACAATAAGTACTTAATAGCATGTTGTCATTATATACAATAATGGTATCTTGTTAAAATAACGCTAATAATGTATATTTATTGATATGTTGTGTAGTATGATTTTCATGTTATTTAACTGTCTATGCTTATAGTTTATGTATTTTAAATATGTCATATCCATTATTTCCTGCTTTATTCTTATTTTATCAATATATTCAATGTATTTGATAGACCTTCATTAAAATATATGTTTAAATGTTATTTTGCAAATATACTATTAATAATGTATTATTAAATATCATTGTACATTATAGATTTGTGCATAATATTTAAATTTTCTTATATCTTCTTATAATAGTGTGTGAAGAAGCAAAGATTTAAATAATTTCATATTTTATCAAATTTCATATTATTTATTATATTAACTGTTTGTCTAGGAACATCACTTGCAAAGAGCAATATGCACGGGTCTAATCATTCCTACCCCTGAGGTAACTGATTTAACAGATGTGGAAGCTTATGACAAAATATATCCAGCTGACTATAGGCTACCTCGTCAACTTATACACATGCAACGTAAGAGAATATGATAAACAATTTTTAATATTTAGTGATCAATATTATTGTATATATAACAGATTTAATAATTTTATGCGTTTTTCCTGAAGCTTTTGCTATGGAACAAGATATTCCAGACTATGATATGGATTCAGAAGATGAAACATGGGTTGCAGTACAAAGTCGTAAGATGGACTTAACTCCTCTTCAATTTGAAGAAATGATGGATCGTTTAGAGAAAAGTTCAGGACAAACTGTAGTCACTCTTAACGAAGCTAAAGCACTTCTGAAAGAGGATGATGATTTAATTGTCGCTGTGTTTGATTACTGGCTGAATAAACGTCTCAAAACAGTAAGCTTTTACATTATATATATATAATGGTTAATAATTACTGATAAAATTTTATCAACATCATTGTGTCCTTTTTCTGTCTCAGCAACATCCTCTACTATTAACGGTGAAAACAGAGCATCGGTTTGGTTCAGCTGCCAATAATCCTTATTTAGCGTTTAGACGTAGAACGGAAAAGATGCAAACGCGTAAACATCGTAAAAACGACGAAACTAGTTATGAAAAAATGCTGAAGCTCCGTAGGGATCTTAGTAGAGCAGTTACCCTTCTTGAAATGGTTAAAAGAAGAGAGAAAACCAAACGAGAACATTTACATCTTACAATTGAAGTATATGAAAAGAGGTGTGAACACAATTTTCCAATTTCTTTATATTTTCCTCTCTATGAATTAGATTTCTAATATTATATAATGAATGAACTTTACAGATATCAGGCACAAGACTTTAACGGACAAATATTGGCAGAAGTATCAGCGTTGAAGACACCAAGACCTGCTTTTGCTCCACTGTTTACGAATCAGTTTGGTGTTCATCAAAATTGGGCAAATAAAGTCTGTAGTAAAGTGAGTACTTTTTTAAGGTTCCATATTACTCTGATATTGAAAAAGAAGTTTTACTAATGACAATACATTATTGTTTATTTTAGGATGATGTAGTACCCAGGAAAGAAAAAAGACAATATAAGAAGCGAAAGCATAAAACCGATAGCAGGGGAGGAAGTTTGGAAGATAATGGTGTACGGGGTGGAACAGGTAGCGGAGGTGGTCGAGGAAGTCGGCCTGGTGTTCTTGGAGGCGGGCTGGACCCGCTAATAAGTTCAGACGAAGATAGTCCGCTTCCATCTCATTCACATTCTCAACCCTCTGTTCCCTCGGATCGCGATGATGAAGACACTGCTGACGAGGGTCAATTCACTTTCCGACGAAATAGAAATAGCACTTATCTACCAGTGAGTGCTGTTAAGTTGTTCCAAATTTTTATTTTATACGTACGATTCGTTCCGACATAAATACATGTAAACCGAATATTGTATGGATTTGAAACAGGACTATGTATTGTTTAATTTTACACAAGCTGTTTAATGTATCATGGGTGTCAATGAAAATTGCTACGAATTATTTTAAAAGTGTGGAAATAGTCTTAAAGTTCTTTTTTTCAGGATTGTAGATATAGAGATTTTCTCTTTGCAGCCTGTATCAGGTGGATTTGGAAACTGGCCTTGGTGTGATAAAAGTGAAGGGGGCTTGGCTGATAAGAAGTATAGGTTTGCACTGACCAGTATCAGCAAACCAGTACCGAGATGTATTGGTTTTGCGCGACGGCGAATTGGTCGGGGTGGCAGGTATAATATCTATATATTTAGAAATAGCTATATAAAAATGATGTCTTTTAATATTGTTTAATATTGTCACCTTCAGAGTTATATTGGATCGCTGTTCAACCGATATGGATGATATGTGGTCTTCTCTAGACTTCACAATACATCAAGCAAAACGGGAACCAGTGGAATCTGATACAACTGCCACACCAACAATTCCAATCAAGAAGGAGTGGTATGTTGAATAACAAGACATAGAAATTTGATCTTAGAATAAACAAACTAATTTATAAATTTATCTGTGATAAAGGTTACACTTCCGACCAAAGACTCCACCTGTGTCAGTGCATAGTCCAAGTGAAGAAAGTAGTGATACGGACTCAGATATAGAGCCAACATTAACTCCATCGAAACCGCTTCCATACCCATTCCCACCTGAAGCAACATCTATCTGTGTGGAAGTAGAGCCTGAGCGTGTAGGAGATGAACCACCTTTTACATCAGAATTCAATATCGCTGATTATTTTTCGGTGGATACGCTATCGGACTTTGACCTTGCTGTTGCGAGTATAACTGGTAGTGCGTGCATCAGTGGTCTATCGGATAATAACTCTAACGATATGCGGACAGACGAGCTGGGTAGTTCACATTTTGTTGTGACTCCGCTACCTAGCAGTCTTTTGGCACAGCCTGCAACACAACAGAGTCGGCCTCAGTGCAGTGGTAGTGGTTTTAGTGTTGTAAATACTTCTATGAGTTCTACAGTACCGTCGTCTTTCTCGTGTACAACCAACCAACCGACAACGTCGAGTGTAGTATCTACGCAGTGCACAAGTGCTGCTACTGAGACACAGTCGAACCAGTCTAAACAGCAACAACACAGACAATTACCAAACAACAGCAATCCTGTTTCCATTCTGTCTAAGTCCTTGACTAGTCCAACGAATAATAGGAATGGCGGTAGCTGTGGCAGTGGTAGTGCTGGAGTCAGAGTGTTTAGTGCAAGTACCACAACTGGTGGAACAATTACAAACTTTGGCAATGGACATCAAAATGGGCCATTGTCTCATATAAATAACTCTAATAATCTTTCAAATAGCACTCACGTCTTGAATAATCAGTCAACGATAGTTCTGCCACAAAAACATCCGCCGTCCACTCTGCTACCTGGCTTTATCACACAGAGCAAATTGGCGACTCTCGCAAGGCAGCAACAACAGACGCAGAGTCAGGCGCAACAAATCCCAACGTCCGAAATTACGCTTAATAGTAATAGGTAAGCATATTCATTATTCAGCTACATAAGTAGAAATCTAGTATCTTTGACTACTTTGAAAATATTTGTTATCAACGATTCCATAATTGATTATAGTGAAAATTTGGATATGAAGGTGGATGGAGTGGAAAATGCAACTTGCGATGGTAAACCACAGCAGCAGCAGCTTGTACGGGCAAATAAAACAAATTCACTAGCGATGGAAGTGACATGATGCCTGCTATCGGCACCCCTGTTGCCGCCAATACGTCACTGGGGGCTTCGCTAACTTTACCTTGCCTATGTCTGTCTACCTTCTGGAGACTGAACATACACTTCGTGCTCGTTAATACGAAATGCGGTACGGCTAGATTGCAGAAATACTCTGATCAGTTGCCTGTTACAGCAATTACAACGGAACACAAGACAGTGTCAATTCCATTGCAAGTACCAAGTTGTTTTGACCATGAAATAATTCGACTATAATTCATTTCTCTAAGTCGTTTGTTTCCTTGCTACTTGAACAATCACACTTATTCGACGCAGTCACAGTGTTTCATTAAATCTTTGTAAGGAGTAGTTCATTTCTTTTTGGTATATTAAATTTAGTATTAGTTTCAGACTGTTGTTATGTTTCTTCATTTCTTGATATAAATATCTTTTTAGATGTTAATAGATGAATATGAAAATAATGTAATGTACATACTCTCTTTTTTCTGAAACAAGAAATAGTTTTGTTCAACGCAAGGGAACTTTTATATTTGACAAAATTATAGCCTCATTTTTATCGAAAACTTGGCAGAACTCCTTTCTCATTTTTTTACTCATATGCAATGATACCATTGAAATATGTTTAATGAAATTATTAAAATCATTTCACAAGCTTTCTCAAACACAGCATTAACTATTTTTATTCCAGAAGTATTACAAAGAGATTTCTGTTTGAAAATTTCCGTCTTTTAAAAATTTTGCACGTTTGGAATATATATCCGTATTTTTGACAATTAAATAAACCTGAGAGAAGATAATGACTAGTACACCATAAAATGTTGTAAAAGCTTAATACTAAATTATATTACTTTGAAATATGAAATCTAAACTTTTGGCAGATAGTATTTCTGTGTGTACATTTATGATTGTAAATTTTATTTAAATGATATAAATCAGAAATAGAATAGATACTTCTTGTGAAAAATGTATAGTAAACCTTTTATAAATAATCTTAATACATATTGTCTTCTCCAAAGGTCTTAATGAACTCAAATTAATTTGATTTACTGTGGATTTTTATGTTTATTTCAATACTGTATATACATAAAATCAGTTTATATATAAGAAAATATTCATCTTATTTCTTTACGAGTATGTTAAAATAGTAGTGTGTTAAAAACTTTTAGGCTGTGAAATAATGAAACTATTAACAGTAATAATCTTTACATTAGCACATAACAAGGAAGGTTCTAATTGTTTTATGGTTTTGAGGAGCCACACATTTCTATTTCAGTAACATACTTTGAATTAATATAAATATAAATTAATATTTATATTATTTAATTGATATTTATATTTATATATAAATATAAATATTAATGTTGCGTTTGAGAAGCTTGTATCATGAAGATCTATATTACATATTGACAAGTTCATGACACTATGGTTAGGGTTTATAATATTTACACAGAACATGTAAGAATTTTCGTCTTTCAATTTAGTAATTGCGAGCTGTGGAAATAAGAGTAACGATTAATGAATTTATTTGCCATACAAAATATGAAAGAAACGATCTTTTCTGCATAATGATATATTAAAATTTATTAATTAGCTTGCAAGTAATTGATTACTCATTTTGTGCAAAAAATTGGCATACAATGAAATTGTGTACTATTAATTTGTTAAGTACTTTATAACAAGATTTAAGTAACAGTATTTGGGAAAATGGATATATCTTATATATGTATATTCATACCAGTAGAATTCTTTACAAAAAATTGATACATTACATAGATATTAGAATAATAGCTGAGTCTGTGTTTAAGCTTCAAATAAGGGATTAACAGCTTCCTGCTTAAATCAAACATATAACATCATATCAATGAATACTATTGTCATAAAAAAATTTAGTTGTTTATACAGACAAATAGTTTTTGAAATCTACTGGTATAACTATGCGAAAATTGAGATTGAGGTATTTTGGCATTTACTCGTACATAATTCATATACTTTGTTACATAATTTTGCACATAAAAAGAAAAGTTTAATTGCCACTAGATAAAACCAACATGAAAATGAAAATAGTTACTGAATCTGCGCACATTTTTATGTGCGTTATTCTCTTCCTCTTAGTCTTTCTGTATTATTGTCTCCCATTCCATGTAACTGTATATCGAGATACTACATTAAAATATAAGCATTGAATAAAAAAATAAGTTAGCAAGAAAATTGACAACATCAAGATTCTAAGATGTTTTTATTTGAAAATTGATTTTGAAAGTTGATACGAAAGAAACAGTTGTTTTATTTGAAAGAAAAGTTTTTAGTACAATCACACATTTCATATTTCTGTGTGGCTAATAGGAAGCATACCTTATAAAAAAAAATACATATAGTTACTTAAAATAGATTACTAAATATATGAGTTTAGAACTGACGAAATTCAAGAGTATCTGTCGCATAATTATTATTATTATTTAAAAAAGGTTTCATTCACATATGCAACACATTGTCTGTTGTTTATTAGAAATTTGTAGGCACTGATCAAGATGAATAATATCCTAGCCACTTGGACTGAAGATTTATAATTTAAGTGTATTACGAACGGCCATGGCAAAGTCTTTCAGGTAGTCATTCATTTTCCAGAATTGAAACATAGAAATTTTTTCCAAGTATGCAATAAAAAAGTTTTTTCGCGAGCCGTAACATAAGATCAAGAGAAAAATATAATGGTGCAAATGTTGCAAATTCTAGAGACTTCATAAAATCATAATAAGAAACAAACAAAAAAGATATATTGTACATATAAAAATAATTACGCTTATTGTATCTCTTACTTTTAGGTAATTAACTAAAAAATAACTGTAATTAATGTTGTTGTGGTAGGTGCACAGCGATGTGTATGAAAATTTATGAATTCGGGACGATTTTAGAGGAGGAGTAATAAAGAAATTTTATCCTGGATAGGACTTATTATTTTGTTAAGAATTTCACTCGCCTGTATATTATATAACATTTTGTGAAATCTAATTTCTGCCACATTTGTATATATACTTTAGGTATCTGATTATTTCTCTCGTCTTTCTCAAACTCACCATTGAACATGAAGTGCTATTTCACTTTTCTTAATTACATTCACAAATTTTCAATTAAGTCGTATTTCATTATCTTTCTCATTATTTTGTTTCTTTTTCCACAGTCATATCTTATGTTTCTTTGCAAAATTCATTTATAAAAAGAAGAAAAAATCTTCCGTCACATGATTTTGAGAAAGACGAGTGATTTATGCGGAAAAATATTTCCAAGAATGTACTTGTAAAAATCATTTGTTTATTTTAGTTGGAACGCTTTAAACGAAATATAGTGGTACATGGATTTTTATATAAAATTTATTAATGTTAAAAATATTGACCCAATAGCCATTTTACAAATGAAACGTCGAAAATCTTCAAAGGTTTGATCGCTCCAACCAAAGACTGAGTTCGCTTTACATTTTCTGATTTGGCAAACACGAAGTTCCATCTATAACGAGGCCGATATCTTGTTGCTTTTAAATAATTTATGGTAAATAAGCCAAACAATATGGTAATCAAAGTATTACTTAGCAATATTTGTCAAATGTTTTATTATCCAAGTAAGTTTTTGTCAAATGATTTATATAGTTAATCGATGAGATTCAGAAGAAATAATTCGGTCGAATTGAGCTGTGAGACTTCGTGTTTACCCAATTTGTTGCATTCGCGGAAAACAATACTGTACCATGTAAGTAGGACTAAGCCGAATCAATGCAACTATTTAGAGCGATCGAACAAGACCTATAATCGTTTCGTGTGAAAAAAAAACAAATTATTAAGAGAAAGAATGAGCTTACAAATATAATGTTCAACGTGAAGCTCTTGAAAAAGTTCTGAGTGTTAAAAAAACTTTTACGATAATATCGACAGGTGTCGAAATGCGGTGTATCTATTATACGTGTATTTTATTCTGTGAATACAGTAGGACTTCTATGTCGCTGTGCGACAGGAAGATTTAATTGGAAAAAACGCTCCAACCAAAGCTCCAGTTTGAACGAAAGTTTGACGAGAGTATAGAGAATTTTTCTCAAGATTGTATAGTCGGAGAACGTAAGGGGAAGGTGTATCAAATTCTATATATGTAGAATGTTTGATCTAGACAACCCTTTTATTTGTTCTTCGATAAATACATCATCTACTCTCTCGTCCCCTGATAACACCTTTCACTGAGTGCATGTATCAAATTTAATTTGATCCAAATAAAATATCATCAGATATAAATTAAGGCGTGAATTATATTTATTGCTTATAAACCGTCGAGATCTAACAAATAAAAATTACATTCCTAAATTTATTTGCCTGTCTCTCTCTTTCTCTCTCTCTCTCTCTCTCTCTCACTGTCTCTCTCTCTCTCTCTCTCTTTTTTCTGTAATTCTGATGTGCTTGTAATTTTGTAATACATGCTTTTTGCAATAATAATAATAAACTTCAAATTCTTTTATCGACGGAAAGCGAAAAATATTTTGAATAGAATAGTCAGAAGAGCTTGCATTTATTTGCCTTTCCATATTTTTAGAAAAGTAGAGATGTTATCAGGTAGATGAGTTGTTTCCTATTAATTACATATAAAAATTTAAATTCAATTATAATTTAGCATTAATGTCTATAATAAATGTGATTAACACTTGAATCTGTTAGTTAATGTAACTAGTTGAATGTGTATATATTATATATATACATTGCAATTTGATTATTAAACGTACCCAGATTGTGTAATTTCAACAAATTGGCAAAATTATAAACAAATTAATTATTGTACGTTATTCAAGTAAAAGAAAAAAAAATGAAAAAAATAGTTCTTCAGGATAAAACATATATATGTGATATACATCTATGTAATTCATGTCAACAGGTCGAAGTCTACTTTTTATTTTATCTATTGTATTTATATTGCAATCACATTATAATGAATGTTTTACGTATTATACGACAACACAGTATTTCCTATGCTAACTATTAAAATATATAAATGATTCGTTTCCTAACAAATCGTAGATGAAAAAGGAACAGAGGACGCAATTGCATTTTACATATAACGCTAACAAAAAAGTATTCATAACGAACATAAATTCAACAAAATTTAAACAGGCAAATATTTTAAAAGAAATTCTGATTACATCGCGTAGCTTTGCCTTTCTAGCTGAGAATAGTTATAAAATAAAATTTGTTTACGATGATGCTTTGTATACTTAATTCTTGCTCGAAGAACTTGAAAGAAATAGAAAAATTACATTTTCTTTGTATACTTTTTGAAATAAATTTGTTCACAGTTTATTCTTTTATAAATATCACATTCATGCTGTATAGAATTTTATACAATTATCTTGTGTAAAATTGCGCAAATAGAATTTTTTATAACTTTCTATTATGTTTCAAATATGAGGATTTTTTAATTTATAGTATTTACGTTTTTGTAAATTTTCAAATCCGTTTTGCACCATTGAAGGTTATATACCTTTTTTTATTTTTAGGATAATCAGATAAAAATGCCAGCAAATATGAATATTGTTTTATTTATTTGTATAGTTTTTATTATAACGTCGACTTTAATAAACTTTATATAGAGAGAATGTTATTACAAATTAAAGTGTTAGAAATCTGTTTCTCGTTAAAGGCATTTTAATCTGCAGAATTTTATACCTAGAGACTTATAATTCTGACTATTTCTGACTAATTGATCTCATTATATACTCATTACTATGTCCTTCGCTACTTAGTATAGTATGAATAGTACTTGATACTAAATTATATAATTGTACTTATTGTAAACATATTAGATTTAAAAAAGCAAAAAGTCAAATAAGAAATTCCTTCCGGTGATAAAGCCATACACGTATGTATGTATAGATGCATATGTATGTGCGTAAATCATATGGATAAATATGGCGGCAAAACATTGGTTTGGTAAACATCTTATTTAAGACTTCCGTTAAAATATACTATAGTAAGTATATACAATGTTTTATGAAAATGAATACGTTTTATATAATTTTTTATGTGTGATATATACAATGTCAGTATAAACTTTATGACAAAGAAGTTCTTTTTATCAAAGTTATTAATAAACAATTATTGCCGGCTACAACAGAACAATTTATTTTGCTAATGCAATGTTGATCACAAGTGAAATTTTAGTTAATTTGAGCATTCTGTGTATCTTTTATATACATAGAAGCAGAATTCAGGAAGAAGTGAACAAATTCGGTGACGTCGTTCCTTTTCTACTTCCGTCCTCGAAGGAGGGAACAATTCCCGGGAATAAAAGTAGCCGCATATCTATCGGAAGTCTGTGTATTAGTCAGAACTTCTGAACGCGTGTTCACTGAAAACTGAACTATGGCTTCATCTATATTCTACACATACATACATTATGTACGTATGTACGTGCGTATGATAGGTGCGTATCCGCATAAGACAGAACCCGCGCTCGTGAAAACATGAGAATGATAACTGCGTAACATATATGCTTACTTCTATAATTAAATACCAATTATTATCCATGTAAATAATATTGAAATTCCTACAGGACGAGTTAAAGCTAAGTAGACTAAGTAGTCAGAGATATGTTTTGGGTGTGGTTTAGTCATCCTCTTTCCGTTATTGATAAAAATATACAGCTGTGGAAAACAGACATTTATTAAAGTGACAGTTTTTTTTAATATTATATCATGCTCTATTTGTAAATAATAATTTAAAAAGTGAAATTATTTTATTGTGAGATAAATATAAAACAATGTCGCAACAAAGACACATTGATGAATTCTATAAATCAATAGGCAAACAAAAATCGACTGTGATAAATGTTAAAACATGTGCTAGGTCAAAAAGTATGCCTTATTTAAAAGGGGTTAGTTGACGTTTAATTCTTTTTAATCCTATTCCTTTTATAAAATAAGGTATTGTATGAAATTAAATTATTCTTTTTTACTTTTATAGAGCAAGAAGGAGAAAAATAAAAAAAGAAACATTTCATTGTCAAAGAATTTAAATAAAATGCATGATGTTAACTTAAATGATGCAGAAATGATTCAAACTGATGTTCAGATAGCAAGCAATAATGTATCAATGTGTGGAAATGATTATTTAGAAGGAATATCACAGCATGAACTTGATAAAGAATATGAACTACCAATGATTGATATAATAAATGAAATACAAACAGAAACTTTAAATGAAAATGGAAACTGTTTGATAACATCGAATAACAAGTTAGAAAATTCTTCAAATTTTAATGAACAGACACCACCAAGTAATATTAGTATGAAATTACAAAAAACACCAGAAAGTAAATCAAGAAACAGTAGTTATATGAAAACATCATCACCTATCATTGAAGACAATTGTCATTTAAAAGATACTCCAAGTAAGAGACTAACAACTCCAGATAAAAATACCTTTCTATCTGCAAATTCTAACAGCTCAACACCTTTCTCAACACCTGAAAAATCAAATTATACTTCCAAAGTATCACCTGATAAATCTCCAAGAATTAGTCCAAAGAAGAAACTGTTTGGTGAAAATATAGATACTGACATTTTAACTCGGGTTATTAAATATATGAATTTAGCAAAGCAAGATGTTATTCCACACAAGTTTGATCTAAAGAGTATATATTCTACAAATATAATTGATTCATATAGTAACATAGATAATAACATAAATAGTAAAGTTGCAATAAAGTATAAATTAAGTGACATAGATTTGTGTGATGATTTGAATTCAAAAATTTTATTTAGTACTATTTTTCTTGTACTCTCTAATCCTATCAATTGTAGCTATTTCAATGAAGATGAACTTGATTTTATATTTTCTATAATCACGCTTCCTAAAGACGCACAAATGTTATTGGCAAGGATGATAAAAAGAAAAAGAACATGGTTTAGGAAAAGTAGCATAGTTTACCCAGAAATAGCTACAGACTTAAAACATACTTTTGAAGTTCTTGTTTCACGATCAATTTGTAGTTTCGATATTAAAGATGAGAAATTAGATACACTACTTGAATTATTGCAAGTAAATGAAATACAGCAACTTTGTAAAAAGATGAAAATTGGTCCTACAGGAAATAAAAAAAGTAATATCCAAAAGTTATTGCAATTGTCAAATAAAAAATCTTTGTTTCCTGGAATGAAGACTCCGGGTAGTATTTTATATGATTCAATTGTGGACATAGTAGATTTTTGTGTATGCATAAGTTTCAAAACATGGAATATTATTGATATGATAATAACACTGTTGATGCCAAATCAAAATCCAACAAATAGTCTGGCAGATACATTTCTTATGTTACGTAATATTTATTTAGGGAAAGTAATATTTCCAGCAAATTCTGGGCGTTACTTTCCAATATTTTCTTCTAGATTACATCTAGTGAGGTAAACTTACTTTTACAATTTAACAATAAATTTAAAAATAGAGTTTTTATAATTTTCATTGATCTAAATTTATTTGTATTTGTAGTTATGTAGCAGTCAGATCTGTATTATTTACAACATTGCAATATAAGGAGAAAAAAAATTGGAAAGAAGTACAAAATAATGGAAACTATGCTATGGATACATTGAAAAGTTTATTGGAGGATAAGTCGTTAAGGTAATTTAAATTTTACTATTGTAATGGAAAAGGTGTTCAATAAGCTCAACTTTAACTTTTGTAGATTAGAAAATTCTATGCTTCCTAAACATGTTACTTATTATATGCCAGCATTTGTGTGGATGAAAATACTTTCTATATCTATAGAGGCATTTAAAAAGGGTAAAGATAAAAAGGCCAAAGATGGAAAAAACGAAGATGGAACAAACAAAAATAGAAAGCGAGTGGTAGAGATTTTATTGTTCTTATTGGAGCAAAATTGTTATATGCATACACGTAAAGGGGAATGGTACGATGAATTAGCTCTCATTGAAATGTTTCACCACAAAGACATAGAAGCATGTGCATCCATTATAATAAAAGCTTTAAATACAGAAAACATAACACAAATAGATAAAATAAATCTTATAAAAAGAGCAAGAAAAATTGTGAAGAAGAAAGATGGAATTAAACCAAGCACGAAAGATACTCTTATTAAATTATTAGGCAATTCTTGTATATCGGAGCATGTTCTATCACCCACGTTTTATCAGAGCATGTCTGTCACTATATATGCCACAGGAATGCCAAGGTATTTTTAATTATATATGTGTTGCCTTGTTTATTTTTAGATATAACGTGAAATTAAATTGTTCTAGAAATACTGCAGGCAGTAAAAGTACTTGGCGTATAGAAAGTAATACTGATGGTCAAAGTTATGGATCGGTAGAAACTGTTGCATTCCACTATTATCAGACACAAGGATTCCCTAATGGATTACATTGTGAAGGTGCATTACCGAATATTTTATTTTGTACTTTGTTTTGGGAAGAATTGTATGATATGCATGTTCCTGGTGCATTTTCATCACCATATCAAGAAGCTCCGAGTGATTTATTTACAGGCGAATTCTATGAAAATAGGAAAGACAAGATAGATATGAAACTTCATATTATTGGTAACTTCAACTCTGAGTTATTAAGCTCCTTCATGGAAGAAAAGTTCGCGGTAGTTAGTCAATATCAATCGATAATGTCACCAAATACAATTAAGTTAGATAGTTTACAATTGAAGGTGCATATTTTACTGATTCTATTATTTTATCATCCAACATATCGTAAAACTTAATAACGCACAATGAAAAACCATTTTATAGCAAATAGTACATTGTTTGGGAACTCAGGGTGTAATAGGGATTTGTAAACGACTGATTGACAATTTCAAACTCTGGAAAGCTGGATTTCCAGATTTAATTGTATGGGATTATGATACCAAAAGGGTGAGTATTTATTTAATAAATAACATTGAGAAAAAAATGTTAAGAAATATATTATTATTCATACTTTTATTCATACATTTTACAAAAAATGAAATTTCTTAAGAATTAATATTTTATTCTTTTTTAATTTCAAAATACATATTTTTTCCTAAAGCATAAAATTGTAGAAGTGAAAGGCCCACGAGATGTCCTTTCAACCAAACAAGAATCGTGGTTGGAATATTTATACAATCTTGAACTAAATACCGAATTATGTCTAGTACAAGGTAAACTATTATAACTTCTATGTTCGTTTGACTTTTTGGGAATCAAGGTTCTAAAGCTTCTGTCACAGTAACGGTGCAAGGACCCTGGAAATGGTACCTTTAAATAATGCATATATTATTTTGTTGCAGATAATATGTCACATAAATAGTTCAAGTAAAAAAGTACAGGACTTAGAAGACTATTTATAAATGTTTTACATGCATTTCAATACCTCAAGATTGTCACAAGATATCATAAGATCTTGAATATATTATAACTACATTTTATATTTTCTTACATAACATGTATATATCTATTTTATCTATGGAATGTTAGTGATAATTTTAATTTTAACTTACTCGAAATAGTTCGTAGCGGGAGTTGTTTCTAAGTTAAATTCAGCAACAGGAATTCCACGTTGTGCTACTTGCGGTGCGAACATTGCCGCAGGGTATACTATAGATGAAGTACCGATAATCAAGCAAATGTCACAGTTTTCAACGGCAGTATCTAATATTTGAATAGAGGATATTGTTATATTATTAAAAAGTTAATTTATCTAAATGTTATAATTTACTGTCAAAATTTCTAATACATATTTATATAGATAGAAAAATACTCACAAGCTTGTTCCAGTATATAGTCATCCAAATTTTCACCAAACCATACAATGTGAGGTCTTAGTAAACCTTTGCAATCTTCTTTTGCACATTTAGGTAAATCTTCTTTTGGAATATCAGAAATCATAATATTTGGATCTGGTGACCTATTCATATTTATATTAATAATATTTATAATGAGACATAAATGATATCTTACCCTTTTCCCTCTAATGCAGGACATATTGGAATATTTCTATTTACAACAATTTCATGACAAATTGTACAACGAGTTTTATACAGTGAACCATGAAGCTCCACTACATCCTTGGCTCCTGCTCTTTGATGAAGTTCATCAATATTTTGTGTTACAATTGTAACATTTTTACCTTCCTTCAAATAACGATTTTGGAAAACTGCAATTGCTTCATGAGCCTAAAAACTTAATTTAATGTACAAATAATTTTTTAAGAAATGTGTAGTAATCAGAAATAAAAAAATGTACTTCTTAAAATACCCTATTTGGTTTAGCTTCACTCGCCACTCTTCTACGATATTCGTAAAATTCCCAAACTAAAGAAGGGTTTGCTGCAAATGCTTCTGGAGTTGCAAGATTTTCAGCTTGATATTTTCTCCAAAAACCACCAGCACCTCTAAATGTAGGAATACCAGATTCTGCAGAAATTCCACTACCAGTTAATATTAACACATTCTTTGCGTGCGCTAGTATTTCACGAAACGATTTCATAGTATTCATGGTTTGCGAATGTAGATTTTTCAAGGTTATTTTATTGAGCAATTCTTATATCAGCTGATTTGTACGTAGTCAATGATGTGACGTCAAGTTCCAGGTTTCTTTCAATTCATTAATTTAAACAAACTTCATATACATATCTTTCTAATAGATTTCTTTTAGGAAGAAGAATGAAAATTATAAATATAATAAAATCATAAATACGGAATTTTTTAATTGATCTTCTGTTTGAAATTATAATTATATAAATACTCCAAAAATGTTTCTGAGAAGCTTTTTTAAAAGAAAACCCAAAGTACGTTTATTTCAAGAAAATGGTCATATTCTATATTGTCATACAACTATTCAGTGTAATAATTTTTTTAGACAATACCACGTAAACATATAAATAATTCTTTTGGAAGCTACGAGGTTATTGTACCATGGGAAGTTTCTGAAATTAGAGAAGTACCACCGTATATCCCTAAACCTTCTTACAGTCAATCTTCAATACCTCGTGATGGTCCAAAAAAGCCCGAAATTAAAGATAAAAATCAAATACAAAGTATGAGAGACAGTTGTAGTTTTGCTAAAAAAGTATTAACTCATATTAAACAATACATAAAGGTATACAAGATACTACAGATATGAAATTTAACTAAGAGTGTAGTTTAAATAACAATCGTTACTTCAGCCTGGCATAACTACAGATGAATTAGATGCAATAGTCCATGAAATGATTATAAGCAACGGAGCTTATCCTAGTCCGCTTAATTATAAAGGATTTCCAAAGTCAATATGCACTAGTATTAATAATGTTGCTTGCCATGGAATTCCAGATAAAAGGCCATTAGCAAAAGGAGATATATTAAATGTTGATGTAACAGTTAGTAGAAGTAATATATTATATTATAATATATATTTTATATATATATATATTTTTGCATTTATAAATATAAAAATCCAAAGTAATATTTTATTTATTTTTAGGTATATTTACATGGTTATCATGGAGATTGTTCAAAAATGTTTGAAGTGGAAGAATGTGACGACGAAGCTAAACGTTTAATAAGCGTAACAGAATTGTGCTTAAAAAATGCTATTGATATTTGTAAACCTAATGAAAATTTCTTTAATATAGGTAATGATTGTAATAATCTGAATATGGGTAGTACTTTTATATGCTCTCTCTTAATTTTTAGGGAATATTATAGAAGAAACAGCAGGTAAACATGGATATTCTATAGTGCCAATATTCGCAGGACATGGCATAGGTACTTATTTCCATGGACCTCCAGATATTTTTCATTTTGGTATGTTGCTGTTTTGGTATAATGTATAAACATTCTAAGGATTTAAATATTTATTATATTTAATTCAAATATTGAATGTTTCACGTTATTATTAGCAAATAACTTTGATGGAAAAATGTTGCCTGGGATGACATTTACTATTGAACCAGTTGTAAGTCAAGGTAGCGAGGAAGTTAAAATTCTAGAGGATGGATGGACAGCTGTTACAATAGATAATGCACGAACTGCACAATGTGAACATACCATTTTGATTACTGATACTGGCTGTGACGTATTGACTCGTTAATCTTGGAAATTTACTTTTTATTGCCTCAAACACACCTTGTAATAAAAGGTTATACAATGAAAGTTTGTTTAATAGAATCATATTGTAAATACATTTTATTAAGAAAAATTTATTTATATTTATCTTTACATAATAGCAGGACCCCAGTAACTATCTAAAGTTAATGGTCCTTGTATTTCAACACCTCCCTCTCTTGTGATTATTCCAAGTTGATACTAAAAATTGAGAAATATAAATATTTCCTATAGCATAACATAGGTATAACATAATATAAATATAAGGTTCTGATATAATTATATAACTTACCTTTGGGAAAGATCGTGCATCTCTATAATAAAGAACTTGCATCATTTTGTATATAAGCTCGACTGCTTGCTCTTTAGTCATTTCTTTATTTTCTTCATAAGCTTTTCTTAAGATAGGTGTTGCCATGTACGCGCCATATCCAGTTGCTATTACCGGGTCACTATAACCTGTGCCAAGTTTATCCACAGTACCCAAGAACCTAAATGGGAAATGGAAAATACTATGCATGTATATAAAAAGAAAAAAAAAAGAGAAGAACAAAATACTTACAGTTTATCACCCTCCAAACCACCAATAATGAAATTATTCCAAAACGGATCAAATTGTGATCTTCTATTGTACATTATTTGAGTTAACCAACAGTGAAGGGCTTTTGGTTTTAAAGATAAACCATCGTCCAAACATTCTTCTTCAAGACTATAAGAAGTAAAAAATTATGACATTATTATAAAATAATAATTACATACACACATATATAAAATATACATTTTTCTTTCAATGCTGCTCTTTAAGTACTGATAATCAGCGTAATCTCCTCCTGCACCAAGGATAATATTGTCATTGACTTTCATCACACGTTCAAGATTCCTAAATCTAGCCAATGATCCATAGGAACCAAGAGTATCTGCTGCTATAAGGACACCATCTTTAAATTGAATTCCAACTACAGACGTACCAGATGTGAGAGGTGCCCTATAAAGTAATAAAGCAGAATTCAATTTACAAAATGATAAAGTCGTAGAGGTTGGAAAGGTTAGAAGAAACAAATTAAACGATATAATCTAAATTTCATATGTTTTCTATCGAATCTTTATTTTATTAGAATATCGAAAGCATAAATACTTTAATTACTTGTATATGCTTATTAATTTTTATGAAATTGAAGATGACATGCAATATTTAAAAGAAACTTTCTAAGGCAAATTGAATATACGATAAAGTATTTTACTTTGATCTTTGCAATCCTCCGACATCGGAATGTGTAGAACCTCCCGGAAAATGATAAAATGCACCAGGTGCAGGACCATTTTGCCAAAAAGGAGCCGGAGTATACCAATCTGCTTTATTCAGAAGCGCCATGTTTCTTAGAAGTTGAAAACACTTTGAAATGTCATTCGGCTGAAATTTAATCCGAAGACTGAACGACAAGCTTGCCTCTCGAAAAATAGTTCCTAGAGTCTTCATCTAGATATATTTAATTTTTCCTGAAAGTCGTTCTCTCGATTAATCTCGATAGTAGAATCGAATATCTCGATATTTCGATTCTCGAAGTTCAAAGATCTTGCTGAAACTCTGGAACTCTTGCGAGTGCATTAAATTACGATATTATAGGTAATTATTGCAGTATTATTATATGTATATTATTATAATACGCAACCGTTATAATATTGTTAATATACTACAGCATTTTATGCATATTTTATTTCACGTTTATGATACAATTGCAAAAAACATTTTGCTTTCAAAGAAGAACACTGTCTTATATATTCGTTGCAAACCTGGAATTATTACTTGATCATCGTTCTACTTATGGAGAGCTGGCTGAAAATAAATTTTCCTGTAACTAGTACGAGGAAAGCCAATACAAGACATGTTGTGACACATTAAAAGAAACGATAAAGTATGCAGTAAGCGTAAATTATATTAAGAAACTTATTTTACAATGTATATTAAGATATTTTTTTTAATTGTCTTTAGCAGAAACAATATTTTTGGGGAAAGTTTAAATTTATTTCATATATTTTTAATTCAAATAGAAAATTTCTTTATTGCTATATATACACGAATAATTATAACGATATGGCATTAGCATAAACAGTATGACGTTCGGTAAATTACAATAGATTAGCATAAACGTAAAAATGAAAAGACAGGTTTAGAGGAACATTTTTCGAATTAATAAAGAGAAGCAAATCAGTCCATAGGATAGATGTATCCAAGTTTCATAAAATTTTTGGTACTATTTTTTCAGCCATTACCAGCTCGCTTCAAATATAGTATACGAGAGACATTAATATTATCAAGATAGAATTATGAGAAAATCTTGTGATGGAAGATGAATTATTGTTATAGTCTTTACCTATCTCTACACTATCTTTGTCACCGATTACCTGACTATTTTCAGATACAACTATGTTAATCCATCTTAGTAAAGGATATGTCGTGTCTGTTAAATTTAAAGAGTCTTTAAAGAGATTTGCGCACTTTCCATGGAAATCGTCAGTATCGATGCTCCAAATCATTACACCGGCTAATTCTAAGCTCATTGCGTATTCGATCTGAAAGTTTTGGAAAAACATTATATTGTAGAAGTCACATACGTAGTACTATCGTTTGTTATCGTCGCCTTGACAGATTGACGACAGATAACAGATTTTGATAGATCAAACTAATCAACCTTTGCTTTTAAACTCCTGAG
This sequence comes from Bombus superbus, assembly GCA_014737385.1. NCBI lineage: Eukaryota > Metazoa > Arthropoda > Insecta > Hymenoptera > Apidae > Bombus > Bombus superbus. The sequence goes on from JACXIK010000051.1 coordinate 643,022, forward strand.
ATTATCATATACAATAACACGATCATCGTTAACGACGTAAGGTGTATCGCTAGCATCGTCCCAGCCAGAAGTCCAGTTACCTTTATGAGTCACTAATTCTTCACAAATCTAAAAAATCGTACATGTTATCGTTTTATTACAACGAACTAATGGATAGATCATTCTTAATAGAATTAACGTATCTAATCAATATAACAAAAGTAAAGTGTACTTCATTATATCCCATAAAGCCTTCTTGGTCGGTGTAAGGCCCCTTGAATCCATTCGTTATGGTTGTTCGATTAATTGGACTCTCTTGGGAAGAATTTAATTTGCTTGCCAATATAAAAGTTCTACCGTACATAGGCAGCCCTAAGATTGTTTTATTCGCTGGTGCACCTTTACTTATCAAATAGTTCAGTGTTTCCATCTGAAAATTTTATCGCATTATGTCTTCCATCTACGATACTCGTTGCTCGTTGTAATTTTTCTAAATGCATTACCACGCTCAGACCGTCTCCGCTTCTTAATGGTGCATTCGGAAGCACTTTCTTATCCCACGATCCATGATAATCGTAGGCCATTACGTGGATGTAGTCGAGATATTTGGAAATTTCGGGAATATCGTATGCCGTATCGATAATTGCTTTATTAGAACCTAAAGCTGCTGTTAGTAGATAGTTCGACTCGTTGAACGCTTCTTTTAATTGCTATTAGAACAGAGTACGCGATTCATTTCTGGCTACATAAAACTGTAACTTCGATAAAATTACATTACGTTACGTCGTTTACCTTCACAAGAAGGGCAAAATATAATTTGTCTTCTGGACTACCTCCCCGTGAACCAGGATATTCCCAATCTAGATCGAATCCATCGAACTTGTATTCCCTGCAAGATAGAAACTATCACATAAATCAGCAAAGTATAAAACTATCTTAATATTCGATTCCATACTCAAGGAAGTCCACGACGCTCTTAATGAACGTAGTTCTTCGTGTAGGGGACGAAGCGAGTATAGAGTAATTTTTACTACCCTCGTTCCATCCTCCGATTGCGAGCAGGATGCTTAGACCTGGATACTGTTCACGAAGTTCGGTCATTCTTTTGTAATTATCTGGAACATTATGACGGCTATAGAACGAAAATACCATTCATAGATGTAGAATACAGATGTATATCTTCAATCGTATCGAATAATTTACAATATGTATATCTACCCTTGTCGATATCTATGTTGGGATCGAGGCTCGTAATGGTCCACGTTGTGCTGTCTAATCCGGCGAACGCGTATATGATGTGCGTGCAAAGTTCCGGACGGATATTAGGGATTCCAAATTTTCCATCGTTATTTCTATAAACGGCCCAGGAGGCGACATAACAAGTTACTACCTTGTTATGCTTATTCCTTAACAGAGCTTAGCGGAGAAAGAAATGTAGTTTTAATGTACAATTATTACAACTTCTTTTCTCTTTTCGCAAAAAGATTCATTTCCATGTATGTGTACATATAATAGATTATCTTTTGAACGATGTCCCAGGCCTGTTACTTTTCATCGATAAAATATGCGAAGATGAATCATTCGCAAAATATGCCCGCGCGCGTTTATTATTTATTTGATACAACATGAAAAACATTAAGTCCTCGAGGTAACTTTCTATTAAGTTATTAATTATTATTTATTAAGTTATTATTATAGAGAGTCGTTTTTAGTCGTTTATTTTAACTTTTAATCGTTCCTCGAAGTTAAACAAAGATTCCATCGAAATGTCAGATCTCCATTGCATAAGCTACCGAACAAAATGTCAAACGTATTCTGGACTTTCCTCCTCGTTGCATAGCGTGTCACCAAATAATAGCAATGTCATTTACAGCCGGACCGCATACGAACTTTTGTATTACGTACATACGTACATGGAATTTGGTAGAAAGATCGGCTTATTTCGTTCTTAGCTGCTTTGATACATCGTTTATCGACAAATTTCATCCTACACTACGATGCCTGAATATCGTACGTATAAGGAATATGGTAATTGATGGTAGCCCGAAAGACGAATTGGAATTTTCGGACTTCAAACGAGCGTAGCTTCGAAACGGATACGTGAAATATAACAATTGAAACGCTATTTTACAAAGGAAAGTTGATATTTGTATACGCGTTAAAGTTCTTAATTTTTAATCTTAATTGAAACTTTAAATGCCTCGTCCACTTTGTCTGCATTTTTAACAACGCTTTTACCAGAAACAATTGTACTTTTACGAAGGATTGGTAGAATGATTGCTTGTTAGAATTTTAGCTGCCTGGAGGGATACAAATTTCGCTCTTTTTCATCGTCGTCCTTCGGATGTGAATACCGTTTGAAATTTAAGTTACGCGCTATCGTGTCAATGTTAAGGGAATGATTTCAATTTAATACGTACTCACCTAGAATACCATTGCTACAGAAGAGTAATATTGTAAGCAGAGATAGGAAGATGCACGCCTTCATTATCGAGAACCGCTATGCGAATGCCGAGTTATTGTCCTGGTAGATAGCTTTCACTTGACCACAATACGGTACTTTAATCCTCGGAGAAGAAGAAAAGCGTTCGTGCGTGTAGTTTGAAAAGGGACGGAGCTAAAACCTGTTGTTGAAAACTCTCGTGGAATAAAAGCGTAGAGCAAACTGTAAAGCTAGAAATATATACCATGTCATGATTTTTAGATAGATATCAGGAGATAACCAAACGAAACGATTCTATCTGTTTCCGCCATAGATAGTGGTTATTGATAAACAAGAGAATGTTAATCATTTATAATGGTTACTCGTAACCGCTGGCATCGACCCGTCACTAATTATATTTCTTGTTATATTATATACATATACATATATATATATATATGATATGTATATATGTATATCATATTTTCCAAGAACGAATTATACATAATTCAATAAAAAAGAAGACGTTCTTATTCGATACTTTGCGAAGAAGAATTTTATCATTTTATTGAATAATTTGATCTTAGATATTACGTCAGACGAATGAAATTTAATATTTTTGTTGAGGTTATTAGAGTAGGTTTCGACTTTCGTACGCTGCAAACTTCTTTGTGAACAAGTCAATTAACGTTATTATAGCGAGTAATTGTCCTATTAACGGCATATTTATCTTAAATAATTTTTTAACGAATTATAAAGTTTTCTATGAAAATAAATTTCGAGAAAATGCAGTCTCGGGGTACTAATAGAACATAATACGTAGTTGAGTCTTTTGCGCCTTGGTGGCAGCCGTGTAAACTAAAATTTGAAATTACTCCATTTCGCGCCGTGTCGTAGTAGAAAGTTGAAGCAACTGCGGACAGCTCGTCAAAAATATGGAAAATTCAGTATACAGCGATGTGTCACTGTTTCAAAATGGTGAGAATCTTGATTTGAATCATTCTGTATGCACAGTTATTAGCATATTTCGGGCAGATCGCGAGAATTCTCGCGTTTATTTTATTCCTTGAGGCCGATCACGAATATTCTCATGTTTTCATCGTTGTCATTCAAAAGAAAGCGATTTAATCATACTCTAGCCATAGTTAGTAATAAAATGACTGGTTCGCAATACGTTGACATAATTTAGAGTGATTTGTCGTATTTCCACGTAAACAATATCGAATATCGAAATTTTCAGGAAAATCCGAATAGTATCCGGGTACTGATAGAACGTGATACGTTCCTGAATCAACCGCACTCTGGTGGTGAGCTTGGAAAATAAAATTTGAAATTTCAGTATTTCGCGCGGCGTCGTATTGGAAAGAAGAGGAAGCAACTGGCGAGAGCTCGTCGTAAATGTGAAAAATTGGATATACGATACGAAGTCATTGCTCCAAAAGGGTTAGAATCTTCATTTGGTTCATTTTATATTCGTAATCTACTGTAATTTATAGTGATTAGTCGTTTTTAGCACACCTTCTGGGCATCGTGTCATTTACCTATCGCAACGTATGTTTAGCTGGCAAAAAAGTGCGCAATATTCGATTAATACAAAGTAGTTTTAAAACTCTGATAACGGATATTCAGAGTTACAATTTGTTCACATTGGATGCATTATGGAATATTCATAGATACTTGATATCTATTAAGAAGTATTTTATAATGCATAATAATATTTTAACTGTACCATATATGATATGGTACATATCCTTAGTACGATATATATTTCATATTTTTAGTGTGATCTGTGTGTCTGTGGTAAATAAATAATAATTAATTCATAGTTTTGAAAGGCAGTATTTTCATAAAACATCGTTTCATTAAACATAAAGAAGATGATTCGTTTATACATTAATGTTCCAAAGTTAGTCAGGCCTTTAAAGATTTCCGGAAGCGAGTCCATCCCTTATATAAAGCAAAAAGTTATTCAAAATATCGATTTCTATAACATATCCAAAAATCATCAAAATCGCAGGGTAGCTAACGTTTTTACAGTTGTGTCACATTTGAATCCCCTTTAATGTCACGTCTATCCAGTTCTTAATCAGTATCGTATATTATTATCATCATATATTTTACTTATCAATTATCATTATCGTATATTATACTATACTATCAGTATATTATCGTATACTATCGTATATTAAAATCTAGTTCCAATTCCGATCGCTATAAACGTTGTAATCCTATTCTATACTGAATCGATAATGTTATGAATATCATTAAAATGGTAAGTGGTCTTAGACCCCGAAAACGTGGAATGCAGAAATACATTAAGTGATAGATCTATTCTGCATCTCGTCTGTGGTCATATCTCTATTAAGATGTAGAAAAAAAATATTTCGGAGATTATTGAAGGCATAATTTCGACCAAAAGTCGCTGAATGTTAACAGAGACATAGAATCCGAGAAGAGGTCTTCACCGACTATGTATTGTCTGTAGTACCACTTGTTGTAAAAGGAAGATAGAGAAAGACCAATTATCAGTAACTCTGTGTAATCGTGCGCTTCTATTATTATATGATAATCTAAGTCGTTACTGAAAATTAATGGATTGTACCTCTTTTAAACCAAAATTGTATACTTTTGGATTTTCATTGTAGAAACTGATTTTTAAATAACTTTTTTATGCATATTTGTGGCCGAACTTCTTGTCAAATGTTATATACATTATATACATATATCTCCACTTGTTAATATATAGTTTTCTGTTTAAAAAGAAATGTATTCTTCGAAACTATATGAAAGTTGCTAGATTTCTCTTTTGATGTAATTCAGGTATTTAAACAATTCTGAATATATATAAGTTAACCTCGTAAGTAATTAATTAAATAATTTTCTTTGTCGATTTTATTTAAGGGGGTGTAACTTACGAGGTATGTGTATATGTACTCTTTTCATAGTCCGTACTCCTCGTCTATGACGTCACGAAATGGGCGGGACTGTATGATATAGTAAATAGAAGTACCTTTTTCATTCTATACTCCTGTTCACTACCGGCTAGTTGGAATCAGAATTTATATTCTCAGCAGGTACATATTTAGTTGTTTCTATATGTGAACGTAGCTTTTTTAGTTTCTGATATTTGAAGGTAATAATTCCAGTCATTTTCAATGCAAGTTCCTTAATAGATTTTTATAATCTTAGATATTTTACATTAACATTAAGTAAAATCTATTTTACAATTAATGCTGATAGTTATTTAGTAATCATAATGTAAATATAAAATCAATTGCTACATATAATTCTAATTAATTTATGCATTTCATATTTTCATCTTCAATAACATACATCTGCAAGTTTAGACACTCTGTTTTTATAGTTTTCAATGGAAGTAAATTCTTGTTAGTCATGTCAGGGGTATCTTCATTGATAATCCATGGAAAATCTTCGCAACAAGGATTTTCATTTAGAGTTACATGTGCAGTTTCGTATGTTTCAATTTCGATGGAGAAAGACGAGTCTTCTGGCAATGGTTTTAAATAAGATTCACACATGGATAGTTTCAAGCAAATTGTTCTCAACGATTCTTCTGTTTTGAGATAGTACGGATCTTTCCTAAAATAAATTTCAGATTAAACAATAACATAATGCTGACATTATAAGATTCTTTGCAAGCATACATACTCTGTGCTATTTGCTTGCAATTTAACAAGATCAAAGACAAATTTTTCAATTGGTTCTTTCCTTTTGTTATAGAAGACCAGGTTCACTGCTCTGACGCTATTTTCATCTTCTTTTATCAATTCTCTGATTGCATTTAACACATTTTTTATGTATTCATTAAGCTCAGGATGTTCAGACACATATACACATATGCTGTATATCTTCTTCTTCACAAATATTTCCTTGGGATATAAATTTCTGAAGAACAGGATGTGATTAAATGCTACTTCTAGAAATTCCAGCAGGATATCGGTAGTAACTATAAATAAAATAAGAAATACGTTCCATTACTTGTTATCATCTTACTTATATCTCTAATGAATCAACGAATAATATTTACCTATTTTATCATCAGACATTTTTAAATATATTTATAAAATGATAAAAATATAGTTGCGTGTTAGTAGTTTCAATAAAAGAATATTCGCTCTTCCATTCTCAGTGCGGGTAATTTTCTCTTGTTGATAACTTTTTATATATTAATATATAAAATGATATAACAAAAATGATATTTATGAAATTTCTATTATGTATATGCAAACATATTTAATACCGTTTGTTCGAGAAAGATTATTGCTTTATTTTTAATAAATAACGTAGTAAATAAATTCCTAAAAAATATATGTATATTAACTTACACGCGAGAAATTATTTGGCGATTGATTTGACGCGCGCCTAGACCAAAGCCGACTGCATATGGCGGTTAGTGTATACCAGAAACGGTTAGAGTGTTTTGATGATACATTTTCATCTGATCACGGAAAGTGTCGATAGATGCTTGAGTTCAGTAAGCTTGAAAACGTGACAAGTTTTTTTCGCAATCAGATAATGTTGTAGAAGAAGCACAGTATTTTACAACATTCGCAGCGGCATTTTTCATAACCTCAACAGTAAGGAACAGTACGGTACTTTTATGTGAGTATATACATACATAGTTTTTGATATACGAAATTGTTCATTTGTTAAATACTAAGTTTTAAGTCGATATATTATTTACGATTACTTTTATATTACTAAACTTTCGAAAATATACGTTTTACAAAATTGATTATTTTATGTGGTACTTTCGTTTTATTTTTATTCTCTAATGCTGTATTGTGATTTCCTCATGGCGCGAAATGGAACATGTAATGAATCGAATATGAAACATGTGTATAGTGTTTAATATAATTTTGCGTAAAGTTTTAGTATAAAATCGAAATAAAATAAAAAGTTTCAACATGGAAATATTTGAATTTAATTACTAAAAATATATTATCTGTTTGTTGATATTTTAGGTAAAAATGCCGCCAACAAAAAAGACTGATTTAGACAAATTAGCATGGGCTTGGGTAGAAAGTGTGGTATTAGACCAAATAGAAAGGATACATTTGGAAACTGCATATAGGATAGGTTTAAAAGCATGTAAAAATTGCAAGTAAGTTATATGCTTATTTAAAACATTATATATTCATATGAAATAATATTCTTTTTGAACATATTAAAATAAATGATTTGTTTACAGACGTAATTGCACGAATAATCCACAATGTTTGACCGGATTAGGAGAAGAAAAGTACATGAGGTCGCAACCCGCAGAAATAATGCCTTTAGAAAGTTCTTTATCTGAATTACGTGACCCTACCCAATATGTTGGTCTAAAGAATTTAGGTGCAACTTGTTATGTTAATAGCTTAATTCAAATGTGGTTTCATAATGAAGATATGAGGTAAGTACTTATCGATACTATTAATATTTAGCTTATACATCATTTACTTGCAAATATTTGCTACAAAATGAAATTCAATATTTCCAGGAGAATAATATACAAGTGGGATATCACAGAAGATCCAGAGGAAAGGGAAGCAGTGTGTCAGGCTGAGAAGAAAGGAATACCGTTTCATCCAGTGACAGCAGTAGGACAGTTGCAATATATATTTGCAATGATGCAATTTGGAAATCGTCGTCTGCTCGATCCGATGAATCTCGCGATCGCATTGTCTTTGGATACTAGAACTCAGCAGGATGCACAGGAATTCTCCAAGCTACTTCTCTGCCATATCGAAGGGAAACTCCAACAAAACTCAGAACTGAAGCAGATGCTGCAGAGGCTGACCCAAGGAAAATACAGCTATATCAATTGGTGGGTTTTCTGAAGTGGAAAACAAATGAGAATTGTCCTAAACGATGATGATGCTGATGATCTTGACGATGAGAACATGGTAGGACACGTTGCTCGCTGCGGTGACTGGTGCGATCAACTGATCTGACCGAGAGAAGTTAATTCCGTCTAAATAACGCGAGTTTTATGTTTGACGCAGTTGCTCTAAATGCGGAACTGAATATCCAACCTCCACTACATTCTACGAATTGGATCTACAACTCGCAGCCACTCTGAAAGAGGCAGTAGAGAAATACTTATCTGTGGAACAATTGACTGGAGCAAATCAGTATCATTGTGTTACCTGCAACGACAAAAAAGATGCGCGCCGGTTTATACGCTTGGAATCTCTTCCAGAAACATTAAACATACAATTAATGCGTTTTGTGTTTCATAGGTACTTTTATTTTATTACGTTTATATTATACTATTAGATTGCGTATCATATATTATGTTAATAGAATATGTTACTTTGTCTCTGTTAGGGATTCTGGGCAGAAAAGAAAGTTGAATTCTTTTATACAATTCCCGGAAGACCTCGATATGTCAGAATATGTTAGGTGTCCGCCACAAACTCATTTGTACAATCTCGTCGCTGTTTTAAGTCATAAAGGTCCATCTGCGCATTCAGGTCACTATATTGCGAATATATGCAATTCAAATGGCGAGTGGTATCAATTTAGCGACGATAAAGTGGAAAAAATGCAGAATAAAAGAATCGAGGATGGTGTTAGTGGTGAGTATAATTTTTATCATAATGCAATAAGGAAATTATTTAATAAAACGATAAAATGTAGTTAGAATTTTCTATTACAGAGAATTCGAAGGTAAAACGGGGACGTATACCGAAAGGATTTTTATCCTCTAATACCGCGTATATGTTGGTTTATAAGAAAGTCACTCCAGAAAAACGAACATGTAGTACAAAGAAAACTAAGTTGAAAAAGCTAGATGGAGAAACCAATAGCAATAGTAACGCAACAGTTATGGAAAACACTGTAATAGTTCAAGAAAAATCGGACTCGTTAAACAAGGAAAAACACAAATGCGATACAACGTCAGTTGTTTCTGATATAAATAATTCTGAGAAAATATTGAAACTCGATAAGGAGAGCGAGCAGGAAATGGAAACGTCGAAAGCATCTCCAGAAAATGTTGCGACGGAACAGTCTGTGAACACAGATCCTGCCTTTGACGAACAAAATGGCAAACATTACGAATTTGACAATAAGGAAAATAGTTTATTGAAAATGAATCTAAAGAAACCAATTGTAAAAGTTGTGAAATTGGACTACAAGCGGTTAAATGGTGCTGCGCATAGAGCTATGAGTTGTGGGGAACGTGATTTTTACGAAGAGGTTGGTATATTTAGTTTTTCTATTATTTCTCTTATGGATATTCATATGGACGCATTATGTTACTTTATAGATGGAGTTTGAAAATTGGGAAGTGAGTACAACGTTGCGCGATTTAGTGAGGCAAGAGAATGTGAAACACGAATTAAGCTTATTGGCTATTCAACAAGAAAAAGTAGGTATTAATAACAGCAACAGTTTAATTAGTTAAGAAGCATTCTCAATGATGTCTCTTGTAGCAAAAGGAGATCGAAGATCAGAATTTAAAGAGACAGCTTGTCATAGACGTGTATAATATTATTTCGAACATAGTTTCGTGGGACACATATCAATGGATTCCAAACGATTGGTTATCAAAATGGCTCAATGGACACTTGTCTGTCGATGCAGTACCACCAATAGACAATTCTAAATTAATGTGTTCGCATTATCGACTAGATCCCTTGAAGGTGAATCGTGCGAAATGTATACCTGTCACAGCTGCAGATTTACTTTATGATAGATACCGTGGAGGACCGCGATTAGATGAAAATTCTTTTTGCGAAGTTTGCGTGAAACGTCGGTACAAGCTACTTCGTTTCAAGATGTCGCTCGAACGTGATCACAAGGAAGTTAGCGAACTCATTCGCAATTTCAAAGAACCGTGAGTCTCCTGTATCAATAATAATTTTAAAACGAACGCATTATTTTGTAAAACAAAAATAAATTTTATTTTCATGGTAACAGGTCTGAGACTAGTTATATCGTGGGTGCTGATTCGCTGAGATCATGGCGAAGACTCGCGATGGAAAAATTTACGGACGATATGGAGCAGGAAATCGAGGATGAAGATTGTCAAGATCCGAGTGGCTCGCAGGAAGATAGTAAAAGTGGTACAAGTAAAGAAAGCGAAGGACTGAAAGAATCGGTGGAAGGTGAAGAGAACGAAGTCATAATCTATTTCAATGAAGATTTACTTTGCGAGCACGGCTCATTGAAAACACCAGATTCGACAAGAAAGATAGTGCCCAGCGAAGCTTGGGTGATATTTCGAAAATATTTCCCAGAGTCCAAGGAGTACTCTATTGGCGCCGCGTCATGTTCGATTTGCGAGGTACTTTTTCGTACATATTCGTATATTTAAATAAAGATAAAACGTTTTGGTATATGTATGTATATTGGACTGTCTTACTGTTCAGGAGAAAATGGAGAACGCGCAGAAAGCAAAAAAGGGCGACAAGATAAAAGCCAAGCAGCAAAGGGACGAGTTAAACGATCTGTATCACGGCCGAAATAGGAACGAAATATTGAAGTGCGAAGATCCGGAAAAAACATTTTATATCGTCGAGAAGGGTTTTTTGGACAGTTGGCGTTCCTTCATTCGGTGAGTCTGATTATTTGTGTTTTTCAACATTCTCAGCCCATTCAATTTCATATATATATATATATATATATATATATATATATATATATATCTATATATATAGTCCGAATGAGAGTAGATCGTGTATCTTAGGGTATTTTATGCTACATGTTTTGAAATGTCGCTCTCAAAATATCTTATTAAAAATTATTATTTATATTATTATTTATAAATTAGTAAATTTAATATTGCGTGCTTTAAAATAAAATATGCTCTATGGTTCAGACTTCTGAGTTTAGGAATTATATATACGGATAGCTCTTATTTCGTGTATGTTTGTAAGAATGTGAGAAATCTCTACGTTTCGAAAAAAGAATGGAGGGGCGGGGGAGGAAGTGTAGGATATAGAAGCAGGACACAGGTTAGAAAGGGAAGGAAGAAAAACGGTAGAGTAAGAAAGGAAGAAAGGGAAGAAAGAGGACAAAAGTCGATATTTCTATGTCTCTAATATTTCTCCTTATTAAAAGCAAAGGAAACCAACAAATATAGATTCATATACTTAATTATTAGAAAAGTATCCAATATAAAAGTAATATGATCAATACTCAAACTTGAGAGAGAGAGAGAGAGAGAGTTGTCTTTCAAAAGCCATTTTTATTTTAGTATACATATTATTATGTATTATTGGAATTTAAACAAATTCATAGAATTTTTTTAAATTCCAAGTTGAAAAGATCCGAGTTCCCGAATCTTGAAAGATCAGTGTCCCCCACGGTAACAAGAGCAAATAGATATGTAACGAAAACTAACGCACGCAGAAGCAGCGAGGAAAGGAGAAAGAAAGAGGGAGGAAGAAGATAGTAGGGGCGCATTAACGAGCTTTTCCTAATTATGAGAAAAAACTGGACTGTGCGATTAAGGGCTGTGCTGGTCTCTCCCCCATACTCATGTAGACGCTAGGCCAGGAGAGCAGCGTGGAAAACTAATTGAAACCGCCTAACGACCCGCCGGCAAATGATACATCAGCCTGGAGGAAACCGGCCTCGCCACGCCGTCTTAATACCGTTTCGCCTTATTCGACGCTCATCGGCCATCGAGCAATTTCGTCTTTTACTCTCCCTTTTCCGGCCCGCTTTCCTCCACGGTCTCTCCCAATCGTGTTCCCCGCGTTCGACTTGCCTCCTCGCACGCCTAATTACGAGTTCCAACGAAGATCGAGGACGCATCTGCACGAACGGTTCATCGTTGTTTGTCTTCGATAGAACGTTGTTTCGTGCAAAATTTGTTTCGTATATTTCTAACTTGATCGATGACTCGAGGATCAGATATCGATGTACTTATTTGTCACTGTAGTAGCATAAAATTTGGTAAATTTTACGGACGACTATACCGCGAAAATGAATCACGTTCGGGCTAGACAGATAGTTTAGACGAAACAAAATGTAATATAATATAATAGGAATTTTGAGTCCTCGAGAAAGATTTTATTATCGACATGGTGTAACGAAATTCTCTTAAATCATTCATTCGTAGCGTCAATGTTGGTCCAGTTGAAATTATCATTTGCCCCAAAATAGGGGTTAAATCTTTCCGACACTGGTGGTAAAAAAAGCGATTTTAATGTCTGGACGGGTGTTACGAGCGTGTGGGATGATTATATGCTTCCTCCTGGATACTCAAGATTGACGGATTCAAATTTGCCTGGGCTTAAGTCCCGCGGGTTCCACGGTTTACGGACAGCCGGCTAAACTGGGATCAACCCTTTGCGCGGATTACAACGTGTGTCATGTCACGCTTGATTTCGGTACATGCTAAAGGGGTGTGAAAACCAGAAACAAGTGGTCCTCCTCTCTTCTTTGCTAAGTATTTAAAATAGCAGCAGAAGAACGAGGAGTCGAATTAAGTGCTTGTAAAAGCGCTCGTAACGCGTATCGATGCAATTAAATTTTAACGAGGCCTGACTATTACAAGTAGCATTTCAGCTTTGAAAATCGTTTCGTTTTTCTTTCTCTCTTTTTCTCCCGCAATTTTTATCGATACATTTTCGTTTGATAATATTTTCTTCTGGCTATTACGGAAAGTTCGTCCGTCGGACTTTGCTTCTATATTTATACCTTATTTAGGGATTCACGGAGAAATTAGCTGCTGTTTATATTCGATTCGATCGGTAAATTATTCTGTAATAAAGTAGACGTTAGGTTGCGTTTTCTACGAGTGTCAGACCGTACCTCGGTTTGAAAATGAATTTTTAACGAAAGCAGCCTTCACACTTTTCTCAGGTAGCTTGTTCAGATCTTTATGAAAGTTTTGTTTGATGTAAGCGGTAGACTACCAATTTTCCGACGAAGCTAATACCTTATGTCGATATTTGGAAAATCGATGATTTCGCAAGGACGTCTTCCTTTTGTCAGATACAAAGTTCCAATAGAACATTGAGTTTTCTTAACAAGAACGACCGAACATAGTTATTCGAAGAATGTCCGCAGAATTTTATTTCACATTCCATGCATTTTGTAGCCAGGGAAAATGTTACTCCGGGTTCGTCGTAGATACTTTACCCTTTGTCGAGCAAGGGAAAAGGTAGAAAATATTTTTCCACACCCGTGCCATTGTCTTTTCTCGCATCTCTGGGTGATTAATCCTTCATGCCCCTTTTTTCGCGGTGGTCATTATCGAAAAATCTCCCTGTGGATTTTCCGTTGGCGATAATTTACACACGAAAATTCAAACTTCGAAGACAAATGGATATTTTAATTGCGCGAGTATCAGAAACCTTGCCATCTTAGGTCTTTAAAGGTATTAACCTTAGTTTCTAACCAGTTTTATTACTTCCCTATATCTCTTCCATCAATTATACACGTTGGAAGAAACTGCTGCGAAGACAGTTTGAAACAAACGTGTGTACAGTTCGATCTTTCCAGTATTTTATGTTGAAAGGTACATCATCCGGGTTTCTCTTTATTAGCAATTAACGAAGACCCGTTAATCGTTCTCGACGAGGTCTTGCCACCGGCGCGGCAGGAAGCTCCTCGGGTCTCAGGGGAAACAAATGGTGTCGCGGATTGCAATCTGTTGGAGTTGCCTCTGAACAAAGTCCTCCACCAATCCGTCAACGTCACCCGGATGGATCTGCGAAAGGATTAGGTATTTGCATAGACGATCGCTCAACTTCTATCGAGGAAGAGGACTTTCTTTTTTATTGGTCTCGACATACCAGAGACGGTTCCCTTGGTCCTCGAACTTTCTCTCGTTGCGTTGCAACGGGATGAAACCATGGATCTCCTTAAATGTATGAAATTTCTAAACGTATCGTCCTTTGAGTGTCTATCCTCGGTGGAAAGGAGACACTTTGGTTGCGCTGTAGTACTTGGAGCGATAATTCGGTAGAACGGTGTGGTATAAAAAGCATTAACAGGAAAATTGTACGGTGAAAACCGAATTGAACGTTCTGAATTTGCCTTTTAAGCAGAGCGGTGGGAAACCGGCGAGGACAGTGAGAATAATTAGTCATTTATGAGGCCGTAAGTGGGGCCGCAAATCGGCCCCTCTCAAAGGGACAAGGACGCTGGGACGGCGCGGCGTTATCTCGAAATTATTAATCATATCGTAACGCGTCGCACCGATGAAGAAAGAGAGGCGACCGGAGAAGGGGAGAAAGAGCCACGAACCACCGTCTCCATGGACTTATCTGACACCTTAATCAATTCCAAGTTATTAATTACGGACCCTGCCCTCCGCGCCGCCATCGCGCGCTGCTCCTCCATCAAACCCATAGCCACACGCTTCAGAAAGCCACCATAGCATTGTCTGCGGCTTACAATGCAGTGTCAACACGATCAGAGTCACACTTTCACCCTGATGATCATTAATAATTATTTAGCGAACCTTAAGCGCTCCTCGAACGGCTCTCGTGCAAACTGCAACGATTCTTCCCCAATTTTTCTCCATTCTCGCTGCTTGCTTCTATTTTTCGATTAACCTAGCGAAGCGAATTAACGACACCGTAACGTTCGAGGCAACGATTAATGCCACGTTATTAATCATTGGTATCGTGTGTGCATCGTTGAAAAGCCCGGCAGTAAATGAATCGAACGAGGCAGGTTTCGATCATCCAGGTTTCGCCAACAATTTCCAACACCTTTAATTCCCTATATTTCCGAGCTGCGAGTTTCTTTGTAGTTTAGTTTATTCGTGCGAGCACGATCACTGAGAAGATGCGAAGAAACCGCGGACTCGTACACGCGAGACTGATTAAACGGAACTAAATATAGCGCCAACGTCTCCTTGTCCTATCCTTTGTATTATAATTGTGCCGAATAATTGTAACCGTCGCGATTCGTTCATTTCCAAATACCTCAACGGAGAATACAGTGCGCTCCTCGTATATACATTCAGCGTTTTACTTTAGTAGGTTCAGGATGGTGCCGGGTAAATTCCGACTATTTTGCGTACATTTGGCAGAGGGGTGTGCTGTTTGCGCGAGGGGAGGACGAATGGGTGGCCACGGAAGGAAAACTATAAATCATTCTACGAGGCGTGCTGTGTTGAAGAAGAAGGGAGTTAGGGGGGGGGGAGGTTAGTAGGGTGGCTCGTAGTCGTCGTGCATCGACTCGCGAAATCCAACTACCCTTAAATAAGTTGATTCATTGCAGGAGGCCTTTGCAGCCAGTCCAGAGTCGAAGCTACCCTCTTTCCCTCCTTCTTGCAGCCGCTCTCTCGACACTTTCTCCCTTTCTTTCTCTCCTTGCCCCGATTTCTTCTGCTCGCTTTTTTTATTCGCCGTGAAACATAGGAATCGCGAAGAAGTAACTCAGACGTTGGTTGTTTTCTAATTTGTCGCGTTGCGTGAATTATCTTTGATCGCCTGAAAAAGAAAGGGACGCTCTATAGAGACGTACACGGACAAAGCGTTTCAATTAGACGGATCGAACGAACGGGGGAGTGAAAAGTGTATTTTCGGCCGGTCAGAGCAGCTTCATAAAATCGAGCATGTCAATTACCGTGAGAGTCGGGAAGAGCTGCCTCTGCACCCTAGGCCAATATCAAGCGGGTAGCTTATGGAACGACGTAAACGAATCTCGAACGGGAACGTCGATATTTCATCGGCGGAAACGAGACGCGAGCGAACGCGGTTAAATTTCTTTGACGACGGTGACGAAATATTCTGTTCTCTTACGAGGAAGTTAGACTCCGATAACGTCGTACAACTTTCGTTGCTTTTTGGCCAGCGATTGCAATAGACACTTGGAACGACTTGGGATCGGAGAAGAAGGTGCGAAACTTGGATGTGAAACAGCGTATCGAAATCGCTCCAGCGCCATCAGTATGGACATGGACAGTATGTAGAAGGAAAATAGAAAAACGAGAAGAATGCTACCGTATAAATAAACGTATAACTTTTTCCGTTTCCTAACGAAACTCTTGGTTCCGACGAATTTCACACTGTGACCGCGTCATAGATTTTCCGTTTAACCGTATCTCGGAAATTTGTTACTTCGGTCCTCAGCAAGGTTAAAACGTAAGAAAAGATTCCACGAGCCATCGAATTCTGTGCAGAATGTTAACGGGGAGGGAGGATACGCTTTATCTTTCCTCTCATTAAACGCTGCCAAAAGCAAACCCTGAAAACCTGATGAACTCGGGTGGAGGCGTTTTCTCGAGGCTCGCAAGTTTTGCTTCTTCCTGTCCTTTCCTGAAACTGGTGAAAGAGCCGGGCAATATACAAAAGAACGTAAGGAAGAAGGAGACGTGAAAGCAAAGCGGATAGAAAGAAGAGGAAGAAGAAGGAGGAGAAGAAGAGGAAGAAGAAGAAGAAGAGGAGAGAAGGCGTTCAGCTCGCTTTGCCCGAGCACTGATGATAGTTTTTGCTCGGCAAGATTTTTTGCCACCACCCCCGTAGCCACCCCCCGGGGGTGGATGATATATGACCGCCCCCGAGACACTGGCCACCCCCGGTGGGAGAGGCAGAAGGAGAAAAAGAGACGGGGCGAGGGAGATACATCCTGATTCCGGAAGAATTCCTTATGTACGTGCGCGTGCATTTATGTTTGAAACGATGATCGTTAGTGCGAACTTTCGCCGAATTTATGGGGTGCGTTTTCCACGATGGTAATGGCCATTTGATTGTTTCTATCAATTATACGATTCGTTCAGAGGAATTCATTTAGAGAAAAGGACCGGAGGAAAGGGAGAGACGTGGCGGTACTTTGAGAATTGGAAACTTTATTTTCGTTAGAGGAAAATGGCAGTTTCTTCTACACCGCGATAGATAAATCAGAATCTGCACAGCTCAGAGCGACTCGCGAAATTTATTCTTTTTTCCCTATTTCTGACAAATCTTCGCCACCTCTGGCAACTGTATTCAACCTGATATACGTGTAGTTATTAATCGATGGTTAGCGTGAATTCGTTGGATATTATTACCAACTGCTATTTCTACGAATTATCGCGTATATTAAGACGTGGCGAATTTTAAATATCTGCAACCTGCGTGTACTAAAACGACCCACAGGTATCGCGGAAACGTATTTCAACTTGGAACGTTTATTCAACTTTGACCAAACTGTGCTACAGACTCTTATCTCTGTACAATTATCGATTCGTGCGCGTGTCCCTTCTCAAAATTGTATCGTAGAAAATCGTAATCCGTTTCATCGGCGAAAATTTCGTAGCGGAGGATTTTGGTGGTCGATGTGGAAGGCACGTTCGTGTAGGATCGATCGTTCCCCGCAACGGTGCCAATGTAAATAGACGTGAGCGACTGAGCATGGCGGGCGGCTACGTTTTTCGTGGTGTATCGCGGTAGCCGATGGTCACGCCTGGCGTGCAAGCTACGCGTGTTGCTCCCTGATCGGGAACGCTCGATCGGTTTTGAGAAATCGAGCAAAAACAGGGCGCAGGCGGTGCAACGATTTGCCGGTTCTGTCGGCCTCTCGCCGCAACCTCGTTTCGAGAAACGGCTGCATCGATATTTTCCTGCCGCTCCGTCGTTGATTGTTCTCCCGCCTTTTTTTTTCTTCGCTCCTTTGCTTCGTTCTTCGTCGTCTCGTTCAAGCGGTGCTGATTTTTAGCCGAACCTCTTGGCCGGTGTTCACTTTGTGTAGCTTCTTAACACGTAGCTTCTGCCACGGTGGTCATCGGCGATCCGCGTCGCTAGATCTTTCGCCACGATTAAAGCGAGATAAACTTTGTTCGGCGTGTATGATCTAGATTACGCGTTTAGAAAACAGCGCGCAAATACGATATAAGGTTTTGCAAAAATTGAACGTCACGCTGTAGCATATCTGGGCCCGTTCTGGCTTCCAGAATAAAACAAATAAAATTCAAGCGGCACTCGACGTGCCAATTTTTCGACCTCTCGCGTGGAATCGATCGCGCTGTTCCGTCTCGTGGAAGTTTTTTAAATTTTAACGCGTAGGACGTCCCTTCTTCTCTTGTACGTTGTAGCTTCGCTCGATGTAAAAATATCGACGTATGTCTGTTCCGTTTTTCACCATTTCCGTCTGCGCACGTTTGCAAGATACGTTCATCGTGGATTCGCGACAGAGACAATTCATTACTGCTCCGGCGATAGTTTTCTCACGGCTGTGCAAGTATTTAGATCTAGTGCCGCGTATAATGGTTTGTACGCGGTTCCACCGGCGAGAGTAAACTTGCCAGAAAAAGGATTGAAAAACGATAGAAGGGCGAAAGAAAGCTCAGCAACTAATAAAAAAAAAAGAAAAAAAAAATACCTGGAAATTTTAGCAGAAAAAGAAGGTAAAACGCGGTCGTGCTAAATACGAAAGTAATCAAAAATTCATAGAAACCATTTGACTGGCAGAAATATTCCAAATGTTCGGACTCGAAAAAACAGCCCATCTCCAGAGACGTTCTCTTTTGGCGGGCAAGAAGATTCTTCTCGCACATGCTTTTAAGATTCCTCGAACGTTTGAAGAAGAAAAGGGTGTTGCTCCAGCTTTGGAATCGAAAGGTATCGGCTGGATTTCGAGGCGGGCACAGGCCTGCTCTGGCTTTCCGCTTCCAGGATCACGGTCCAGGGCGACTGCATACCGTGATCGTCGAAGCATCGTCCACGGATTTCGTTTTTACGCCAGCAAAAGCCTCCACGGCCGATCTTCTTGTTTGTTCAGGGGGACTTCTCGGTCGCGACGAGGTAACGTTCGCCTCTGGGACGAGGGAACACAGGACCCCGGGACTAAATTTACGCCGGCCGGTAGCGTAGTTGACCGACGGACTCTGCGGCAGGATGTCGATTATCGACGGTTTTTGCCGTGATTTCCCCCTTTTTCGTCTCGAACGCATAATTAGCTTTCGTTATTTTAGCGCGTACCGCCAGCTTCCGCCCTCTGGCAACGATTCACCGTCGCCTCATCCGAGTCTTTCTTTTCTCTCGTTCATCGTCTCACTTACTACTACCTCGTGGCTTTCGTCAGGAAGTTGTGAAATCCTTCACGTTTCCCTAGCTGTCGTGCGGTTTGCGTTTTTCCCCCATCGAACGATTTCAGGTCGTGATAAGGTTGTTTCAGAGGTTCTTCGTACCTGTTCGAGCGGTGCCGCGCGATTCTTGCTATTTGCTCCGAAGTTACTTCGAAATTTCGAATTTGTTGCGTTTCTCCTAGTTTGTAGACGGTTTTGGAGATGGTATCGATTTCGGTGGAACTTTATGGGCTTGAAGAACGGCCAACGATATCGGATACGTATCGTATTTTCTTAGCCGCGGTGACTCGAGTTTAAGCCATCCTTCGACGTTCAATCCCTTAAGAGCTGCATTGCAAACAGTCGCAGAGAGAAAAAAGATTTCGCCAAGAAAAACCGAACGTTTTCTAGTACTTTAGAAGAAAATGCTAGGGTCAACAAACAATTTTCCGATTCACTGACTCTCCTTGTTGCCGTTGTGATTTCTTATTCCAGCGGCGTGAATCTACGTTTCTCGCAAGCGAATTCGACAGTTCAATTAATACATTTTACCGCTGCTAAAACACGGCTACGCATCTCTGGATTCCAAGTGATAATATTCCCTCCAACACACTGTGCAGTTTCTAAATTATTGCGCGCAAACCAGCAAAAACAGAATTGTAACAGCGTTAACAGAACTGCTTGAGTAATTGAACGAACGCGGCGTACACGTCGGTAGCAAGGAATATATCAACCGGACGCTAACTGAAATTTCTCTTCGACGAATCTCCTACCGTACGGACACGCGGTTATCTACGTGGTTCGTAGACGACGTCCGCAGGTCGTGCCAAGTCTGTTACGCGTCTTAGCGGATCGTTGATTTTGTACGATAAAAGATGGAGGAAAAATTGGTTGCAAACTCGATCGCGAGCGGAACCTACGCCTCTATTCAGGCTACAATGATTTAAAGCAGAGGCATTCCAGCCAAGTTCATGGCCCGTTCGTTATTCGAAAAACTGATGTTCGCCTCTTTCTACCTCGAGGTATTTACAAAGTTCGCTTGTAACGAGGCTTCGTTAACGGTACGGCAAGCAATAATCGCTCGAGTTACAGTCAACCCGCATTCCTCGAGTTATTGGCGAGTGGATGTTCGTTCTCGTGGCTGAAGAAGCCACGGATTCCGCGCGTTCGCCGTAGAAAACCGAGATTTTCGAGCGTGTTCGAGGTCGAGGCGAGCGCTCGACTCGGCCGATTCGCGCGAAAAGTAACGCCCGTGAATCGATCGCGAAAGAAAGATCCAGGCCACGTTCGATTCGATCGAGTCACGTTCGATCGTGATCGATTAATCACGTGCTGGCAAAAAAATTCAAATAGAGCGAGCCGCCTTTCGCCAAGACCTGCGGCTAGAGGCGAGATTCGAGGCAACGATTCGACCTTCGTTAAATAGGTTTACCTTGACGGGATCAATGAAACCAGCGAAGCTGAAAAGCAGACGCGGGTTGAAGGACCAATTTGTACGTGTACCATTCGACGACGAGTATGCGAGTGTAACGCTAACGAAACGTTGCTTTCCCATTTATCTCGATCATATGGAGGAGGCGAAGAGTCGAGGGTAAAAGAGAACTCGAATCTCTGTGGTAATTGAAACGCGTATCGAATCTTTGCACCTTGACGCGTCGCAGTTTTGGAAAACTAGCGAACGAGAATGCACTAGCCTACTCTAGAAGGGACAGGCAGTTCGTATGATCAGAGTTCACTGATTCTTCTCACTATCTACGAGTGTTTCTTCATACGTACAACGTATACGTAATAGAAATTCGAATTAAAATTTCATTGCAATAAACGGAGCTTGGATAAGTCGAAGATAGTCAAAAACGCAATTCTACCAACGTCGCATGCGTTTGAAAGAAACGCAAATCTTCTATTCTCATCGATTCGTCAGAATTGATCTTAGCCTTGCCGTATGAGAAAATTGCTAAAGAATACGACGAACTAAAGACACTTAGAAATGACGGAAACAAACGTAATTTGGAGTACGACGTCCATGCGCGATATTTCAGGCTTAGCGACCAATCCGAAGCTATCGCGGATATTCTCGCGATCTGTGACGACGAAGCTCGATTTATCCGACGTGTCACAATGCCAACTGATTTCCCACAGTTTCCGATCTATTTCCCCTGAACAAAGGCACGGATCGTGGAGAATGAGCGCGGTTTCCGTCGCGGTAACGCATTGACCAGCGCGAAAGACGGTGGCCCCCGTATTGTTGAACCGGCACGTTAAAAGTAGTACAAGAAAATAGTGGTAGCGAAGAGAGTATGATCGTGTCGGGGTTCGGGATAACGAGCCGGATGATTTACAGTTTATCCTTACACCTCCATTTACGAAGGAACCGAGGACTCCTGTGATCGCTTTTAAATTCGCTCTCGTTGATGCAACTGGTCGTCCATCGAGGGGACCCGGCGACGGTCTTCTCTCGTTTCTCATCATCCTGGGGGCCGCCGCCGCTCCCCTCCCTCTTCCCATTTCTCTCTTCTTATTTTCTGAATGTCCCGCGGTACCGAGCGCGCAACATTGTTTTTCTCCGTCCTCGTCGTTCCTCCTCCATCGTCTCTGTCCCGTCCACGCCGCGAACCAGCCTCTTTGGCGTTCCTTTTTCCACACTGGCCACTGGACACCGGTGGACCTTTTACCACGGACACGTACAATCTGCCCTCTTCTTCTCTTCTCCACCTCCCCCCTGCCTCTTCTCGTAATGATCGCAACGCTTCGATGCACCCGGCCTCCGGAGCTGCATAACCGGAGGATGCATCTTGCGCCACGTACAACGATCTTTCCTGTTGCCCCGCGCCACGGTGGCTCGATTGTTACGTTATAAATGATTATCGTGTTATTACCGTACAGCGAGCGCCGCGGTGGTTTTGGTCGCTGGCTATCTTTACATTCTCTCTCTCTCTCTCTCTCTCTCTCTCTTACGTAGTTTTATTTTTCTTCCCTCTTTTCTTTCTCTTTTTCCTTTTTTTTTTCGTCTTCTTTTTTTCTTTTCGAATTCGCTCCATGAAATCGCGGGGAGGGGTTTTGCGCGTTCGCGGGGAAGTTTGTTTGTGGACGGTTAGGAGAGTGCAGATCGAGAGGACGGCCAGTTTTTCGCCTGGTCTAGCGGACGCGGTTCTGGAAGGGGACTACTCCGGCTTTCTTTGACCAGATCTTTGGCCTGCCTTGGCTCGAAGATGTTTAAGTAAGAAGCAGCGTTCTCGAAACGCGCACACGCGATTCGGAGGTTAGAATAGGTGGCGTAAGAATGGTTAAGAATGGAGAGTGATGAGTGACGCGGAAGTAACGGAGTCTCCGAGTGTACAGTGGTCGTAGCGGTCGTAATGTAAGATATCGTAGGAATTTTAGCTCTTTAGCTATCTTTGGCGCTCTTTTCAAGCCACGTATATTACCATTAGATCTCGACTTTGATTCGAGTACAGCCGGCTTTCGTCTTTTTACGTTTTCCATCCGTATTTGGTCTTTGACTCGTTCGTTTGTGAACGTGCCTTGATATCGCGAGGCAAGGGACTACACCAACACGTACGCTTTCCTTCGCAAGCGTTAGAACGCTTGCAGATAAACTTGAAAAGTCATTAGCAACTTGCTTAAACTTTTATGACGGGTGGTCCATGAAAAATTCATGTATTTTACGTCGTAGTAAAAATCTCACGAACAATCAACCTGTTAACCGCGGAATTTAGTTTCGAAAGTCGCTCACGGGGTGCGCAGGTGAAATCAAGCAACGACGAGTATACACGTCGAACGCGGGACACATGCTCCTATTATAAATTAAGCGTTATTAATTAAGCTAAAGCAGAACGAGGAAGGATTGCATTTTTATAAAGAATCGACAATTCGTTGTTGGATTATATCGATCGAATGGATATTGCTATTGAAAACTTCAAAATTCCCCAAGGGTAATAAAACTCGCAAAGGAGAAAAATGAAAGAAGAAGAAGAATCTAAGAAATTTGGTTGATTCCAGCGCGGTATTTCTCGAAGCAAAGCACCGCGCAAAGTGGCACTTTGCAGCTCGAGCACCGCTAACGCGACTCCTTGCGGATTCCATTTTTTGAGCAAACGGCACATGTTCGAAGTGGATTTGCTTTCGATGATATATTTAGCTACATAGGCTGGTATAAAACGCGAAACAATTCGAGGAATAGCCGATATACGCGGCAATGGGAACGATCGAGTAAACTTTTTTTTTTTTTTATAAAATACGTAACAGGTTTACTAAAAGTATACGGAAAAAAACACGCCAATAAATGTCGTCTATGTTACTCTTCGCCAAAATGTTCAGTTTCTATAGTAAACGGTAATTTCTCGCTTCGCGCGACGAGTATACGCGTCAACCGCAGCGAAATAAGGTTTCGAATTGGCGCGTATACGCGTCGAACGCGGTTAACTGGTTAATTCCGATACTCGTATCATCCAATTCTCCGCTGAATCTGGTATCCCTTGGTTCCGTGCATCCTACAAAACGATTCCAAATCTTCGCCGACATCGTCGAATAAAATACTTGCTGCTATCGTAGCAAGCGATTAAACTTTCATGCAGCAATTGGTATCCGTCTGGAAGGAAGTACGAAGATGGATGATTGGACGTTGTACGAGAACCGGAAGTGTCCTGGCGCAATTTTCTGGCCGCTAGCGGGTCGATCGTTGCCGCTTGTGCAACGAGCATCGAGAAGATCCGGGATCGTTTAGTCAAATACCATCGGGAGGAGCGGTAAATCAGGGAAAACCTGGGGACAGTCGTGTTCCCTTCTTCCCGGGCCGGAAGACAAATGTCAAGGGGGGAGCCGAGGGGGTGGGAGATGTTGGCTTGGCCTCTCTTACGCGTAGGATGCATGGCCTCGCGGCGGTAAATCAAGCCCGGTGATATTAAAAGGCCGCTTATACGCGAAAACACAAGATTTATTTCTGCTGAAAGAGAAGAGCCGGCAAGAAATCGGTGTATACGCGGCGCCCAATCAATGGACAGGGAACAGAGGAGGACGAATGGGGAGCAGATAAAATGAAGAAGGACCTTGTCGCTCGAACGAGACGAACGGAGACCGATTCGAAAGTAACGAAACGAAAGGATGAAAAAGAGGATCGAGAAACGGCCACGTGGTGAGCTGAGAAAGTTGGACGTTTCTGTAGAAAGAAGAGGATTCCGCTGGAATTAGAAGCAACTTCTTTGCCCGGGGATCCAAGATTCGATTAAAGTAGGCTGATTTGCTTTGCTACCTTTTTGTTTCGTCTGGAATTGGACGAGCAACATGTTGCTTGAACAACGTGTATCGTCTTGGACGGTTTTCGTCGAATATTTATTCTAATCGTACCGGCGCGGACAGGCTATCGGCCGTGAAACGAAAGAGAAAAATAGCAGGGAAGAACGAACTGTACTTGGTGGATCGAAGGAATTTGGTCCGCAGCTAGAACGAAAGTGGAAGAAAAAGGAAGAAAGCCGGGGAAGAAAAATTATGGATTCTTTTGCAATCGAAGGCAACTTCTTTGCTTCTGTGAATCGAGCTTCGATCGAAGTAGACTGCGTCTCTCGCGATTTTTCTCAGATTTCTCCTCGAATTTTACCAATACGGAGAGTCGATATGAAACGAGAAAAGAGAAAAATAGCGAAGAGAGGATGCAGGGAGAAACATTGGTCGCGCGTAGAATCGGCGAGACGAAAGTAGAGGAGAAAGCAGGGAAAACGGAGGAAGAAAAGTTAGGGAGGAGGACATTGGGTTAGGTTATCGGGGTGTTGGCGAGTGAAACGGAGAGGATTCGCCCCTGTTTCGCTCGAATAATCGTGTCGTCCTCGTCGAAAGCGGTTTGCTCCAGCTAATATCGAACCATCGCCCACATTCAAAGGGATGTCAGGGTAGGAACGTGTATTGTAGTCCCCTTCGAGGGCGATTCTTCTTCGAAGCGTGTCACTTTTGACGTTGCTAATGAAAAGATTGCTGTATCAAGAAATACGCGCGAATCGGGGGAAAAACTTGCTTTCTTACTACATTTGTCTTTCTTTATTTTTCCATTCGTTCCTGAACGAAGATCGTTATGGACAGAAAATGCTATTCGGAGAACTCCGTGTCCGCAGCGTGGAACGAATTCATCTCCTTCAATTTCCAACTCGTTTGCATCAGTTTTTCGTTCTTTTGTTCTATCGATTATTAATCCGCGCGATCCAACGTTCGTTTCGGCAACTTTTACCGCAGCTTTTTTTTACTTTATGTTTTGTGGAGCCGAATCGAGCTAAATCTTCTTGGCGTCGAAAGTAAACCAAACCAGTATCCGATGAAAAAAGAGTCTGTGGCACTTACGTTTAGTATTTTTGTACTATCAATCTTTGTACTATCACAATCGGATGCCGAGTTTCACGAGGAAATTATTTCCTCGAACACATATCCGTGTTATCCGGGATACCGAAACTACGTCACCGTGAATCTATGAAACTCGTACGAAAAATTACAGATTGTCCCTTTGAACTATTGTGATAGTTGCGGTATTAAAGAGATTTTTTCGCCCAGTCGACTCCAATTAAGCCGTTCGTTCGGAATTGCGACACGAATACGCGATATTTCGCATACCAGACGAGACGTCGATAGGTCTCCGATATCCTTGTAATCATTGCGGTTTATATGATCACTGCGGTCGAGATATCATTATTCGGTACCGGTGCGTAATATCCTGCTCTATGCACGAATGAGTCTGGAGACAACAACGATCCACGGAAGACCTTAATCAACAGAGATATCTCTCCCTCGAAGCTGTTCGTCTCTTCCAGCAGAGAAAACAGCACCTTGGAGGATGATGTTCTTTGCACTCTGCGCAACGACATAGAACGATTTCAATTTCATGCTCCCAGTCGTATTAAACCTTCCGGTTGTGGCATGCTAAATCGCTTTTCCTTTGACGATGTTACCTTATTTTTCCATGTTTAAAAACAAAAACTCGGGCTCCGCAGTTCGTCGAACTTGAAGCTAAAAATAGAAGAAGCTTGGACGTGGAAAGGCTTGGATTTTCGGACAAATTCACCTCGTCGATTGCAAATTGTACTTTGACGTAAACTAGTCATCTTTTCGCGGAATTAACGCTCATCTTCGTCGCGCGATTATTTATTTTCTTCGCCCAATTATCCCATACGCATCTGTTACGTAAATTTTAGTTCTTCGAAATAGAATCGCAAAGAAACGTATCTATCTTCGCAGTTCACGGGATATTTTAAGCGGACGAGCGTCTTTATACATCGTTCGAACGAATGTTGAGTCGCGTCTGCGAGACGAACGCCGAGTTAAAAAGTCGAAAGATTCGGCCGACAGAACCGAACAATTGGTGCTTGGACACGGCCAAAATTCCTTGTCTCCGAACCTAAATCCTCGTTTAAAAAATGCAAAAGTGTGACTGTATGATTTCCGTATTGGTGTTTGACTCTCGACTTTGCGAATTGCCGAGGCATTTCCAAACGATTTCCTCGGAACGTATCCCACCCTCTCGCAGTGGGATACATAACTACCACCTTCTCTCGCATCAGGAGTTCTCGGTTCCTGTTTTCCTCTTCCATCTCCTGGGAGTAATAATCGCCGTGGACCGGAAAAATTCCGCGACAGAAGTTAAACAAAGCCTCGAATGAGAAATAAAAAAAAAAAAGAAAAAAAAATAAAACAGAGAGGAGAGAGGAGAATCGTGTCTGGGACGAGAGAGGAGGAGGACGAAGGTGCAGATCGGAGAAACAGGGACACGGAGAGCACGAACGACAGAAAGAGAGAGAAGAGAAGTTGCTCCCTGGCTCGACTGTAATAAGGGCGGCCAATTTTCACCTCACCCCCCTGCGTCCCTCTGTTCGACTGTTTGAACAAGGCTCATAATTAATACGCATATTCGCTTCTGGAAAACCCGCTTCGGGGTATCCGGCAGGGAGACATTTTTTAAATCCTCCACAACGGATATTTGCACTTTCTCGGTGTCCTCGCGGTTTCCGCGAGCTTTCTGCTTTCGTACTTCCCTTTCTGCCCGTCCCGCCATCCCTCGCTCGCTCGTGCATGGATAGATTTTTTCAATAATCGACACGGGTGATTCCGAGCGACACCGAGATTCCTTGCTTTGTCGGAAACTTTATTGGAAAATTTGTCTTGCTTTCGTTGCGTCGAGGCGCAGACCGACGTCGGGTTACGCGGCCAACGTTGCAATAAATCGAGCTTCACTCTTGGCAGTGTAGTTTAGACGCTCGACGTAGATCTTTAAATTGCGCGCATGCTTCGGTGAAATCGTACAAATCGATAGATTTTCCAGCGTACACTTTCCGCGTCGATCTCCGTCCAATCTCGAGGCTCGTGCGAACGCTCTTCTACGACTTTTGAGCGGACGTGTATTTACCTATACGATAAACCTATGCTTTTTTAACGATTCGACGGAAGGAGTAGAAAAGTACAATTTTCCCCTCCTCTAGATCACGTCTATATCGACGTAATGTCAACGATAAACGTATTTTGGCAACGACTGCCGAATCGTCTAAAGGAATACGTTGGTTTTTGGAACACGAGATATAGCATTAACGATCGTTATGGAGAAGTAGCGATGAAAAATTACGCTTCGCGTTGCCGCGAATTCCAATTGTCGCCTTTTCCGTGGAAGGATGGAACGCGTTCCATTTGGAAAATCCAGGCAGATTTTCCGTTCGAGTTTACCTCGTCTCTGTACGATCGCGTACCTGGCTCGTTTCGCGGGAGATATCTGTCTTTAAGAGCATTATCTGGATGGCGGACGGGTAGGGAGACGGCAAAAACCGTCCCTCCCCCTCGTGGTATGTGAAAAATGATGCACAACCCCAATCCCCCGACACATCTCCACCCCTGGAATGTCCCGAAGGAAGCGTTCCTCCTCGTCGTCTTTCTGGTCCACGACCCGAAAGACGTGTCACGGACGAGGTTGCATTATTCGAAACGATTAACTGGCTGACAGTGTTGGTAAAAAATAATCCTGAAAATATATTTTTAATGCCCGGGGATTTATCATGCGTACCGGTGCTGCTTGTCGCTTGCAAATGTCAAGAGCTCGGGGATGGATTTACCAAATAGCAACTGAGATATTTGCCAATGTTTTTAAGGATGAAATTGTGCGTTTATTTTTTTTAGAACGTGTAATTATTAGACTGTGAATTTACACACGGTTCTGTGTTTCTAGAAATACGAATTTTAGACAGTTTCGTACTATACATAATTTACGCGCGTCTTGATACAATCCTGTACGTACGTTTCCTATAAACGTATAAATAACTGCGGTCTGGTAATTTTAATACTCGATAATCTGAACGGACAAAGTTATTTCTCGATGATTTTTAATACGAGTTTTCAACTTTGTTCTAGATACGCCGAAGTGTTCTCGAAAACACCGCCCGTTGGCATTAGAAACGGTTTTCTCCTCTGCGAACCGCACAAAGGTTTCCTCTACACACCTTCTATCAACAACGAACTGTAAGTAAATCATTCTCTCGATTTATTATGTCAGTTTTATTCTTTAGACTTTGATTTATTCCTTACTTGCACTTTGCGTTACCCGTACGTTGTGTTATCTTAATGTATTATTTTAGAGATACGTAAGAAGCAGATTCAAATAACGTCACAGATAAATCTTCAAATCGGAATAACGTTTCGTTCGTCTTCAAGAAACGTTGGAACGTTAACCACGGAGAAGTCAGGATATCCTTGCTTTTCTCGAAGCACAATCCATAACCACTGTATTATAAAGCAAAAGTGCGTGATCTCTTGGCACCACTTTCTTCTTTGCCTCCGTCCTCCGAGTCTACGCGACGTGATGGATACACGAAAATGTCACAAACACGCCCCCCGGGGCCAACGTGGCAATCCACCCTCTGACCATTATGCTAAACCATTGTCCACTATCTGCCTAAGATAGCCGACGGCTTAAGTCGTCCGTCTGTTCACCCTCTGCTGTATCCAGACCGTTAAAAAATCATTTTAGCCGTCAATCTTCGACCTTTCGCCTCCTTGTACCTTCTCTTCGTGCTTTCTTACCGGCTATAGCGATTCAATTACTCTCGAACGACTGTCCACGGAATCCTACTTCGTCTTCAACATGATAGGGGACGATATTAAAACGAGGCGGATTCTTTTAAAACGAGGGTAAGCAGTTCTTACGGCGTGACCGTGTAGATTCTACCGAATAAAAATTTCTAGGAAAGTATCAAAGGCATAGATAGGTTATAGATAGATAGATCAAGTTTGTAAATTATTTAGATGAATTATATGAATTAGAAGAATTATATGATAGGGAGGGGCTCTGTGGGATTAGAAAGAGTTATAAAAATGAACGAAGACCAAGCAATGGTATAATCTGTTAAAGTATCAAAGTATTAAGCCAAGAAAAGTAGGCAAATTTCGCTATTCATCTAGATTGAGAAATTCTTTCCTAGTTTGACTTTGTAACAAAAAGCTGCTGCTCGTTTTATAGTCATCCTAGAAGAGATCTAGGACTAGATTATTTATGTTCCCTCGTTAATAAACACGATGGACGTTCAATTTCTTCGCGCGATCCCCTCTTCTGTAAATCTTTCGTTACTTTTCCGATAAATGCAAATTAGTTTTTGGTTCTATAGAGTTTCTACAATCACGTCGCTAGAAGATTCTGCGATACGAATGCAGAATCCGATAACACTTTACGATTCGTGTTTCTATCGTCTCAAACAAGTAGAAACGACGCGAGTTAACGATCATTCGATCGAAATAACACGGACTCGGTTAAACGACGAATTATATTCAATAACGCGGACGGTATCGTGTCTCGTTGGAGACTGGGCTTGCCTTTTTTCTGTTCATCCGACGAGGATTTCTCCGATTTCCTCCCTTTTTCTCCGGCTCTCCTCGATGCATCCACCATTATTCCGGCGTTAGGCAAATACACGAGGAGAGACGACAAGCTCGTCCGCGCGGTTTTTGCCTCGTGAAAATTCAAATGAGACCACGCGGCATATTGCGTTGAATCGAAATTAATGTCGCGCAACTAATTATCGGACGAGTCATCATCGTCTCGTATCAGCTGGTTGCTAGCTCGTTCGATCGTTTCGAAACGTGCCTCCATAAATTTCTATGTCGTCAAGGAACGTATATATATATATATATATATATATACACGATATGCAACCGATGTTGCATCTGATAATTTTCATTAAATCGCTTAATGGAGGAAGATTGTTAATTTTCAACGCGATCATTCTCTCGGTGAAAAAACACGACTTTCCTTTTCGAAGACGCAAGGCTTCGATGGAATTCTCGGATATTTCTATATTTCGTTAAAAGTTAGAATACCGGTGAAATAATGGATCAATTATTTTACCGCGGAATTACGTATTGCCCGAAGGAGAAAATTCTTTTTGTTAAGCTTTGTAATCCTTTGCTCTCTCACACTTTCTTATTAGTCGTGTATTTCTACTAGTTACGAATGACACTTGCAATTACAAATGATACATCTTCCCATCATATTTACTCCAAATGATTGTATTCCTACGATTCTTCGGAACCCGTAGAAACGTCGATGTTCCTTGATATTTTACAGAACGACAGCGCCATCCAAATTTTCATCATTCTCCACTGCTCTTGCAAAACTTCGTAGAGGTAATCGTTTCTTTGCGAATTAAATCGTTGAAATCACTGACAATGGACCGTACTCTGATATTCTTCTTTTACAAGAGATTTTTCACTCGTTCACGCGCGCGTAAAATATTGTCCGGTTGTGTGGCGATTAAAGGAGAAGTTTGGCGATAATCAGTACGCGTATTTCGCGTGATTTTTCGAGGCATTATCGATCATAGCGACGCGAGATGCCGGCGCGGCGTGGTGCACGAGCTTCAGGAACCACGCCAGGATCGGGCGAACAATTGCGAGGCAAAAAGCTGGAGCCGGTGCGCGGCAAGAAATTTCTAATTTGCGGTATAATTAAGGGAGACGGGGCAAAAACCATCACGGATTCTACACCGTTGTCGGAAAATCGCGAGTTCCACCTTGCGAGTACGCCCCTGCCAGTGCTATCGTACACCGTTTGATTTTATTTGCCTGTCTCTCTACTAGCCGAGCGATTATTGAGTAAATAATTGATTGGATATCTCTTAGATGCGAAGTACGAAAGAAAATTGCACGAATAATTGATAACAGACAGCTCTTAGAGATATTAATTGGGCAGTTTTTCATTTATTTTCGTTTACTGTATCTTATTAACCTTCTATTAGATAAGACAAAAGGTGTATTACTATTGGTACAAAGTGCATTGTAAATGCACGTCAACGCGTTTGTCGCGGCAATTAATATCGTAGACAATTACAACAAGAGGAAATACTTGGCAAGAGTATTTTTGATCCGCCCCGCCACGTTCTTAGTTTTCCACTTTGTTCATCTTGGCGATTTCTAATTCGCCGAGTTAAACGTACGTAATAACACGTTGGGAAATTTGTTACAGGTATACCATTATAACGGCCGAGGAATGGGCGAAATTAATGCAGTTTTACGACGTCGATTATCCGATCATCATTAAGAAGGTCAACTCTGATTTCCATACGGAACCCGGTAAGTACTATTTAATATTTATACCAGGGAAACGCTAAGAATTTTTATTTTCGCGCTAATTGAAAAATTACACGTTGCACCTTTAATCAATTTATAACTTAATGGCTACTAGTATATTCACAATCTACGGTTGCGCGCTTTTTAACATTTTTCGATATTTTTCTGATAGAACAACCACCATATGTATCAGTCATGGGTTATAATTGGACGCGGACTGAAACGATTATAACGTACGTATGTGCAATGTGTACGATGGTTGCACATGTTGGACGACAGAGGCCTATCAATTTCCTGGTACAGTACAGAGATCCGAAGACTGATCGTGCAATTAACGGCTTTCTCTTTTATTCCATCCTGGGACCGTTCGATCTTATCGGCAATTAATTTTCGTACGATTCCAGGGGGGTCATTATGTAAACGATCGTCCCTAGGCGGATCGTTACCAGTGCTCCCCCACGTGTCTCTTTTTTCTTCTCTCTCTCTCTCTCTCTCTTTCTCTGCCTGTCTGTCTTTCTCTGTCTTTCTCTTTCTCTGTACAATGCGAACATGGCCAATCTAATTATCGGTACACGATCTCACGCACAGGCGTGTACAACCGCTGATTTTTCCTTTTTCCGACTTTAACTGGATCTCTCAATACGTCTAGGATTTATTTGTGGCTTAATCGCGTCGTGGATGTCGGAGGTATTTCTCCCGCCACGAATTTCACGTTTACACGTAACCGGATCTCCTGATCCGGTTAGAATTTATTTGTGACTTAATCGAGACGAGGAAATTGTAGGCAGTTTACTACAGGGAAATTGGAGTTTCTTTTTCTGGCGTCGTGTAAACAGCCAACTAATAGGGAGAGGAATGTCCCTGTGATTGACCAGGTATTCGCTCTTTGACTATCATTCGTTTTTTGTTACAATTTGACCAATTTCCTTTTTACGAGCTTTATATATATTTTTCTCGTTACGTTAGACAACGCTAATAAAAATGACGGATAGTTGATGTATCAAATTAGATTTCTCCGAGGACGAACGTAATTTCAAATTCGCCGTTTACAATTAATATCAAAGTTCTGTTAAAGCCGAAATACGTCGCGAAAGATTTGTCAACCAACGCTTGTACCTAATTGTGACAGTTTAAAGTCTTTCGATTTGAATTATTATTTTTAAAAGATAATTTCCCGATTTGTGTCTTTAACGCGAGAATGTACGCATACATGTGTGCGAAACTGTACGTTTCCTTCGGTTCTCTGTGCTCCCCTCTTGTAATCTAACCCGAGGAATAATGCCAGAAGACATTAGCCACCGATTTACATAAATACCCCTCCTACGTTTGTTCCGCTGCCATTCTCGGTTGGCTTCTCTGGCAGACCCCAAAGTGTCTCATTATAATTAAGAAGTATCCTGAAAATTAACCGACAGAAAAACCGGTGCCGTTGGGGAGATGAGTAGGTGGTGCCGGTCCAAATGGGCTTCTAAAAGTTTCTCGCCCTTGATCCTCGTGATTCGATCCCGCGGCAACAGTTCTTTTCATTGCGAACAAATTTCACGGTTCTACGACCTCTTCTCTCTTTTCTTTTCTCTCTACATCTCTCTACATTCTCTCTACAGAGTGACACGGAAGTAGCGCAATTGGAAATTTGGAGATATTGGGTTGCGACATAAATTCGGCCAGTTTTTATCATGACGCAAAGCGGGGAAAATGGGGTAGATATGTGTTACGATTTGACACGTGCCTGATCGTTAATCACACGTAAACATTAGTACGTTATTTGTTCCTTTACAGATATCAGCGATGTCTTAGCATCGTCTAATATTATTTTCAACTCTTCGTACTTGAAAAGTGCAGCACGCTTTTACAACGAGGCTCTAAAAAAGAAAAGACTTGCAAATATCTACGAGTTTATTTATACAGCAACCTTCTTCCCTCTGTTCGTTTTTCATCGATCGAAGTCGTTGATCCATCACCCTATCAAACTATTCGCGTACACGCACCTACGAGCTTCCTAACTTTTACACGGACCACGCCGCTATTATTAATCCGAGATTGGAGCCACGCATGTACGTATAATACCCTCTACATATAGTATCTATGATACTCTTACATATCCAACGAGATCGATTCTTCTCACACGCAAAACACACGCTGTAAACTAATCCACCTTCGATCCTGTCAAACTCACCTCGACATAGGTGCATTCTCTCTTCGAATCGACACGCGAATCTCAGGAAGTCGGATCAGGTTTACGCGTCCTCTTGGTGAATCGGCCACGCGCAAGCCCACTTTGTCGAACGACTGATCCTTGTCGTCTAACTGGCAGGCAAATTGGGTCCCGAAGGTAGCACCAGGGGGATCTTACGGACCGATGTTCACGTCGTTGGCTGCGCTGTTTGGTACCGGCGTGTCTCTCGCGTTCAAGAGACCCGGAGGGCTCTAAACATCCCATTGTCTTGTCCGTCTCTCGGTCGTGGATCGCCGAGCATTTTTTCCCGTCGACATTTGTCAAGGCTCTGCCTCGTCGGGGATCGTCCGGCGGTTCATTTGAATTGCAAAGACCGCGCCTGAATAGCCCGGCGTCTCGTCCTGGGATATCCAGTAGCCGGATCGCGGATCGCCCAGATGGAGATGTCGTTTAGGGTTAAAACCGTGATCTTCTCTACACTCGCTGACTCGCGGACTCGTGCCGCTTGATCTACATCCCCGATTGATCTCCTCGTTCTACGTCTTTCTCCATCGAGATCCTGTTTTCAGCTTTTTCGTTTAGGAAATTGAGATCGTGGCCTTTGGAATCTTTATTCGATGGTTTTATCGCGACTCTAGGACGGGAATCGGTGGTACATATTTGACGACACGATGGCCAATTATATCGTATTTCTAGAAAGGAGCAGTCACAACTAAGAGTTACGTTACAATTCGACACGATTGTATCACCAAAAATGCATCCGTACGACATTGTACTCTTGTTCGGCGTATGCTACGTCCTACGCTCGTCCGCGTAGCGTTCTATTAAGAGTATAAAGGAATCTGCAGCCCAACGAGAATAAGGCCACTATATCGCGAATTTCTCGTCGCAGATAAAATACTTCCTTAGGATAAAGTTCCCAATGCCTCGGAAGGACAGAAAAACCACCGAATCGCTCGAAATCGCCGGTGGAAAGTCTCTGCCACGACGTGTCGCACGACTCGTCTTCACCGGGTCTTCTAGAAAGCGACCGACGATAGGAGAACGCGAGCTGTTCCGCCGTAGCTCGTTAGCGGTCGATCGTCTTTCGGCTGTCGTCCATTAAACGGGTGCAGCCGAACGAGGAACATTTCCTTCGCCGGGTTTTCCAGGAGCGTCGTCATCACGTCGGTGGGCCGTAGATGCCCGGAGGGTGGTATTCAATCGCGTCACCTCCGGTTCTGTCAACCGAAGGCCGACGAAGGATCCTCGGCTACCAGGGTTGTCGAGTGATTGATACGAGGTTGGACGGTGCCTAATGTGTCTTCGTGAACGACGAGGAAAGAAACGTGGAAAGGACCGTGGACGTGAGAGGGAGAAAGGACCACCCTTCGAGGCTTTAAGAGTGGAACGATGGTCCGGCGGAGGCTCGTTAGTCAGGGCCGTATCAGTCACCGAAAGCAACCCCCGATTTTTTGCCAACCAGTACCAAGTGCTCGGTTCTCCGCTTCGCTTTTGCCCGTTAGGACGCGTGCCCTTAAAACGAGCTAAATTGTCTGTTTGTTCTGGACTCCTGCTCTTGCTTGCCCTCTGTCCTCGTACGGGGGTGAGAATCCTCTTTTCGACGGCGAGGTTTCCACAGAAGGATAATCTCGTCGTTGTTAATGGAATTAGAATGCAACGGGAGAGAGAGAGGGAGAGAGAGAGAGAAAGGTGGTCGATTAATTGTTAATCGAGCCTGTTGCAAGCTTAACCGATTGATTCCAATTTTTGGACAATTTGTCAGTTTCGCTTCGTAAGTAGAAGAGAAACAGGTGACTCGCGTGTACGTAGGTTCGTTACCGTCGCAGGACGACGCAAGTAGCGGGAAATTTCAAGGCGGATTTAAAATATAGCGTACTCCTTGTTCTACGGTGTACGTTAATCAAGATTTCGAGAATTTGACATGCCTTTCGCATCCCTTTGGTTCCGTAATTAATCGCTATCAAATACCGAAGTTTCGTTGAAGAATAAAAGACGCGATTCCTTCGTGTTGGCGTTCCAAAAGCAACCAAACGAACAGCCGAAGAACCAGCCTCCGATTCAATCGTGTCATCGTAAGAAACAATTACGTGCACATCCTCGAGCTTCCTTTCACAAAGTACAACGCACGACACGTCATCGTGGATACGAGGGAATGCAGTCATAAACGTTCCCAAGCAAACCGTCGAATCAAACCGCATTCGTTTCAACGACGGCAATCAGAGCCGCTCGTTTCTATCATCTCTATCCACTCTCCACGTTTAAGGGGTCAACGTTTCCAAAGGGTTCTCGGCCATAGCCGCAGGTTTTTTACCCCGACTGCGAAGCGTGTGGCTCTCGAAATCGATTTCCGGGAACCGAGGGACTTTTCAATGCAATTAAAAGCGGCCCCGTGGAGAACGTCGCGTAGCCACGGTGTTTCGATTCCTTGAACGACAGTCGTAAATATCGCTTAGGCGCCAGCCGGTGTCACAAATCAGCCTTGTGTGCGCTCTCTCGTAGCTACACCAGCGGCTGCTGCTGTATCGCGCAAAACCTAGGAGACGAAGGTGGACGACGAAGGCCCGGTTTCGCCACGGAATGGGGGACTTCTCTTGGCTCTGTTGCACGGCCATAGCCGAACACGCAGACAAAGACAGAGAGGTCTCGAATTAATATTCGGTCGGCGATTTAGATTTAGAACACGAATTTGCTGATTAGTTTCCTCCTGGTTCGGACTATGCGGTTGGACTACGCTGCACCAACCGTCCTTCCATAAATGCCCGAGCTTCGGAGAGGGGTTGTTCTCTATCTGTCTCTTTCTCTCTCTCTCTTCCCTCCCGCCCACTCTCTGTTTCTCTCTCTCTCTCTCTCTCTGGCTTCCTGACTGGAGATTTAGTCTAGCGCGGGGGTGGCTGAACTTGCCAGGGGTCAAACGCTTCAGGAGGGACATTTGTTAGCTTTCTCCCCACTGCGACAAGTGCGCCGGACACGTCTTAATATATGCATTCAACGACCGATGAACACGACCTTACGACTTGTTCTCTTGTGTTGGTGGCTGCTTTGGAAAATGAATTTTAGCTTGGGTTTTGGCCATTCTTATGATACGCCGGTGGAGGGTTTTGCGGAACGAAGATTTAGAGGATTGTTCTTGCTCGGCAGTGTTGAAACGCGGATCCTCTTTTCAAGAGAAGCTCGTTCTCTTCTTGCGTTCTTCATTTTTTCATTTTTGGATAGGTTCCACGGAAGTTTAGTTAGTTGTCTTAGCCTGTTCCTTTTACCTGCGGTAATGGGCTCATGAAACGGTTCGAACGTTAATCGCAGAAGACTTTCGCGTCCATACCGTATGTATTACGCGAAACGTTTCGAAATTTCATTTTTTAACGAGACACGAATATCGTTGTGTTATATCAGGAAAGAAATCTGCGGACGTGTGACAGGCGATACTATCGTTACGTAACAGGGAGACAAATTACCGACGAATATTCGATAAGTTGATACGCTAGATGTATGGTAGAAATTAAAAGCACGTACCCTCTTCTATCTATCTCCATTTTGCTTTGCTATCTTTATTTTCTCTTTGAAGAGACGTGGCTATTTTAGACGTCACGGCCACGAGATTAGAACATCAAAGCACCGAAACCATGTTTCTTATAACAGAGAAACATGAAAATAGATTCTCCCGTGTACTGTAATATGGCGGAGGCCGCATAAATGGCGACATTAGCCACGCACAATTAAAAGGATTCATCAGTCCGCGGCGCGGAAAATAATGTCGTAAATTAAAGTGGAAGTGGACTAGGAAAGTCGAGCAGGTCAAGTTTCGAAGGGTCGAATTAGCGACATCCTGCCGGTTTCTAGCTTTACCCTCCCTCTCTCTCTTTCGTCTTGCTCCTTCTCTTATCCCGCAGGATATCCCTACTTGTCTCCACGCCACGGGGGTTCTTTTCCAGCAGGATTAAATGGAGCGCCTAGATGACCGATGCTCGTCCTCCAGCTACGATCCTCTCGCGATGGGGCTCGAGGGGTGGTTAGAAAACAAGATAAAACGAGGATAAAGCTCACTTAGAACCTTCCTCCCTTCGCTACTGACAACGACACGGGGGTGTCCTGCGGCACTGACAGCGAGAAGCCTTTGTTAATCCACAAGTCTAATCGGTCAGATCGCTTCGCTCGAATCTGTCCTCCTGTTTTGTCTTTGCGCGTCTTTCTTTCCTGAAAATTGGATGTTACACGAGGGCATTTTCGATCATCTCGTTACAACGAAATTTTGAAACGTTCGTCTCGCTTCGTCTCGTTCAACGATATTAGCTTTTCAGCCAGGTTTAGGTGAAATTT
Organism: Bombus superbus; assembly: GCA_014737385.1. Taxonomy (NCBI): domain Eukaryota; kingdom Metazoa; phylum Arthropoda; class Insecta; order Hymenoptera; family Apidae; genus Bombus; species Bombus superbus. Next base: position 681,452 of record JACXIK010000051.1, read on the forward strand.
TATTCCACCAATCTCCTATCGATCTTGTTCGGAACGTCAAACACATTACACACCTGTTTTCTTTATTCGTAGCGAACGAAATTGAAACGTTAATATTTTATACATTTTTGCGGACGCGCTTCTCGTAGATTTTCGTACGTTAAACGGTTCTCTGTGAATTTTCTCGTAGATCGAAATGTTTCTCATTAGGCGAACAAGGATGTCGGAATCCCTGTAAGCACGCCATTTCCATATTTGACATTTTATTTCTTGCTACGCGCGATACGTAGGCGAATTGATCATTATGGAGAAAAGAAAGAAAGTATTCTATTCGACGTAAAAGTTGGTGTCTAATAATCGTATAAATCGTACACGCGTACAAGACTCGTATTTGCGATACCGAAAAAATCGTGCAAGTACAGCTGGTACGACGAGTGGAAAAGCCGCAGGGGTTAAAATACGGCGTTCTGGTAGAACGGCTGCTTAAATCGGGCGAAAACCACGTTTGTCGTTTAATTAACCCGTCGATCGGGGATCCATTAGAGGCATCAGAGGTCCTTTCGATTTTCTCGAAACACGCAGTCCCGGTTGCGGAACCGGGAACCGCGTGTAATGCTCCACTTTTAAGCCCCGATTACACGCGCAGCCAGCTTCCAGCTCTCTGCCGTGTAAGAGGATTATATGTCGACTTTGTTGTGGCGCTCGAAGACGTTCGTTAGCGAAATCGTTAACGGCGACGATCTTCTCCTTCTTCGGCAGCCGAGCATAGTTAGAGCCAGCGAAAACGCGAAACCGCGCTCCTTGGATTCTCTAAAATCCATCCTTTCCGCTTTCCTCTCGCCCCCAACAGACTGCAGTCACCGATCTCGCCTTCCTCGTTATAATATAATGCAATAACAATTTTCTTCCATGTCGTTTACGTGGGACGCTTACGCGAGTGCAAAAATTAAGACGCTGTTTCAGATTTGATCCTTCGATCGCGTACGATTCTCCTACGTTTCTGTGCAAGATCGCGGATCAAATTTGCGTACACTGTTGTCGGCCACAAGTGTTTGGACGCTTGGCGATGCTGACGTGAATTCCATGCTCTCCACTGCTTTGATCTTCTCATTATCTTGTTATAATTAGTTTTAATTCGCCAGTTGATTCGTATCATGTTTGCCGCTCATAACGTACAATTCTGTAACAAATGTAAATAAAGTATTAGGTTGTTCCGAAAGTTTCTCTCCTTTTCTAAGGAAATATTATTTTATATATTATTTTATCGAATCATCTACGATCCATTTTCTTCCATTTCTATTATTACGATCGTACACGACTCGGCAAAAATAATAGAAAACGGAGAACGTGGCGCATCCATGGTTTCCTTACAAGACGAAAGAAACGTTTCGGACAACCCGATAAAGTTTCTTGGAGTTTTGCGATAATCGTAACGTCAGTAGTTTTAGTCCTAATACTTATGACTGGCAATATATCTCGTACAAGTTTGTCATAAGGGATTTTAAATCCACGTTTTGTTACGACACGTGAAACGTATTATTTCCTACTTTACAATTCATCGCACGGAGAGTGCTTATCGACCAATAGACGAATAATTATTCGAAATTCGTATAAAACAACTTTTTTTTTTGAAATATTTTGTAACATAGTTACCGCGGCGCGTCATTTTAATCCACAGTGAAAGGGATAACGGAATAAACAGAACGCGATTTCGCCAGGTTTAAGAAGGTGAAGAACCATTGATAAATTAAATCGTGCAGTTTATGGAACGTGGAAAAATCATTATTTACTTCCTGCCGGTGATCCGAGCGCGGAAGAACTCCAAGCATATTCGAGGGTGGATGAGGGTGACTCGTCGAGGGGTTGGGAGACATCAATCTTTCATTCACTGGACGAATTCGATGTTATGAATGAAAGTCGTCCCAGTCTTTTAATATAATGTCGCGCCGCCTGTCCTCGGTGTCTTAACGTGCCTTCGATTTTGATCGAAGACCTACGAAATTTCGCGTGTTAGTCGAATCGTGTTACTCTGATATTGGTAGGAGATTTACAAGTATTGCTAGGTATCGCCGATATTGGACATTTTTCGTCTAATCTTAAAACCTTTCATTGGTATAGTTAGGTAAGACGTTTCCTTCGCGTTGGTTGCAATCGTTCTTCCATCGACCGCTGTTTAATTATTCCCGACCTGTTATTGGTTTTTAACCATATATGAAGCAACTCGGATGAACGTTATAACTTAATGACACGCACAATATGTCCATGTTACTAGTGTCTAAATTTCAGCAGTGTAACTGATATTGTTATTAAACTTTTACAAGTATCGCGTTTCGTACTGGTTTGACGCATAATTTACGTTCGATCTTGAAGCTTCTGTATCTTCTTACTCGCGAACTCTCAATCATAATCGTCGGAAGATAGCTGACACGTATACTACATCTATCCGGAGCGTACGAACGCGAAAGAAGTTCTCGTTTCGAAACACGAACGTATCAACACATTTCGCGTTGATTACGTAAAAGTACATTCTTTAGACAGGAAATTCTGCCGATTGGAAATTACTCTTTAGACAAATTTTACATTGAAATTAATAATAATAGTCATAATAATAATAATAATAATAATAATAATAATAAAAGAAGAAGTACTTTCCCGTGACCAGCTGTTTTAAGTGATAAGATAAAAAAGGCGTATTTTTACGTGACCGACGCGAAATGTGTTAAGACAAATTAGATTGTACAGGTCTGTCGTCGAAACTCTGCTGGCGGAATGCTTTTTCTTCAAAATTCTGATTGCCCGGAGAATAAGTTTCCCAGAAAGACATTTCGAAGGGATTTGATTTTCTGGAACCAAGGCTGGAAGCTCGTCGATCATCCGATTTCACGGAGCAGTATGAGTTTCCTGCAAGCGTCCCGCCCAATTCTGTTTTTTCTCTTTTCGCCGATTTTTACCCCGTGTGTTTCTCTTTTTTCCCCCTCCTCGGTTCTCCCTTTCCCCATCTTACTATTAAGCCGATCTCCCTCGTTTCTGTGTCACGGCAGCTCTTCCTGCGGGACGTCCGACACGGCTGTCCGTGTGTTCTTTTGATTTATCGACCTTAATTAGTCGAGGATTCTATGAAAATTGCTAATGCGCTGCCCCGTCGCGTTTCTTTGCTTCTACCTTGTATGCGTCGACTCGAATTTGCCACGACCAGTTAGGACTGTTTGTCAAAAGCCTCGAATCGATTCCTTTTAACATCTTTGGCCAAACACACGGGAGAAATTGGAATGAAATAGGAAATTTCATTTTTCTCCGCTGCTCGCGTGACGAATGGAATTTACATCGTCGTTTTCTTCTTCGCGCTGCAATTTTACTTTACCTCTCTTCCTTAACATCTTTCGCGCGATCGTTGTAATTAAAAGAGACATTTACTACCGAATTTCTATTCTTCTATCCTCTTTGGCAACGACAGTTTCTTAAGGGAAAGCATAAAGACAGTTAAATCGGGCCGAGTCTAAAATCGCCATCTTTCCATCCGCCGATACGCTTCTTCAAGTTTTTAAAAGTTGCTTCTTGGCGAATTAAGAGAGCCTGTAGCCGACGCGATATCTCGGACGCGTCACTCGGATCCACTTTCGGACCCAGGTGCATAGTTCTCCGGACGATTGCGATTCCCTTTCGTCTTTCTATCCCCACGAAATTTCCTAATTAATTTCGAACGTAGCAGCGTCACGGTGTAATTGATTTCCACAATAATAATCGATCGGTGACAACGCGATCGTTACTTTGATTAGTAGCGGCATCTTCTGCGAGGCTAAATCCAACGATCGATCACGCGAGGCTTAAGAAATCGTCCGACCAACCAGTTACTCGAACGAATTACTTTTCAAACATCGCTACCGTCGAATACGACGGCATCGAACCATTCGCTTTTTGCGTTTGAAACTGTTTCAGCTTAGAATTGTCAAGCGCAACGACGAACGCTCGAGTAAAATTTGAAATATTCGATCGACAGAGTATCACAGAAAGGAGGAACAAAGGGCGGAAGAATATTTTTCTTCGCTTAGAAACTATTCGTCGTCTCGTGGAAAATTACACGGCCAATCGCATCGGCAACTGGAAGAAAAGTTCGATTCGTCGTCCCACGAGGGATTTCGACCCGGGCCGTTTCCATGCACGCGATAAAATCCGAAGGAATCGGCGCTCGCCTATGAAACTTCTCCAGACTCGATCCTGTCCAAGTTTTTGCCCCCTCTCAACTATCCGTTTATGGTTTGACTGCCCTCGGATGGCACTTTAGGGAAATACAGGAGGAAAGCCACGCTAGCGTTCGGCTCTATTGGCAACCAGTAGAGCCTATTGTGTATTATTAGCCAATAAAACTCACTTGCTGTTTGCCGGAGACACGCGCGAATGCTCCTTCGAATTCCTCTTCTGGTTTCTCAACCATTTCCGTTCTCTTTCACGCATTTCCTTTTCTTTTCCCACTTGGCAACTCTTCTCTTCCGCGGTTTCAGGATGTCCGCCTAACCCTCGAACCATCACGTATCGCATTAGCATGCGATACAGGCGATTTTGGTCATTTTTCTGTCCATCGACACAGGGTAGTAGGTTTTAGAAGTTTATTTCCACGTACACGTAAAATATCTTCACATTCGTTTTTATTACAGAGTGCAACGACGTTTTCTTGCGAGATCGAACGAATATTGGCTATGAGAGGAAATTGTTGCGACGCGATTTCAGTAACAGAGAATTGATTAGCAAACAGCTCGGTTCGCGCCTGTTAATTAGATAAAGAGACACGCCGGTAGGAAAAATGGAAATATATTAGGTTGTCCGAAAAGTCTCTTTCGTTCTTTTTATAAGGAAATAATGGGTGCACCGTATTCTCTGTCGTTGAAATGTATTTAAACGAAGAAGCGAAAGTACAAATATGAATACAGTTTGAGCTGGGCCAGATCCGCGCGCTGACAATGTTACTTTCTGACTGAATCCCCGAAGAGCCATCGTCTGTTGTCTGCCATCGTCGTCTGTCTATTGTCTTGATTTATTTGAAACACTCTCGATGGCTTCGGTGATTGAGAAAACTAAACAGATCAGATGTAGAGTTTTCTTAGAAGCGATATCCACTTTAACGTCTGTTTTATATTACTTTTGTTTTGTTTTATATTAATCACGTGTGATCATAACGATAGAAGGTGAACGAAATGGATCGTAGATGATTCGACGAAATAATATAAAACGAAAAAAGGTTGTGCGTCTATTATTTCCTTACAAAAAGGAAAGAAACTTTCGGGACAACCCAATAGATTAGCCTCTTACGATCTTTTCGTTTTCAAAACTAGTATCTTCGTGACACAAACTATAGAGTTAAGATTCGACACATACAGATTATATCTCTAACAAAGTCTAATAGCGTCAGTTTGATCTCCGGCTTTAGTAGCCTGTCAAACAGTGCAACGACATTTTTCGAATCGAATAATAAAATGTTTCTCTGTCAGGCGCAACGTAAACCGTTCGTCGTCGCTCAAGTAGCTACTAAACGGATCATAAGGCAAGGTAATTACACCGGTAACAAGGAGCGGGAATCGTGGATTTCGTGGTTCGTAGGAAGCCGTAGTCGTTTCCAGGAAGGAGGAGAGGGTCGATGGAACAGCTACTCCGAATGAATTCAAATGTCCACCCTTGGACCTCCAATTACGGAACGGTGCATGAGGGTGCACGATAGGATCGTTTGCTATCGAGTTTAATCGAAAATACGACGAACCTAAGCTAATCAGGGATGCGTAGGGCTGACTGAGAATCACCGAATACCCGGGACTCCCCTTTTCCAAGTCTTTTAACCCTCTCGTCGTCTAGTTCTGCTAAATCACCCCTTTCGAAGATCGATCGGTTACGTCTTTCCCAACTACGCTGAATTTTCTCTCATTTTCAAACTCTCATTCGTCCGATACCTTCTTCGCCTTTCGTTACACGTATTTTCATCTTCGCCGAGCTATAACGAAACCGTCGTAAACTCACGGTCAGACAGGAAATTGCAATCGCTCACGGTTCTTGTCGCGTAAGTTAAAATTCGGCCTGTTGCTCTTTATACAGGATACGTTAGATCAGTCGTACGACGAGCAACGTTTCTCGCGCGTTTCAAATCGCCGAGAAACGTCTCTCCCTCGCTGAAAGAGTGTTTCCTCCGTTTCTATAAGAATCTTTTCGCAGTTTCCTCTGCCTAACCCGCCCCCGACCCGTCCAACGAATCTCAAGAATTTACTGGACTCAATTCTTCGTAATTAAACGGACTAGGAAATGTGCTATAGGAATATGCAGATCCGACGCGTAATTATTACAATTTCCGGTATTTCTAAACTCCTGCAAATACTTAGTTACCGACGACTCGAAGAAAAGAATTATCTGTAAAATTTCGTCCTGATAATAACCCGAATACGAAACTTGGAATACGATCGCCTTGCAGTCGTTTCCTTGGTAACGTGCATCGATTCTCGCGTCCCGTACGAAACCAGCGAATGTCCTGACATGTGTTTACCAACGACAGTGCACGACAAATATTTCCTACGAGCCTCGCGTCCCTGAAAAACGCCTCTCCTGCGAAAGAACGCGTTCCCTGATCGTCCAAGAATCTGGAGGCAGGCTACACCTAGTTTGGGACAGGTCGTCGACCGTCGGGTCATTGTTCGAGGGGTGGTTGGCGTTCTTGCAGTGTGTTCACGTGGACGAGCGCGATACCACGGCCACGGTACTCGTGGTAATTAGGGCTGTGGCGGAGCAGGGTGGTGGACATTCGAATTCATTCGAGGTCAGAGCGTTCCTCGTGGGGGTTTACCCTGCAGCCCCTTTAGCGGAAAACTGTCTGAACATGACGTAACGCTCCTGAAAGCCGGGCCGGATAGGAGCTGTTCGGCCTGGTTTTTGCGCTGTCCGGCCAGCAACAATGGCCGCTTCTTACGCGGCTCTGGTCACCGTATATTATTAATTACTGTATTAATCTCGCCGACCGTAAGCAATCTATTATACACGAGGATAAGAGCCACCGAGAGCCACGGCAGCGTCGTCGAAACGCCCACACCCGCACCGTGTCTCCCACCCTCTTTCACCACCCCTCTGATCTGGTTCCTCTGTGACTTTGTAACTTGGACGCTCGAGGGGGTGTCGATGTAATCTGACCCACGCTCTGCTGTTAACGAAGGGTGGCTTCGGAAAGGGTGTTAAAGGAATCTTGAAATTGGCCGTGGTGTGACCGCCTCACCGGTACTTGACGCTCTTAGGCGAAAGGGGTGGAGTTAAGGGGATCGATTCCGCGAAGGTGTCGGAAGGGTGTTGCGGTAGATTCTACGCAGATTGCTTTCTTCGTTTTCCTTTTTTTTTTTTTTGCGCTGGCGCTGGGTTTAAGAGGATTTTTTGTCCGTTTTGCGCTCCTTTCTAATTATTTTCTTTCAAGCGTGGAGCGTGGAATCTAAATAAAGAGTCGCTTCGACTCGTTTGCCTATTGCGAGGAACGTACTTTGCTCTTTGCGCTTCGCGCAAGCGTACTCTTTAAATCGTATCTTGCGAATTAATTCCAACAGCGACATACGAATCGAGCAACGCACCGCCGCGTCGCTTTTACGTTATTTACGCGATATTATCCGAACGACGTATTGCTTGAAAGATGTACGTCTTGCGCGTCTCGCTCGCATCGCTGTACTATCAATCTCGCTGTAACGAAAGTGTCGATCACCAAGTCGAAAATCGTAACGGCCAGCCATCCGACAAATTTCCTGCAATTACGCCTGCGAGATCGATACTCCTATTCTAACGATATTCGCCCCTTTGCGTTTCAGATTCGTGCGCGGCGTGTATGCTGGCGAGAGTGGAGCAAGAACGTCTGGAGAGTCTGAAGTACGACAGGGCGACGATTTATATAAAGTGCGTGGAGGACAACGAGGATACAAAGTCGGAGAACGATTTCGAGGTGAGGGATGGAACGAAAATCCATAGATTCGATCCTCTGGAATTCGATCCTCTGGAATTCGGACGGAGACGACGAATGGACGAAGAGGAGAGAAAGAGAGCGTTGGAAGAGCGAATTATTCGACCGGAGACGGAGAGACAACGGATTTTTGTTAATGGGCCGACGTGCCGAGTCACCAGAGTGTCTTGGAACCGGTCCATCGTTTCAGATTGATGTCGGTCGATAAGGAGATTGGCTCCATCTCATTCATTTCACGATAATAATCGTCATTACGTTTCCACGACCGTATGGCCAGCTGCTTCGTCTCTCCGCTCGTCCGCGCGCTGTTTTATTTTCCCGCGTCTCTCGTTCCTCGTTTCGAGCACCGACACCGTATCGGGGCGTCACGAGCCCGAGAATAGACGTTCAAAATGACGCGCACGATTTCCTGATGTTCAAACAGATTTTTTCATTCGATCGCAGGTGGCAGCCAAGAGACCGAAGATGGAGAACGCGAGGCCGTCGAGGACCAGGCGGAACTTGAAAGGATCGCACGAGTTGAAAGTATCGTCGGAGATCACGTTGAAGGAGCTGAAACTAATGGTAAGCGCGTATTCTTTGACGAATATACGAGATAAGCGCGACAGATTCTTTCGTCTTGCGAGAGAAACGAATCTTAATTTCCCGATCGTGATCCTTTCGCGCAAATTGGAAAACCGAAGCTGACGATTATTAAGGGATTAAACTTTTAGTTTTATACATAGACTTTGGCGAAGATGGGAACACGGCTGATTAGATTTACAAGTAACCAAAGGGTAAACGTTCTTGACGAAACTGACTTTGTACGAATTAAAAGTTTCATCTCGCAAGCGTCGATCGACAAAAGCAAATTCGATAACGCGGATTGATTAGTTGTCGCGGTCCAGCGAATATCAGAAACGCTGTCGAACGTAAAAGACGTAAAACGCGACTACTACCATGCTTCCCCTTAAAAAGTCTTCGCCTATTCGATCGAACAAAGAAGCAAACGAATTCCAGGATAATAGAGATTCTTCCCGTCGGCGTTTCACCGACTAAACAAACATAATTTGCTGGATTTTAACGCGTTCCCGGCGATCGATCGTAGTTGCTGTGAATGACAGTGATCGCGGGATAATTGAATGAAAATTGCTCGCGGCCGTTTTACGAGGGCTGGCCGTTTCCGACCAGGCAACAGCGAAGAGGAAAGAGAATCCCTCCTAAAATCGGACACCCTGTAAGCAGGTTGTTCGTTGGTTCGTTCAGTGGACGAAAGTAGTAAAGCCGTAGTTATGGCTGGTTAGCATATGCCCGAGCTCCGGCAGTGTGCTTAAACTATTAAGCGTATTTATATTGCGAGGCTGTGGCCATCTCCTTCTCCTTCTCCGAGGCCACCGGCAAAAACCCGAAAGAGCATAAACCTCGCGCTAATAACAGGCCTTCTCCACTTCTCCACTCCACTTCACTCCACTTCGCTCCACTCTGGCCCTTCCATCGCGGTGGCTCTTTTCGATTCTATCTTTTCCCCTCTTTCTCTCTCTCTCTCTCTCTCTCTCTCTCTCTCTCTCTCTCTATCTGCGCGCCTTTTCCTTCCTCTTGTCGCGTGTTTTCGCGTGACTTAGTCGTACGAAAGCTGGCATCGAGGGCCTGGAAAGGCTGATTGCAATCGGAGGATTTGCAGGAACTTTTAGATCTGTCTCTTGGAACGCTGAAAGTCGAGGGAATGGAATATCGAGATCAGGCTTCTGTGCAGTAATTCTGTAAACCGACGATATTGGTAAATCGAGCATCGTTGTAACGTAATCCCTCTTCGATGGATAACTCGCAATTCTTCAAGTCTCGTTTCTCTTATTATCGTACTCGTGACTTGGAAACTGTCGCTAAGGTCGCGCAACGGTCGAAAGTCTTGCCAGTCAAAGTGCAATTTTATCGCGTCGTCCAGATAAAGAAACAGGGCTCCTACTATCTACGCTATCTGCGATAAAAGTCGCGACTTCTATTATCTCGTTAAAACCATCCGCGAGAAGGAATACGTAAAAGGACGTATTAAAATTACAGTTTGGCCGGAAACTTCTGGCAGGCACTTATGTTTTATTACGACCACAAGGATGAACAAGAGGAGCAATCTACCCCGAGTAGCAGTCCCTCTACTATTCACCAACGGGTTAGCGAATTTTTCTCCACGGGTTTCCCGCAAAAAACGACACCGGCAAAAAGGACAAAACGTAGCTCGTCTCAGTTTTACCGCAATAATTGCCGCAGCCTGCCAGTAGTAAAACTCTTAAATTTAAGCCGGCGTATCTCCCGCGTCTGTTCGAGGGGATCGTGTCCAGGTGATTTTCCAGCTAGCGGAGCATCCAAGAAGCTGATCGATGGATCGTCGAACAGTCGAAGATTAGACGATACCGGTTGGAAAGTATCAGAGGCCGACTAAAGGGTGCCGGTTGTTGACGGATCGAGCCGCGTTTGACAGAAACGACAGTTGCCGGTGTTTTTATCGGTTGGCAAAAATGCACGAATTTCATGGTCGGATGCGGACAAGTCGCGAGCAAGCAAGCAAATCGGGACAATAGCCGGTGCGCCTCGGTCGTCGATCGTTTTACGTAATCGTCGTAACGCCGATTGCCACCTGTAAATATTACTTTCTATCCACATTCTGTGTCAGTATTCTTGCTTCGGATCTTTCGTGGTTTCTTTTGCAACCGAGAAAGGACTGGCCTTTTTTTACTTTTGGCAATTATACAGCGAGGAAAATCGATATCGTTGAGCGAAAGAAAACGAAGAGTTCGCTGAGAAATTGTTGCAAACAGGTTGCTGCACACGCGCGGACTAGTGTCTTTTTGTTCTTTTAACCGCGGAAATAGAAGAGTCGGTATTGTTCGATGCCGAGAAGAAAATGTTTCTTGAAAAAGTCTCTTCGAACTGTATCGCGTTGGGTTGGCGCGTACGCGAGGACAGTGTTTTCTTTTATTTATTTTATCGTGTTTCAAAATGTTATTCGTTTTATTCCAAACAGAGAAAGGAAAAAGTAAAGGAAAGGTAAAAGACCGTGGTTGGAACGTAGGGCGATCTTTCAGTTTCTTCCCTTTCCACTTCGTAACCTTGTTAAACCGATCTCTATTTATCGGTCTGGTCGAGCACCTCTCGTGCCCAGAGAACACCTTAACGAGGAAGCATCGGTTTCTTGACCCAACCAATCGTTTCTCCTCTTGCCTCCGCTTATTTTTTTCATTTCCTTCCCCCCTCCCCCCACGGTAAACGCTGGTATTATCCCGTAACTTTCGTCACTTCAACTTCTCGATGGAGTTCTTTGTCAAGGTTTTCAGGGCTCGAATTAGGGACTACGAGAATGTACGCAAGATGTACAGTTCGACGTTCGAAGATTGTTCGTCGACGAACATTTTTCCGAAGAAATTTTGTTCGAGGAACGTCCGCTCGAAGATACAGGATGTATGTTTTCTAGAATAAAAGCTGCGGGTCGAAGATTCATCGAACGTGGGTGTAACGGAACTAATTTTTGGAATTTAAAATCAATTTCACAGAAGACGTTTGTGCCACGTCACCGTCAACTCAATCAGCCCACAGAGATTTCTAAGTCCCGCAAGAAACTCGATCTAAAACCATCAATGGCAGAACACCATTCAACTTTAGTCCCGACAGTAATTCTTCTTGTATCGTACGCCTCGAATTCCACGATCACGTCTTTTCATTCGGCTATACATTTTCCAAATTGTTCCCGTAGTTCGTTTTTTTTTTTTTCTTTCCTTTCTTTCGTCTAACTTGTATCGTATTTAAAAGATGAAAAGTTTCGCCCCACGTAAACACAGTCCGAGTGTAATTCTTTCCTAAATGGTTCACTTTGCCTCAGTCTGGTATAACCAGGATGCACGCCTTCCCTTCCTCCTCTGTTGTTCCCTTCCCTTTGCTGTTCCTCGTGGCTCTTGCTCCTCTGGCCGGTTACTCGCTCGTAAAACAGAAACCTGCGCGTTTACCCCGCCACTGGGGAAGTTGGTCCTCGTTCCTTCCTCGAGAAGTTGAACGAAGGGTGAACGCGAAACCGCTTCTCGAACGCGGCTTCCACAAATTAAGCAATTACCCGGACGCATGCTCCGCGATTCCGAGTTCGAGACGCGGTCCTTACCTTCGGTTTCTTTTCCCTCCTCGCGGTCCGCTTTGGAGTTCGATGCGCGGAGAAGGAGGTACACAGGCCGCTGGAATTTTCTACGTTCTTGGAATTTGTTGCCTTCGCCAATCATTTCCCATGGGTCGCGTCGAGAGTATTTTTACGTTAACTCGCCATTGCCACGCGAACTTTGTATATTTTTCCCGCGATAGATGGGAATATACTTAAGTAAGTACTTAACTTTCGAATGTTGTTTCATTGCACGCAGCAATACGTTCTTGCGTTTCTTTTCAGACGATGCAAATTTGCGGCGCCGGCCCCTACGATCAACATCTGATGTTGGGCGAACACGAATTGACCGATCACAGTCAGAGTCTTGCGTCGCTTGGCATATTTCCCGGGGCGCTTCTCACCTTGAAGGTAGGATAATTCGAAAGAAACGCTCGTTAATCGAATATATTTGAAGGTATTTTTCCTTTTTCAAAAGTTCCTTCGATTTTTACGGCGTCCACACAGAGACACGTTTACGTTAACGTTCGCGAGACGTCGCTTGGAAAAAACGCCACGAGCTAACTCGGATCGAAAATCGTTCGTCTTCGCTCCGACTTCTTCCTGTAGCGCGTTACAGAAACCATACAATTTTTCGTAGACAAATCTTTTTCCCGTCTGTAACCCTCTGCGAGTTAGCTCCCAGGGAACCGAACTAGTCGAAAGGGCGGTGCCACCCCTTAAACTCGAATTATACAAGTCGAAGGGAAATACTCGTTCAACACGTTTGGTTGTTCTCCGGGTCTGTAGAGTCTAATCCTTGAGATCTTTCCTCGCGAGCGAACTTCCCACGTTGCTCGAGCACGTTCTACATGGGAAAAAGCGAGGAAAAATAATCGAGAGAAAAGATCCTTGAATCGCGTGCTCGGTCAGTTCTTTGATCGGCATTGTCGCTTTTTGGTATCGGCTTCCTTTATCCGTGAAATTTTAACGCAATTAACGACGGCTCTCGCCTTGGCAAGGAACGCAGTTGTGTCGCTAATAAGACAAACCGTAAGTCCATGTCTGTCTGTTACTTTTGGCATCGCGTTCCTCGCATGGAGACGTCCGAACAAGACATCCGAGGATCGTTCAAAGTGTCCAACAGGCTGGAAGATCTGGGAGCAAACCGAAACGCGGTGCTTCCTGTTGTCGATTTACGCGATTATTTATCCGGTCGAGCGTTTCCATGCGTATCGTATATTTCTCACCGTACCGACCCTATTGAATTTAGTTGTAACATTGCGACGAGGCAAACTGTCGGCACGTTTTGGTACGCGGAAAGTCCTTCTTTCTTCTTATTTAGTATAACCATTATCACAATTCTACTACTATACTATAATATTACACAGTTATATTCGAGGGTTTTTCGGACGAAGAGAGGCTTAACCATTAGATTCTTAACCATTTACGACTACGTACGCTTAATCTCTCATTTTCTACTTTTTTTCTTCTTCGCTCGACGCGGTCGTTCTTAGAAGACGTTTGATCCAATCCGAGCTTGGAAGCCTCGATAACCGTGTACTCTTTATTCGCCTGATAATTTCAAATGCTGCAACACTCCGAGACAAGTATCCTTCGTTTGCACGATCATCGCTGTATTCCTCATACGTTTTGCAAAATTTCTAAAATTATCGTGAAACCAATAACGTTCGAAAGAAGAAGAATCTCGCGAGACGAATTAAACAGTCTTGCGTATTTCCTATCCACCCGAGTTTCACGTACCTGGCGATGTTTGCGAACGTTTGGTCGGTAGTTGGAAATCAATTATCGCTGTCGAAACTGATTGCTAGACTCGAGCGATTATCCGAGAAATCCGGCAAAGATAGGATCGACGTTGAGGCGAGTAGCAGCGGTAGCGCGGCGCGGAGAGAGATAGAGAGAGAAGGAGAGAGGAAACAGGGCGTGCTCGACAAGTTCGATAAATAGATAGCGGTACGTAAATGTGTAGAACCGGGCATAACTCGCGGCTTAGTCAGCCATCGCATTCGCCACGGCAGACCGTGATCAATTCCAACTTTTTTCATCGCGGACAGACTTTTTCCTGGCGAAACGGCGGATTAACGCATTAGCGGTCCCGATTTCAAACATCCTAATTCCTACGTATCGCTGGAATTTTTCTCCCTCGACGTCGATCAGCCCTGACAGACCACTTTGTCAATCGATAAGTTGATCAAGAATATTACAGAATCTCCATTACGTCGATTCTCGATGTTACTTTCATGTAGAATCTAAACGGTTAGCTCAATATGGCGTTTTAACGTCGTTGCGCGATGATCTCGTCTGTCTCGTTCGTTCGTCTACCACGGAGTTTCGTCTTCGCCAAATTCCGTTGTTTTTGATCAAGTGGATGTCGTGTGGCGAAGTGTTAATTGTAGTCAGGGCGATACGTTTGCCGCGGGGACAGCGGACAGTGACAAACAGGTGTAATTTAGATTTAAGATCTAGCTACCGTTTCCTTTAAGCCGGAGACAATGGATAACTAACGCCGGCAATGGTGCAAGATAACGGGAAGACCGCCGATTTTGTCTTGGGATTAGTCGAGAACGTCGCCTCTCGAGATTAGAAGCGTTAATTGGCCTCTTACCAGAGCAACGTTACCTCCGGAGATTCTCTGCCCCGAAAAATCTTCCTTATCCGCTGAGACGCGCCCGATAACCATCCTTTCGATGCCCCAAAACGCGTTTCAACTTTTAATCGCGGAACTAGTAGCATACGATATGTTTCATCTCGATTGGTTCATAGTTACGATAATTTTCGTTACGGTTTCCTACATGTTAGCCAAAAATGTATCTGCGCTGGTGTGATTAGTGGAAGCTTGATTTTTTTTTTTTAAATCGTCAACTATCCGTAGATTTTAAGCGTCGATGGCCAATCATCGAACGATCTAGATCGTCACAAACTTATCTTCGCGAATCTACTTGCGATATAATTCGCAAACGATACGCCGGGAGACCGGATATCCAACATACGTTCATGAATTTAACCGAATCGATCGGATAAATATGGTACGCCAAGGCGCAACCGACGGAGCAGCACGTTCGACAACGATGAAAAACAGCAGAGTTAAAAAATACGTCGTGCGCGATCGGTCCTCTTTGCATCGATAAAATGGTAAAAGACGAGTTGATATCGCGATCGGAGAAACGGAGGGATCTTAAAGGGATGGTACGTGGTGCGAGGATCCGCGATTCTGTCGGCTGCGTATCTGGCAGTTCGCGCGGTGCACGAGGATCGAAGATTCAGCCAAAAATTCGGCGGACGTGGCCGCCGTTTTTGCCGGGTCAAAAGCTGTCGCCGCCGCCGCAGCCGCAGCCGTCGCTGCTCGACGAAAGAAAAATTCCTGGTCCGTTTGGGACGCGACACCGCCGGAATAATTCCGGCGTTCCTCGACGGTTCTTTCCTCCACGGTTCGCTGATTTTATGAAAGCGACGTCCACGCCAAAATTCCACTGTCTTTTAACACCGTTCACTTTCTCGAGTGGATTGTCAAACGGAAAATGGCAGTGACAACGCTGGAACGCGTCCTTTCACGAACTGGTTTCGTTCAACAGGCGCGTACCAACTGCGAATTCTAATCGCCAGCTTGTGTAGAATCTAGTTTTTCGACGAACTTTGGCGTAGAGCAGATGGAACATGGTGCTTTTCGTCGTGATTAGTAGATAATTACCATCGAGTCGAGGACAGAGTTAGATAAAGACCGATACAGGTTTTTCTAAGGCGTGCACGAATTTGCCGGAATGTCTCGGGGCAGTTATTTTTAGACGCGGATTTTCCTGCAAATTTATACTTATTCTATGGACACAGCCGAGGAAATAGAGCTTAAACGGGGACGTATCTCGCGCGTGACGATGTAGAGCGGCTGTTCGATTTCGAACGTTCTCGTTCCATGCGTTCGCACAGACTTTAGATTTCGCACGCAAACGCGTAAAAATCCGCGGTTTAATTGAATCGTATTCGCATGAAAATTGAAACGGTCGAACGACCGTCGAGAGATCGTTTAAGCTTGTTCAAACTTGTCGATTATTTTGAAACTTTTTACACGGCGAGAAAGGTTTATCGACAAGCTATCGGTTCGAATAAAAAGACGCATGCAATTTACAATTCAAAATTACTCGTCGATAAATCTGCTCGTTATCGTTATTAAGTAACGCCGGTGATTTAGCTATCAATGCAAGAATTTGAACGTAAACTGCTTCTTGATTGCAAACTCTATTAGACCGCGGCAGAACGAGGCGCAGAACATGTTAATGATTAGCTAGGAAATCACATTGATCGATAAAACGTTTGATCGATGAATGAAAGATTTATCATCAGTCTCTGGTTAAAAATCACTCACCTGACGGTGAATTCTTCGAAATGGACGTGGAGATAGGTTCCGCCTTGGAAGCCATAGTAAAATGAATTTCTTGCCACGATCCAATACGAGCGAAGGCTGCTGCATCGAAGAAACCCAATCAGCCCGGTGAATCATTACCGGTACAAATTAACCTGAATTCCCCGTGACGCGGCTGCACCGTAGCTCGATCTGAGTTTTATCACGAGGATTAGAGTGGCTTGCTCCCTGAAGTGTGCAGCCCTGGCAAAAACAAATCCGGTATCGCCGGCGTGAAATTCGTTCGACGATGCAACATATCTGGCCGACGCGCACCGCGATTCGACCAAATCAAAAGGGACAGCTTAGCCACGTGTAAAAGCATACGTTAGGGAATGAAATACAATTCTACGACATCGCATAAAAATTCGAGGCGAGAAAGAGCGACGGCGATGGCAAAGGAATTAAGGCGATTAGAATTCGTGCAAGCGAAAGAACAAATTAGACGAGAGAGACGGAGCACCGAGATTCCTCCGAAGAATTTCATACAGATTCAGTCTCATTTTTGTACGTTTACCGTAGCGGCGGAATTATATTATTACAGTTACTTTTGTAGAAGAGGTTTCTCGTCGTGTTGCTGGCAGTCACCTATTCTGCAGCGTACCTTATATTTATTTATAAAATTATGGTATCTAAACCTTCCTTTAGTCGTTCCTTGCATAATCAGTGAATTATTCTATGTCAGCATTCGCACGACAGATGCGCCAATATTATTCTCACTTCTCAATTACGTAAAAGCATGGTGCACCATGGAGGAAGATCGGAAAGATTCTCGCCCGGTCATCTTGTATTCCCTTCGAGTTGTTCGTCGTCGAGTCGATCGAAAATCTTGCGTTCTTCGACGAAATCCTGTTCGTCCAGAAAATTTGCCTTCGCGAAAAAGAACGAAAAAAAAGAAAAGAGAAAAAGAGGAGAGGTTTTCAGTCGAATCCGTGGAACGTCGGTGGTGCAAAAAAAGTTAGGAAATTTTCCGGCGCGGGATGACTGCAATTATTAGCAAGCGGCGCAGTGTCGAGTTCGAACACAGGCTATCGGCCCCTGACGGTCGATGTAACGACAGTGATAAATCCTTTTAAGGAGCGTCTAGCTGCTTTTAACGGTCGACAGCACGCTATCGTGGCTGTAACGTGACTGAACAATCCGTAACCGAGAGATAATTGTTCGCAGTTATGCGGATAACCATGGACCAATCCGTTGGCAAGAAGCTCCTCCGCAAAGGCGGGATTGTTTCGCGAAATCTTCCGTCGTAAAATGCGCTCGTTCGCGAACGCGCCACTCCCGCCGCGTAATCGTATGAAATTTAGTTAGCCGACAGATTACTGTCCCTCGGTCTGACGAGCAAATTGTGGCTGGCTAATTAATTCCAAGCCCCGAGCGAGTAAACCGGGCTAAGCTACTGAAGAAAGATGACAAAAAGAAGCACGGTTGTCGATGATCTTTCTCCGTGTGATCTACATAGTGGCAGAACGTTGCAAGTAATTTAGGAAATTCGCATTTGAAATTCAAATGGATCAGGTGGAAGCAGATACTTTACGCAGGGAATATCGTTAATGGCCAGTTCGATCGTACGCGATTTTGTCCGCTCTTCGTGCGATTTTAATCGTTCGACGTTAAGTTTCCGTTTATTTCGATGGACTCGAGCTACTCGAGTGTTTTTATCGCCAGTCGAATTTCGTTACGAAATAAACTTTGTGCGTTTCGTCGAGAGAGAAAGATTTCGGCGTTCCAGGGTTAACGACGAGCATTCGCAAGATTTATCTTTATACTATACACGTCTTCTTCGAAGAGATTCAAACAGAATCTGATATATCTTTCTGTACGTTTATGTTGAACCAACCAGCCAAAAGGAAATCGATCGAGACTATCACAGCCACTGTTCCAACAGTCGAATTAAGAGTCCCGAATGCAACGTTCTCGTGGTTCGAAATGAATTTTACGAGGGACCTTGGAAAAATCTGCTGCCGGAGGTACTCTTGAAACGATTTTAATCGATCTTCTTCGCCTTCGAGCGGCGATCCGGCTACTGGAATAGTTCCCAGTGCGTCGTATATTGAACGATCAACGACGGTAGCGACCGGCAGCTACCGGTTCAGAATCCTGGAACATACAATGACTGGGATGACTTGCCGGCAGAATCAGCCGCGGAACGTCTTTCGATACATTAAATACCGCTCAGTCATCATTCGTGCAGTAATTCAAGGTCGCGATTACAAAGTCAATACATGCTGCCATCTATCTGCATCTCGACAACGCGATTTTCCCCCCTTTCCCCCCTTTCCCCCCTTTCGTCGTGGCTATTCGGCGTAGGAAGATGGTTCGATGGGCGTCGTTGCTTCTGTTCGCGCCCTACGCCGCTTTTTCTTCGTCCCTACTGCGTCACTTCCGGTGAAATCGCGTTTCTTCGATCGCGCACCTTCCTACTATCTCCTTCGTCTGTTTGTCTTTAATTTCTTGGCAAACGCCAACTCTCGGTGTTCTCTGTCGTTCGCGCTTTCGGATATCGATCTAAACGTTTATTTTATGTCTTTAGCTCGTAGAGTAAGTTAGGTTTCTATACGCGATTCGTTAAGCTTTCTTTAAGCTTGCGTTCGTGAAAACGCGTCACAGAACGTGTCAAGGAATGTCGTTATTTCTGATTTATTTTCTTATATCGTTACGCTATTTCGTTTCTTTCTCAATATTTCTTTATCCGCGTGTCTTTTTTAACGCAGATTTCTGCAACGCATAATCCTGCAACCTCGCGAGTCTCTCTTCGTTTCTATCGTCGCGGTTCCACGACAATTACCTGAAACGTTCTACGATACAATTCTGTAACTAATACGCGGAATACGACAACAATCGGTGCGAACAGACTTGGCAAATTGCTTTCTATTTCCAAGCCTAAGCTTCTGCAACGATCCTGTAGCAAATGTCCACGATAAAAGAGAAAAAGAAAAGAAAGAAAGAAGAAAAAAAAGAGAAAATTTAAAAAAAGAGAAATTCCGCCATAGAAAACCCATTCATCTTAAAAAATTCGTCACGTTTAGTCATCGCGTCAGAACGTATCCGTCCTCTCTGAACATCTTACAAAGTAAACGGTGTAAACGTTGAAAGGGTTAATCAACGTCGCAATTAAATCTGGATCGCACCCCCGCGCACGAAAACGTACGAGATTAATCGAGCTTGAATACAAGAATGAGAGCAACAGAGTACCCTTACAAAGTCGGCTCCGGCCGTTTCCTCCTTCCCCTCATTTTTCCCGATTTTTTTGCGATTCCTCCTCACTGTGCGCCCTCTCTTCATGGCTGATCGACCGGAGTCTTTAGAGTCGGTCGGTCGAGTCTCCAACGGGCGGCAGCCGCGTTTGATGTCGTGTGACGAATGTCCGTGTTGGACGCGCTCTCCTCTCCCTCTCTCTCTCTCTCTCTCTCTCTCCCCCTCTCCCTCTTTTCCCTTCCCGTTTCCTCTCTTCACGGACATTTCTCTCTTCTTTGCTCGTATCTCTCCGCTCTCCTCGTTCGGCTCACGCGGGATTCTTCTCTTTCATACGAATTCTCCACTCGGCTGCCCCAACTTTGTCCAACTTCTCTTCCATATTTTCGTTCCGATGCATCATCGATCGTAAAGTTTAATTTCCAGCCGTGTGGCGAGTATTCGGTGGTTTCGGTTTCCGAGAAACAGGTGCAGCGACGTGTTTACCTCGAAACTAGTCGAGTTTGAGGAACGCGAAGTTGCGTAAAAATCCGTTGAGTATTCCAGCAACGCTTTGGCTTGTCAACGATGTATTGCTTCGCAATGCCCGAAGCGGTTGCAAATCAAACGCGTTGTTTTCGAAGCAAAATCCGCGATCGGGAACGATACACGGATACGAAGGTAACAGGAGGCAGTTGGAAAGTGATTCCGACTTGGTCGAACAATTCCTGGCACGACGGAGTGCGGCGTTATTTGGACGAATCAGAATCGAGAAGCGTGGAAAATCCTCGTGTAAAAATCAAATCGTCCCGAAAAATTGAACGCCATGGAAGAAGCGACGTTCAGTCGAAATCTATACGTCCGCGGTACGGGCGATCGATCGATCGATCGACCGGCGGAGCAGCTTATTTCGCAGTCG
This sequence comes from Bombus superbus, assembly GCA_014737385.1. Classification (NCBI taxonomy): domain Eukaryota; kingdom Metazoa; phylum Arthropoda; class Insecta; order Hymenoptera; family Apidae; genus Bombus; species Bombus superbus. The sequence goes on from JACXIK010000051.1 coordinate 701,988, forward strand.
ATCCGGTCGCGAGTTCCTTTTTGCCCTGCCTTCGGATCGTGGTATAAAGGGCCCTATCGGATGTTTCTAATTTTCTGTTGGCGCGCCTCCGAACTACCTCGCGCAGCTCGCTATATTGGAATCTGCGAGGAAAAAGAGAAGATTGAAAAGGGGAAAGAGACTGGTGGGGACCTTTTAAAAATTGAGACTGAAAAGGGGAGAAAAACAGAGCGTTCGAGTGTGACGAGGAAACTTCAAAGCGCAACTGTTTGCCTCGAATAAGAAAGAAAAGGGACGAAACATTTCCCGCTTGACGAAGGGAATCGGATGTTCCGGGCGACGATTAACAACGATTTCAATTGGAATTAATAATCGATGCAACTTTTCATTCAACCTTTTCGTTCGTACTATGTAACAATTTTACAGCGTGTAGGTTTCTTCGATACGCTTGACGAGACTATCGTTGATGATTCTTATCGCGTAACACGTAGAACGCTAAATATCCAACGATATCGGCCGAGGATCGAACATCTCGTTGCGGATGTTTCTGCGACCACGGGATTTTGCGAGGATGATCGACGAAGCGCAACTCGGCTGGCAAATTGTTTCCTTCTCCGTCGTAACGAATACTTTGCATATTTTTCGTATCTATATATCTGTGCCCATAACGCGCGTTCCGCGCAATTCTGCGTCTCGAAATTTCACCTAAAAATACGTCGTATCTCGGAGAAAAAAGTAGAATCTATCGTAACTGTAACTTCCATTCTGTTCGCTCGAGAATCGCTTAGAACGTATTAGGTTGTCCGAAAAGTTTCTTTCGATCCTTGTCGAATCACGTATGATCGTAATAATGGAAACAGAACGAAATGGTAAGAACAGAAAGATAGATAAAGTAAGTTTAGTTAGGCAAAGGGAGGAAGCAATAAGATAAACCATGGTAGAATAGTAAGACTGATAAAAATGTAAGCGAGCAAGGAATGTAAAGCCGAAAGACAAGGACTAAGTACTAATAAATAATAATAATAAATAAAATAGAACGAAATGGATCGTACATGATTCGATAAAATAATATAAAACGAAAAGAGGTCGCGCGTCTGTCATTTCCTTACAAAAGGATAGAAACTTTCTTTTATAATAATATAATAATAATAATAATAAGGACGGTGGTTTTCGTTTGTTACGAGGCGAAAGAGTCCCAGAGGATGTGAAAACGCGGCGGAATTCCGCGAACGAAATTCCACGCTGTTCTCGGGCATCTTCCGACCGAGAATTTCATTCTTGTGGCCCGCGGCGTTGCGCGAACTCGGACAGACTCTCGGGATACGAGCAATAACGAACGATAAGTCGTGTTCGAGAATCAATAAAATCATCGTAAAGCTTTCAGCATCGGTCCCGGGAATCGTATAATCCAGAGGAAAATACAGTCCGCCGGCAGCTGGCGGAAATGTTTGTTCGACGAAAAACATCCATTTAATACCAACGATCGTTTCGCGAAACTGCAATCGCGGTTGTTTTATTCTGCTCGACGGTTGGAAACCGTATTTAGTCTCTTTTAGCGAATATAATAACGAACTACGACGTTGTATTCGTTCGATTGGAATATCGACGCGAGGATAAAATCGTTCGCGACGAAACGGCGACTTTTTCCAGGGAATTGCGGTCCGAGTACAATCTGTTTACAATCTGATCAATTCTTTTCTTTTCCTATTAATTTCTTGATTCCTTAATTTGAAAAAGTTGACCAATTTAAGTCTCACGGCGGTGCCGATGGAATTCGATCGCAAGGTGAAGCAATACGTGTATAATAATAAGCTCGAATAAGTGTTTGCTGTCAGTAACGGCGTAGCAATTGCGTAGCGCGCACGATGAATATTTTCATAAAAAAAAAAAAAGAAAAAAAAGATTGAAACTTACGGAAGAATACTTTTGCCAGACCGTGTACTCCGCAAAATGGAAAATTCCCTCTCGCAAAATAAATGACTACGATATACGAAAGTATCTCGTAAGTACCTCGACGTTCTTCGACCAACGTTCTTTCGATTAAAAAAGATTCTACTAACCGCTTTAAACTCTATCGCGAATAGACTCGTCCCATCTTTTGGCGCCACTAAAAGGTCGCGGCGATTACCGAGCCATCAGAAGGCGGAATCACAGTTAAATACTCGGGCTAATAACAATGTTCGACCGGATGAAATCGTTCTAATTACAACGCCCGGTGAAAATTGAGCCATTATTAATCGGCCACTTTTCGTTACCGCTACAGGAACATTGTAGTTGTAGGCCCGAGGGTCGCGTCTCGTTTCTTTTTTTTCATTTGGCCGGAAGACCGGTAGCCAGAGATCAGTAGCCGGAACACCGTAATTATTATCCTTAATTGTCGAGCCTTTCGAGGATAAGATCGAAGAAAGGGTTCCAATGGAGGGGAGTAGGGGGAGAGAGAAAGAGAGAGAGTGAAAGAAAGAGAGGTCCTCCCGAGGCTGATCGTCCTGTCCGCTCGATGGCCCCTTCTCTACGCTGGCCAATCAGCGACCCCGGTACCTTGACTCCTGGACCCTCTCAGAAATAAATCAATTAAGCCGATGCAGGCTTAAAAGGCATCGTCATCATCATCGACTTCGCCTTCCAACTTGAAAATAATCGAGCGAAGCTGCTTTAAAGAGCAACAGAGAGCAGCATCCTCTTGTTCCTCTCGCGTCGCGCCGTCATGTTAAAAGGCATCGAGCATATTCAGCGGCCAATACCGCTGATATCGCAATCAACGATCTTCTGGACGCGGAGAAAAATCGCGAGTATGATTTTATAATACACGGGATATTTGATGGCTTAATAACGTCTCGGCTGGATGGCGGACGGAGATGAAGGTTGCGTGGCAGACCTTTCAGGATTAGAGCCCAGGGAATTACCGAGAATAAATGCAACGTGCTTTCGCTGGTAATGCACGAGGAAAGTATCCGGCCATCTTGAATATCTTGACAACCCCATCTCTCCAGATCTTGATGTAACGCGGCTACTATTTCAAATAAATCTTTCCGCCTGTGCCTAATGGTCGCAAGTACATATTTGGATATCGGCCGATTTGCGGCCAGAGTATCTGAAAGCTAAGTTAGGGCGCGAGGTAATGAGAAATCGATAAGGAAAGGCAGCGGCTATTATCTTCTTATTGGATCGATATATTACGAATTTGAATTACACGTTGAAAAGTGTAGCAACGGTACGTGAAAGTTAAGCACGTGATTCGTCGATGTAGCTTGAAATGCCAGCGTTCGAACGAACAGCTGTTGGTTCGGCAGAATTCTTTCTATCTCGCTTATGGCTCGGCGATTCGACGACTCGATCGGAAATTAAAATCGTCGTCGAAGAGGATCTAGAATTGCGGACGCGATCGGGAAGATCATTGAATTCTCAGTAGATCCTTCGAGAAATAAAATAGCTGAGACTAGAGCGAAGCGTGCGAAATCCGGAAGAGCGTGTTTCAAACGTTAGCGAAGGCGCGATGTTTGACGCAAAATAGTTGGGTCGCTTCCTGGACGTACCTCGTATTTCTTGCAAAACTGTTACTCCTTTGCGCCAGAGATATTGCTCGATCGGTATTATTTTCTGTAAAATAGTTTCTGGAAGAAAGAGGACAAAACGAGATCAAGCGGAATCGGATCGTCCGTCGTCGGACAAATTTTTCAACTGTCTCGAATATCGTTTCGTAATCTTTTTCGTACGCCTGTTACTATAACGGCCATATGGCGGAATTAACGCGTTGTCGCTTGTCAAAAAATCTTTCGTTTTCGTCGAACCCATCGAAGCATGGAAAAGCAAAAGGACGACGGTGTCGAAACGATCGATAGCTTTCTTCCTTTTTAACGATTAGCGATCGAACGCGTGGCTCTGGACGTTGTTTGCATTTCACGCGTCACGATCTGCATTTCGCGCGTTGCAATTTTCTTGCAGCGATTCGCTGTACGAGAAAGCGGGTGTCGAATCGGTCGCAAGAAAGTAGAACTCGAGGGACACGGAGTTATCGAACGCCTGGAAGAAACGGGATTAATAGACACGTGTCTCGTCGGTGTCGAAAGAAAGGGAAGTTCCGTTGGCAGCTGGGGACTTGGCTATTTGGCTGTCTTTGTGGTTTCTCCACTTACTGTCGGATAGAAACATGTATTTTTGGACATGTTTTGCTCCTCTTTATCTCGGAGCCGTTATTTGCGAAGATTGTGGAATCACGATAGCGAAGAAATAAATAATTATTCGAACGGGAAGGTTATTTGGAAAAAGTTGGCAAACACGAAGCCAAAGAAGCAAGAGAAAGGAATCGAAATGGACTGGCCTGGAATGTTTCATCGACAAATTCACTCGTGGCAAATTCCACCTGCTGAATTTTGTAATTCGTATCGCAGAAAAAGTCATTTGCAATCGTAAGATCGACCGCGATCGAGTTTGAACGAGAAACGATCATGGTTTTCCATATTACGGACGGACGGATATTATAATAAATTCGATTCGTCTCCGTGGCAGAAATATTTCCAACGATCGCACAATGATAACTCGGAACAGCCAGCCACCGCTATCCCGGAAATAACAGAAAAATAAAGCTAATATTCTGACCGCAGTGGCCATCGTCGGAGGGTGACGTACCCCCTTGGAAATTCGGTTTGCCATGAATTTTTCGATCGGCCAATTCCCAGCTGCGTCCAATATGAGATTCGTCCCTGGCATACGAGATGTTTTTTTCTCCGCTGTTCCACCACCGTTCGCACCCCCTGGTCCCGTTTTTTTGTCGGCTCGTTTCGGTCACTCGCGATTCTCGCCTTCCAGCCTAAGTTAATATTAATGGGGATATTTATGGGCGTGGGTCAACGCTGGTCACCGCGAGAGTACCACTGATAAAAGGAAATCTGAAAATGCCATGATTTATGGCCGTGCCACTGTTCCAACATCATCCCCCCGCCCCATCTCCTTCATACGCGGCACGAAATTTCCCTTAAACGGTGAATAAGTTATACGCCGGATGCTGCATTCTTCTCTCGACCCGCGTACGTCTCGTTTTGGTTCGTAAGTTCTTGGGAAGCTCGCGAATCACCGGTTAAGTCGATGGCCTTTTCGCTGAAAGCGTCGATTAAACGGTGATTTGCTTCCATTGCTCGTTCTGCACGGTAGATTCCACTGTGCGGATGTAGGAAATGGTAGCTTATTTGTACAGGATTGATCATTTGAACGAGAGTAGAGTCGCTGTTAGAGTTTGCGATAAGAGGTTGCCAACGATGTTTCTGTGAAAATGAATTCTAGACGAGTGGAAAGCTTGGTATTATGCCGGGAAATGTGCTGTAGTGGAATTAGTTTGGGATCAGTTATTTCAGAGTACAAGAAGCGAAACTTTTTAACAGAGCAGCCTCGACGCATTTAACGGTAAATTATTAAACTATACACGTGTGAATAGTAAAGGTGGATAAATTAGTACGCGCGATTTTACAGCGAACAGAACGCACTTTAATTTCATTTAATCGTTGATTTACATTTGTTAAAACGATTTCCTATTCTCGTTGCCGTAACTGCGGCAATAAAATGCCGCAAAAATAACGCGTTATTACCGTTGGATCGTCCAAAATGTTCCTTTCGCTTTCTAACGAAATAATAGCTGCGCGACATTCCTTTTCTTCTACATTATTTTATCGAATTATGTATTATCCATTTAGTAGCGATAGAAGAAAATAAAACAATAAACGTTCTACACCTATTATTTCCTTAAAAAAAAAAGGCTTCCTTTACCAAACGTAAGAAAAAGTACGATACCGTTTTTAATTCGTTCTGGGAAAAAGTACGAATTTGCGCGAACATCGACCACGTAATCGTAACGCATACACCGATCGTTTGCAGCGCGTTTCTTCACACGAGCAAATCGAACACGACAGACTCGCCCTGTGAATTTCTTTCCGCCGGTCTGTTCACGGTTTTCGGCTTCTACTTGCGTTCACCGCTATTCGGAGGCCGAAGCATCCAAGCAATGTTCTAACAACGTCAGGATAATTAGAAGGCGAGGTGAACAGTCGCGAAAGAAGCACCCACTTGCGATGGCATTGTTCTCAGAGTTAGTGACAAGCGTTTCCATAATTCACCTGGAAGCAGCTTGTATAAACGGCGGTCGATGAATATTTATACGGTCGTTGGACGTTATACGCGTTTACCATTTCCATTAAACTTTATATTTCCGGGTTCCACTGAAAACGGTATTACGAGCACGCTGGAACGGCCTGTTCGCGAAAGAAGAGCCGCACGCCTCGCATTTATGCGAGAAAACGCTCAAGTGTTTTATCGATGGCACTTAAGGCATGCCGTTTCGAGTTGTAATTATCCGTTGTTTGGAAGACACGATCTACTTAAGCGTCTGACCATCGTCGTCCCTACGCCTCGCTATTTAACGATCGATTTTATTCTCGCCGTCGTCGTATTTTCCGCAATGATCTTCTACTCGTTTTTATCACAAACTACACCTGCCCATTTTTCTTTCCCCTTCGAGGGAGCAACAATAACATTTTAACGCCTCGCGTCGATTTTTGCCGAATAGATTTCGATACCTTTAAACCAGACACTCGTGGTATTATATCATTATCATCGCGGTGACTATTATCCTTATGACCGTATCGCGGCAGAATTGCACTTTACGTCAGATCATAAAGTTCGTAGCGAGAATTTAGCAAATATGTATGAGAGTCTCGAATAAACGTCTTCTATAAAATACACATATATTTCAATGTTGATAGAATTTTTCATACCACGTATTAACATTTTAACAGGAATGAAACGTCTCTCGCGAGACGAGTATCTCGAGCGCGTTAACTAAATTTTACAAGTATCGAGCCAAGAGCTCGAGCGATTCTTAAAGGTATCGTAAATTGCCGCTCGGGAGAGCGGCTCTTCCTGGTCGTTCGTTAAAACATAAATCCTTGGCAAGTTGCATATTCAGCAGCCATTCGAACACAAATGACAAGGTAGCAGTTTTCGTGTTTCACCTGGTGATCGTTTTACGAGTCCTCTACGGGTAAACTTGACCCGAGATATTTCAAACAGCCAGAGACGGGGAATGTAAAACACAAGAGTTTCGAATTCCATCGACAAAATTGATCAAAGTGATTGTACGGAGTTTCTCCTTTGTCTTACGATCGACGATAAACGGAGCGAAAAGTAACACGACGGGGTTCATCGATAAACCTGCCCACGGGTATCTTACACTTTCGAGCAGCCAAAGACGGAAAACGCGAGACGCGAAAGTTTCTAATTTCGTGAAAAAAATTTGATCGAGGTGTCTCGTTATATAGAGCCTCTTCTTCGACTTCTATTTGAGAAACGGCGCGGTTGACAGAACATTCTCCGGGGAATCTATACGAGATTAACGAGAACCACGTGTCTGGTATTATCGGCACGCACCCAAGACCACTTGTTCGAGGGAGCAACCTGTAGAGGCTGGCATACCGCACAGCTCGCACAACCACGTACGAGAAACGAAGCAGGAATTCAGGGTTAGCTGCTCGGCCAAATATAGATCGGAGTTATATGTGGGAACACGTGTACGCGGCCATAAATATCTCCTTTACGTTTCGTGAGTGCAATAAGACCGAGCTGCGACCGAACTACAGATGCGCCATGCATAATTGGACGGCCCGGCATTAACCCACTGACAGTGGAATTAATTTTCTTCTGCCTCTTCTTCGTTTTCTTTTCTAGTCGTTTTCCTCTCGTTTTTACTTGGCAAGACGGCGAAACGAAGGGAAGGGGTGCGCGATGAAAAGTTGAAATTTCGCATCGGAACGTTGCGTTTCGGCGATGCTCTTCTCTTCTGCTTCGTGGCTTGCGGAGAATTTTCAAAGTATTTTCGATCGTATACGGTATCTTCCGTTAACGAGCGTACACGGTCAAAAACAAAACAGTCGTCTATTGTATCAGAATGAATGATATAATACGGTGATCCAATAAACGAAATTATCAAGTACTCCCCATCTACTTCGAAGCGTTTCATGTATCGAGCGAATCGACATTAACATCGCGATAGCAAAATTCTAATTGCAACTTTCAAACAGAAAAGTTTCGAGAAACATGCGGCTGCAGAGAAAACTTGATTAACTACTGAGAAACGGAAAAACAGGACGAAGAAGATTAAACGTCTCGCTGTTAGAACGACGTTACAAACATCCACGTCCAAAGACGAGGTTCCCGATGGAAAATCCGAAGCAACCCATCTCTGGCTGTTATCACGGAAAGCTGGTCGCGAGTGCGAAGCCATAAATCTGAGGGAAAGATTCACGCCTATCGGGCTTCTCTTGGTCCACGCACGTACACGCGTGTCCTGGCCGAGCAAAGTGTCCGGTCGTCGTGCAAGGGTGACATCGAACAGCCACCCCCTCCGGTTGCTCGAATCTCTCCTGGCCCCTTGGCTAGGCCGACCTCTGGAAGATTTGTCCCCTAATGTAGTCAGTGAGCCTCGGGGACGGCTGCGGCGATGGGGTTCGCAAGTAGGCGTCTAGAAAGTGAGTAATGCTCACGACAAACGCAGCCCCCGGGGGGGCGAGCAGGGGTTGGACCCGAGAGAAGATCCCGCCAGATAGGGTGCTAAGCGACACGCTAAGACCGCTTACTATCTGCGTGTCTCCTCGAGCGTTGCTTTTCCCGCTGATATCCCACCCTTCCTCCTTGCCGACCTTCTGCCTCTTTGTCTTTCGTCCCTCTCTCTCTCTCTCTCTCTCTCTCTTTCGTTCTTTCGTTCTCTTCGTTTTTCCTCTTCCCGTTCTCGTTCTTTTTCTTCTTTTCCTATCACTTGCTCGAGTCTGATCTTGCTGCTGCAGATTTTAATAGGGATTCTTTAGGAATTTTAATGGACAGAAGTCAATTCTCTTTCACTTTTATGTATCGTTATTCCTTTCTTTAATTATTCTGCGGAAGCGTAGTCATTTTCTTTGCTCTTGGTTTTTGAATTTCGCGTCTCTACTCTTTCTTTCCTGCCTTCTTTCGTGTTTCTCAACTTCTCGGTTATCATCATCCTCTCCTCGGTCTTGCATCGAGCCGCTGATCTTGCATTTGCTCGCGGAGATTCCAACGCGGGCCGTGTTATTTTTATTTCCTTCTTCCGTAAAAGTATCGTGTTTTCCCTGTCTTTGGCCTTAGTTGGAGATTTTGTGCTTGCGCAATCGTCGCCACCGTGGCGACATTCGACGTTGCAAAAGGCTGATAAAAGTATATTTTCTTCCTTCTCGTTGTCTCTCCATGAAATTATTACATCCTCTCCTTTCTTATTTCCCATACGTACACGTACACCGCGTGTATTCCTTTATTTGCCAAAATTCGCGTGAACAACCCTCCTTGGAATCTCGACCGCGATCTTTTACGGTGCGCAATTTGCCAGGATGCTTCTTTCACCCTCGACGCAGGGTGCAAAGGGTGTCGAGTTGTCGCGAGTTTATCTACCCTCCAGATTCTAAACGGACAATTTTAAGACGATTCTATTGTCTGACTCTGCAACGAAATCTAAAGGAAAGAAAAAGGAAAAAAAAAAAAAGAGCGGAACGTCACGTTTACTTTCTTCCCAGCGTTGACGATGTCCAAGCGTTGGGAGAGGCATCCAATTGAATTAAAAATCTCGTATCGTATGAACGTAGAACAGACACGTTGTGTTAATGTGATGATAACAAGTCGGTCGAAAGAGTGGCCAGGCTCGATTACTTACTTAGTCGTCATCAGAGAGTACGACGCGACGGCCGAGGATGACGACGAGGAGGACGGTTCGTGGCATGAAGGCAGTCTTTGTGTCTTGCCGGAAGCATGGATCGGCTCTTGATAGGCGACGTGTCTAAAGTGCCTCTTTTCTGAATCCCTGTTGCCTTCGTCTTTGGCATGCTCGTCTCGATTTTCTCGACTTTAGTCGCTGCGCGCATTCTAAACGTTCTTTTTAAAATTCGTGTGATACTTTTCAGCAGCCCGATACAGCGTCAAACCCCGAAATAGTTGGACTTAAATAATTTATTCGTTCTTTCTCACGTTTAGTTGTCGTTTCGTTCTCGTAGATCGCGTTCTCGTGTCGTTCTCGCGAAGTCGATCGAGTTGTGGCAAGTTTCGCGAATCGATATCGCAGGCTAACGACATCAAGGATTCTCCTACGTCTTTCTCGATACTTTCATTAATTGATTTCTTACACAGACCCCGCTGTCGAGAGTTATTTTTCACCCCGGGGACCTCGCCACTCGGCGCAACAACAGCTACTACTATCTCGCGAACTACAGTTGCCGACGAACAATAATGTAACTCGCATTTGACAATCGCGATACGTTTGTCGAGCGAGTAAATTGTATTTGCGCGTATAAGGAGCGTATCGTGAAATCCTAATGAAATTTCACAAACCTAACCAAGTGCGTAGATCGTACTTGATAATCGGATTTTTCTCCAGCGATTAATTTGTATTTTACCTGTGTTTCAACCGCACCAGTGAAACTATTCCGGCTGTTCGATCCTTTCAATTTTACGGATCAGCATAAAATTATAGCAGGGTATAAAATCGCCGTTCCACGAGCTGGTCATTCGACGAACGAACACCTGACTCGTTTTATCGGAAACCGCAATGCAGTGAGGAATCCATCAGGCTTGGTCGAGATTTAGGTCGAATGGACGTCGTTGGACGACGTTACACACTGGCGAGGGATGGAAAAAGATACAAAAGTGAACTGGTGTTGGCTTCACCCGTTATCCAATCGAGCGGAAAACTCATCAGTCACTCTACACATAACACCTTCACGGTATCTATGCCCGTCTAAAAAGTTTCTTCCTCGTCTAATCTCTACCTTCGTGGCTCCCTTCTTTTTCTTCTCGTCTCTTCCCCACCTTGCCTCCTCTGTTCGTCACGAAAGAGTTGATCTCGCTCGTCGATACGACAGTCTTAACTCTCTACCAATCAGATTTTTTCCCCCTTATTCCGGCACGTCGAGGAGAAATTTGGAAGAGTCGAACCGCGTCTTCGCAACTTAAATAAATTCGAATATTCATCGCGTTAAATGTCACGCTAGTTGCTAGCTCGTACGACAGGCCATTTCTAATACGTAAATTATCGCGAGGTAAATATCTCCACGAGTGGCTCCGCGAATAAGGAAACATACTTTGGCTTCTGGTCCGCTTCTATTTGGACGAAAGTTACATCAAGTTTTTTATTCGATCGATTCGTTCGATTGTCCGCAAAATCATCGTTGATTAGTTGGAGCGCGAGCTTAGTTTACGAGACTGACGGGACATTAAAATTATTTTCAAGTACGCGCGCGGAAACCAACGCGTAAGAATCTATCGAGCGAAAGAGAAAAGCAATAACAAACAAATCGGTCAGTTCGTTCGAAGGTCTGTCGCGTATTAGAAAAGAATCAGGATCCGAAACGGGAAGCTTTCGATAAAAATAATATTTAAGCGCTCACAGATGGTCCCTTGACGTGGTCGATGACACGAAGTGTGTCTGTTGTACGTGTTTTTTATTCTTCTCGCGGTTTCGATGAGAGGGAGCACTATGCACTTCGTTCACACCCGTTAGACGAGGGCGAGTATAAAGACATCCGCCGCGGTGGCCGAGCCAGAAATCCCTTCTTGAAAATAATTTGAATAATTACCGGTCCGGCTTTTTCATCGGAGATGCTAAACAGCTGTTGTCTACGCTTCTTCTCTCCAAGCTTCCGCGAGACGAGAGACAATGCAGGGGCTCCTTAATTTTCTTAAAAGACCTTGGCGGATCTTGCCTTGGACTCGGTCGTCCCCTTTACCGAGGATTAGAACGACGACGCGAGTTGCTTTTTATCGATTAGCATCGTGACGATAGTGTGCGCCACTTTTGTACGCGTTACGTTTGGTAGTTGTCTCGAATTACTTTTGTTGCTGCCTTAATGGATGTTTGGCGAACTAGTCAAACAATTAGCTCTGCGTATAAATACTTTTTACGATCATCGGAACACACAGTGGCGAGTGCGTGTACGTACGCATACTTGTGACGATTCAACCAAAATTATTTGTCGTTTGTATCGTATATTTCTATTATATTCCGTTACAACGTTTACCGAAACGCTTACTGAAACGAATAATACAAAAAGCAAAACGTACAAGCATCGAGTGATATCGGCAGTCACAGTCAGACGGACAGCGAGGCTGTCGGTCGAATCGACCAACTTTGAATTTTCTGAAGATTTTCCAATCTCAGCCTTCTATAAGTACCCGACTACTGCGATAGATCGATTCTATAGATTTTAATTCGATAGATCGAAACTATCTCGCTACGTCTTGCCATGTCTCTCGGCAATAACCCAAAACCTAAATCGAATAATTTTGTCGTTGGAGATTACTCACGGCGTTTAAGCTCGTGTCCGGCACGGACTTTATTTCTTCGCCCCTTGCATTTTCCGCCGTCCAGGCCCTTCGACTCTCGATTAGACGATCTCGTGCAAAGACAAATTGTTTATCGTCAGCAACTCGTGTTTTGTCCAAAGCAGTTGGAATTGGAGAATCGGGGTGGGCCTTAATATCCGAAGACACGTTCCCCCTGTGTTCCATGGAGCACGTACGACTTCTATTAACGACAGGACACCCCCGTTTTGGCAAAACACAGAGTGGGGCTGACTGGAGGCAGCGCCGAGTAATAATTCGTCGGCCGAATTAGCGCCATAAGTTTGCCGCCGCGACAGCCGCGGGGATAATATTAATCTACTTTGAATTTATACACCGTGCGGTCTTCCGCCGCCTAACTTCCTTCGTATTAAGTCCTCCCGTGGCTTTCCGCTCTCTTTCGCTTCCCGTTTAAAACTTTCTCCGTTTGCGCCTTTCCTCGCAACCGTCGTTTCCAAACCAGCCTATTCCTGTGTTCTTTGATTTCCGTATTCTTTCTCGTCGCGCTTCTCCAAAATCCTGTCTCCGACTTGGAAGGAACATTACGCGATATTTATTACGTTCGCGTCGTCGAACAATGGATTTTCCTTCGTTGCTACCCGGGGCTGGAATATTTAGCTCGGGAAATTTTCATTCGTTTGGGAAGATTTCGTCGACGAAAGATTAGATCGAGGTGGCGCGACGATGACCGACAAAGACGATAAAGCTGAGAAAACGTACCCGGCATTTTCAATTATTTGCCCGGCCTCCTTCGCTCCGTCGCAATGCCGCAGGGAATAAATTGCGAGTACTTGGTCCCTTTCGATGATCGTCTAACGAAAAACAATCCAGCCTGTGATTCGTGCGGATGATCGCCGAGCGTGCACCGGATTGCAAGGGATTAATTTAATTTTCGAACGAGCGTCTTGGAGTATAGGGAGCCAGCGGGTTTATTTACTCTGCGCGCGTATTAAGACGCGGTCAGAGGAAAGGGGTGAGATTCACCCCTTCGGTGTAGACAGATAAATAACTCGGGACAGCCTGGGAATAATTTAAGGCACGCATTCTTGACAAGAACCGGCGAACTATTCCGCAAGAAATTCCACATCGTAACGCTCGATACAAAGATTACACCGCTTTGTCAGTTTTCTCCAAAGCGCTATCGCAAAGGCGGAAGATACTTTGCAGTTAATAAAGAAACAAAAGTTGAAGGTAAAAAAATAAAAAGAGAAAAAATTAGAGAAGGATAGATTGTGGATGTTTACGGCATGTTTTTACGAGCCCGCCTAAAGGATTGCGACTTAAATAGAACTCTGTCGCAAGGTCCAAACGTTACTTTGGATATTTTACGTATATTTGTGCGCGTTATACGTAGCCTGCGCGCTTGTACGCGCACTATTCCCATAAATGTACAAACATCCGCATTCTAATCGTCTGCGCAGCCCCACGAATTTCCTGCCAGAGGCAGCAGAGTTCACGTGTGGCTGATAAGGTGTCGAGGAAGGACGAGAAGCCTCGGACAAAAACGTTGGTCTACCTTGATGCGGTAAACGTCGTTGGACGCCTCGCATGCATTATGCACCGGCGTTACGCCGCTTACAGGCCGCATCCTCGCGTTTCTCCGTCGAACAGGCCGCGGGAAAAAAATTTACGTTGAGACAAGCACCGCGAGTCTTCGCCTCGCTGTCGAAGATTAAGACATTCTCCGGCTAATAATTTTCATCCTCGGCCCGGAAATATTTTGTCCGTTTCTTCGCTTTTCTCTCCCCTCTTCTTTCCCCGTCGTCGCGTTCTTCACGAATCCTTCGAGACGAGAAACGTGCCGGAGAAAGAGAAACCTTCGTACCGTGTACCGAGGACGGAGATTTTTCAAAAAGCACGAATTTCGGAGGAAATTGGACGATTTTTCGAGGACAAGTGGGTTTTCCTGCGGACAATAGGTGTCAGCCGTGAGGTAGAGCACGCCCGAAGGTGCGCAGCTCGAAAGCCAACTCTGCAATTATGAGCCATACCACGTCGGGGCTCGCCTCATAACGAACTCACTATATTGCCGAGCATTTCAAAACTGGCCGCGCGTAGACGCTCTTTACCTGGCCCCCCTGGTCCCTCCGTTCTTCCTCTGTTCCCATCTGCGGGGACTGGGCCCGCTGTTAGGCCTGAGAATAATGTTTCGGAGATGAAAGAAAGAAACGTTCGGGGAACTCGCGGTGCACCGTGAATTCCTGATGCTGGTGACCTCGATCAGCCAGCTTCTGCGCGTTCCTTCTTCCTTTCTGCCGACGTTCTACCCTCTTGGTAAATCCTCGACGGAAATCGGAAACAGAGGATCGATGTTCTCCGTTCCTGTCGGTGACTTTTGTACTTTTTCCTTCTGCTTGCTCTTTTCACGAACAATAGAAGAAGATCGATATCGTCTGCTGTACCTTCTTCCCTTCTTTCTGCCATCATTTAATCTCTTCTATAGATCCTAGACAGAGACGCGGGATGGAAAATCGATCACCGACGATTACTGCAAATTTAGTTTTCCTCTCCAAGTTTCGGCGTTTAATCCCTCTGACAAATGTCGAGCGAAGACGAGGAATCGGAGATCGATTCTTCGTGATCTTTCTGCTTTTTTCTTCTTCTTCTTCTTCTTCTTTCTTCTTCTTCTTTCTTCTTTTTGGCGAACAAGTTTCTCGATGAAACGTAGAATCGTTTAGACCGGCGAGGATTCGTCGTGAGATTATCATCGCTCTTCTTCGCGCCTTTGATCATTGACTGTTCGGTATGGCGTGATCTAATTTACACCGAACCTCTGGGATTCGGCCGCTCGAAAATAAATCATATTGCAGAAGATGCCACGGCTAGCAGGAAACAGCGACCAGATGTGGGCTCGTACTTTCCGAGACATGTGTGTCCAGGCCATCGGATGACACTTGCTATATTTAGTTCTGTGGGAAAAAGGGGTTCCAGAGGCATAATTACACCTACGCGAAACCCACTCGTCTCTCTGAGAAATCTCTTCCTCTCGATTCCGTTCGATTCTTTTCTTTTCTCCATCGCCGAACGCTTTTCCTCGTCTCTTCGCGTACTCATCGCGTCTCTTACATTTCAGCAGACGAGGCGACAATTTTTAGATCGATGATATTCATCTTTCCCTTCCGATTCGCGAATTGTTCGCGATATCAAGAAGTAAAAATTGTTCCTTGAGAAACTGTGCGGATGTTTGTTCGTTGAGAGGACGACGCCGAGAGGAAGCGAATATGGTCAAGCGATTCGACGGTCTATCGACTCGAATCAAATTCCACGTCGCGATCAATCGATGGTATCGGAATAGTCAAGCCGCAAATTCGTAGATTCCAGACTCGTCTCTTACGATCTCATAATTTTGTATCGCATGGAACGACCACGCGTCTCGAAAACAGTAAAGTTCCTTTTTTGTCGTTTCATTAATCGCATTAGTGAATTTGTTACCGCCACGCGAGAGAATCTATCATTTAATAGCGATAATCGTCGACACGCGGTTTCTACAACCTTACCGATTAATCGTTCAATTTTTCTACCTGATAAACGCGTCAAGACACGTTCTTATTAAAGAAACTGACGAGGCAAGAGAAACGATCGATCTACGTGTTAAAATTGACGAGTCCATCTAGGGCCATACGCGGTTACAAAGGATTAATCGTTGCTTTGGTAGTTTATAGTAGGGAAGATCGGGTCGTTCCAAAGCAAATAAATGTTTGCTGCCATTGCGAACGTTTGTTAATTCACGGCGACAGTTTCTCGGGAGGAACGAATGTGGATCTCGATCCACGTGGCCCGTATTCCATGTGGAATACTCGGAGATCCCACGTGTGATCCACGAAGACGCGTGGGAAGACGAACGTCGCACGAATGTCGCCAGCTGTTCACACGTGTCCTTTATGTGCATTACTAAAATCCGCCGCGCGTTTCGTCTTCTTTCCCTCTTTCGAAAGTTCCTTGCCAGAGGAACGATCTCACGATTGTTTTATCTACTTCTCGTACGTGCCGCAGAGGTGATAATAAATCTGTGGAACTTGGTTTATTCGTAGGTGAACTCGCAACATTTCTTGTCGATCGACTCTGGATGTTTGCATCAATTTTGTCCGAAGAACCTAATCGGTTCTAATAAAACGATGTCTTGGTTCTTGCAATTACGAAGAACGCGCAAGTGTTTGTCATACGTGATACTGATATTCCGTTTTGCTAAGACGAAAACGCGATTATGTATATTTATTTATTTTCGGCGTATGTATTGCGTTAATTCCGATCAACGATATATAGTATATATATTTAAATTAATTAAGTGTTACATATCGATAGTTCCGGTATCAATTTTTGTCGGTTTAATTATTCGCCTTCTCGAGAAGCGAATGATTTACTTCTACGAGTTTATTTATCGTCGAATGACAAATGATCCCGAATACCAGGGAAAATTTGAACAAACGACGACTTGACGAAAAATGTTTCTGTTTGATTCCAGATCGACACGCCGATAGAGAACGAGGCAGACGTGACGTCGGACGTGAACAACCCCGAGTCCACGTTCCCAGAAAAGGGTTTCAAGGGTGAGCAAAAGATGGCCGAAAATTATACCGCGTTTCTCGAAATTATTTCCACAAATTCGCTTACGTGATTTGCAATCTTTATGCTGGAATTCGCGTCATAGCCATTTCTATACTAATCTACTACAATTCTCATTTAAGTCGCAATTCTCATTCGATCGTCCGATATTCACGCTCGGTAAGAAAGAAAAGGAAACGGTAGATTTCCAAAGGAAGAGTATCTTCTATAAAATTAGAAGATTTAAGAGATCGAAACGAGTCGACCTTGTACAACGTCGTTTAACGCGACCATATTTTCCCAGCCGTATTCTCCTATCATTTTATTTCGTTTCCACCACGATCGCTGTCTTATTATTATCTTATATACATCATTACCCGTGCATTGATCCTAACCCGAGTCTCAAACGATTCGTCCGTCCTTACCGTTTCTTACACTTTAAATTGAAACGAAAGATGTCGATCGATCGCGATCTCGCAGTTCCGCCGTAGCCAGGAAAATTTTCACGAAAGAAAATCGACGAGACGAGGAGTTTCTCGAAAAGTTTCTCGCGAAAAAAAAAGAAAATAGCATCCGCTGGAGCGTAAAATACGCGGCGAATCAGAAGTCGTGAAATCAAGTGGCTGGCAGAAAGACTCGAATTAAGTCGATCGCGTTCAGACACTCGCGCCGATCTCCGACGAAACCAATCCACTTAACTCCCAACCCCCTTAAGCCCTCCCCGAGGCAAGAAAGATCGTGAAGGTTTTGTTCTCGAACAAAAATCTGACAAATATGCCGCGATTTGCCGAAGAATGGAGGCGAAGTACAGTCAGCTAGCTACCCTCTAACTTCCCCTACCAACCAGTCACTCGAAGGATTCTCGTCCCTGCTCGTCCCTCTTCTCTCTCTCTCTCTCTCTCTCTCTCTCTCTCTCTCTCTCTCTCCTTTCCCCGTGGCTGGAGAGAGTGGCTGGCGAGCAAAGGGTGACTCTTAAATTACTTAGACCGAACAAAACGTAACAAATGACGGTGAATCGGGCCACTTATGCGATATTGGCCCATCACCGGCACCCACGTATATTGATACGTCGCATTAGGGCCTGCCAGGCACCCCCTTCAACGTCTTCTTCGTTGCCGTGATTTCCGCGCAACGAGGATCCTCTCTCGTTTGCTCCGGTTCCGACGAAACCTTCTCTCCTTCCTTTTCGAGTATTCTCGTTCGCCGCGCGCGCGTATGTCGCAGTTTTACTATGAATTGTGGATATAAAGAGTGTCGATATTCGCGAGATAAGTGGACGATCGTTTCGTCCTTGCATTTCCGACGGATCTGCTCGGTTTTTGCTTCTTCGGACGTGCCCCGTCGTATCTTTGTTTCATATTTCACTCGTCGCTCGTATTCGTAGAAAACTGGCTGGAAAGCGCGTCGACGCAGCTTCCTGCTTATCGTAGCATAGCATGTGCGTATCTGTGCGATTAATCAGCGCGAACGTTATCAAGTTTCGTATCGTCGAATAGCACCGTTGTTTTCACGTTACCACGAAAATTCGAACGCGTGCCTATAGAAGAGTATCTCTGTTGCCAGCGTAGAAACTTGTCTTCGCATCGCTACGTACACTGACTCGATATATTCGCCAAGTAAATACGCGGAAGACGAGTTCATTCGTCTGTCTGTTCTTTGTCTCTTTCTTCGATATCTAATACTTGCGTTCTCGTTTTGATTCCCATCTTCGCCCTCTAAACATAGAAGTTTCTCTTTGAACCGTGGACGTTGATAAAAGATCTTGGCACCTTGACATTTACGAAATAAGTTGAAATACAAGTTTTCTTTCTTCGAGCGAAAGTGTTTTCTGCAAAGACCTCGAACGTATTCCACCCCTTTCTCTTCCATACGGTTTTCTCTGTTGCGAGACTTGGCTCGGCTGGTTATTAATGGTTTTCGCGAACTCGGTTCATTAAGGAGCTCACGAAACTGCGCGCGTTCACGAGGAAACCACCCCATCGCCAGCCAACAGGCAAACGTGTCGAAAACGGTGGTCGTGCTTCAAATTAGCAAGGTATATTATTTTCAAAGGCCACGGTGCAATTTGCCTCGCCCTTTCCGGCCTGTCAAATCCTCTGGCCGTCTCAATATTTCATTTCTACTTCGGATTTTAACGTTTCTTTTCGCCGACACGGATCGCTGTAAAACGATCGAGTAAATTCTGTTATCAGGAATGAGAGAACTTTGTTCTGACAAGCACTCGCTGTTAGACTAGGAGTACTTTTTACTAGGACACGTGCGCTCCGTGTCTGTAAAACTCGACGTTCGCGAAACCGGTTAAACTATAAGACTCGCGTCAGCACGATCGAGATGGAAATCGAACGAAAAGATAATCAATGTGTAGCACAAGCAGCAGATAAGGTCCAAGTATAAGCCTGACAGGCAAGGAACGAGCCGTTTCACGAGAAGTCGCGTAAAATCTTCTGCAACGCGATTTTACGAATCTACAAAATTTCTGCAAAGTGTTAACAGCCGGTGATTCGTATCGCGTCCACAGTTCGTAATTGTAATCGAGCGTAATTATCGTCGCTATACTTTAGGTAAAATTTCTTCGATGGAAGCACCGTCCGCGACCTAATGTTCCTACGACGAACACGCTCTTAATCAATCTTTCCGTTGAGGTTACTTTTGGGTAGTTAAATAGAGGTACGCGCGGATAAATTGTAAAGTAGAAATATATTTCAAACAGAAGCGCAAGTGTACAGTTTGAACACAGTTTGCGCCGGTCCAGATCCGCACGCCGACAATGTTACTTTTCAACTAAACTCCTCGAAGCCATCGTCGCCTGTCTATTGTCTATAGCCTGCCATCGTTATCTGCACAAGGCGTGTTCCAAGATGGCTATAAGTGATTGAGAAAACCAAACAAATCGGACGCAGAGTTTTCTCAGAAGCGATCACCACTTCGATATCGTCAAGTTTTGCGCGATCGTCGCGATTCGTTTAGGTTTTAGGTTTAGAAAGAGAGAAAAGAAAGGAGATTCTAATTGCGAGTGGTTTTAGGATGGTCGATGGTTGGAGGATAAAAATTCAAAGCGTGGCAGCAAGGTGGCGAAAACGACGCCGTTTGGAAGGGCTCGGCTCGCCCTTTCAACGCGATGTCGTATCAATTTCCCCCTCCTCCCTCGGGCCTTTTTGCCAGCCACTAGAATTACACGCGCTATTATCGCAAAAAAGCACGGCGAAGATAAGAAGCGGGATTCGCGGCGCGAGCAATCCACCGCTCGCGGAAAGCGAGAGATGAAGACATTATCGTGATCGTTGGCCGCGTGTTTAAGCGTCGCAAGAACGCAAAGAAGACGCGGCCAGAGAGCAAAGGAGACCGTTCCACGGTGAAAAAGAGAGAGGATGCACCTGTCCACCGGTTCACTAACGAGGAACATGACCCGTGCACGTAGAATCGACGCGAGTCGGTTTTCTTGAAAAATATGTCCTTCTCTCGTCGAACGCTGCCGCGTTCTAGCTTTCGCGCGAAAAATTCCACGGGAAAAACCTATCGCCGGTCTGCGTACGTATGAATAAATGCACGAATAATTGGCAATCAAACGCGCTGACATGTTTAGAATTCCCGCTTGCCCAGGGTCGATGGACACGCTTCGTTTTCTTACGATTTTTGCGCCGGCTGATTTAGTCGCATCGGTTCGCCGTATTTCTATTCAGAGATAGAAGGGAAGCTGGATTCTTCGAATTTAGGTAATTTCGAGTTACGGCTGAAAGATCGTAGAAATTCGTTAACAGATACTATTGCACCCTCGCGATATCCAGAAACTTATTCTTCGACGAACCAATAGATTGAACGAAGAGAAGGTATTTCTTATAGAAAATCCGTTTTCGAGGTAAAACTCGACGAAACTTTAATCCTCCAAATTGATGGATTTCGTTCCATCCACGCGCATCCAAAGATTCGTATTTGCTCGCGTATCGATGAATAATTCCTATCAAATTAACGGAAATTGCGTCAGTTCGATTAAAATTTCGCCCCGTTCGAACGCTCACGGAAAATCCATCTACTCCTCGAGGAAAAACTCGTCGCCCCTTTAATCCTTTGGATTCGTCGCATTTCCAGATATTAAAAAAAAAAAAGAAAAAGAAAAAGAACCTACTTCTCGGCGCGCCAATAAGATAGATCCGGTAAAAAGAGATTTCAATTGCTCGGCGAATTTTTGCATGGCGCTCGTTGCAATTACACTGTTGCGCACCGAGGATTATGTTCGCGAGACTCGCTTCCCCCGGAGAGACTTTTTCCTCTCGGTGTTGGCCGTTTCGCGGCGGCTTCTCCGCACAGCCGGAGAATCGTTCTAGGCCAAAGGAGATAATGCAATAATAAGTATAAGTTAGGTAGAAATGGGGGTTGCCCCGCGGTCGAGGAACGAGTGCTCCTCGCAATCTTCGGTGCCGGCTGATTATTACGTCGTTCCGGACGGGCCCCGAGCATTTTCACCAGCACTCTCTCAATGGCTTCGTTGCGTTTTCTCGCGGAGTCACTCGTTCATGCTCTTCTTGTTGCTCTCGGGGGTTGCTGGTTTTTGAGTCGAGCTATCGGTTCACCGAGAATCGGTCCGGCGATTTTAAAGAATTCGAAAGAACCTCGCCGAAGAACGTGCGTAGGCTTTTAGCTGGCCGAGAGTTGCCAGACGGTGTCTAGTCTCCAACGGCATATTTCAATAAATATATCAACGTAGTACGACGCGCATTGTGCGTTAGCACGTTAGCTTGTATCGTGTATCAAAATATCCGTGAAATACGTAAAACAGTAGTGTATTCGGATAAGATTGGACAAGGGCCGAAGATTTATTAGGAAATGTTCGACATGGTAAATACGTTTGGACGCCATAAATAATTGCGGGAATATCGTGGAACAAGTAAACGATCGTCTTCTTTCCTTTTCTTTTTTCTGTTGCAATTGTACCATACAAGGCTAAGGTCAAGCGAAGAAATGGATGGGAGAAAAGCGAGAACGCGAACGATGGCGGTGAAATTGATGGGAACGTCTTATTCCGAGGGCCCTCGTCCCATTCCCTTCCACACTTTTGTCTCCACTCTCGTCTTGGCTGACTATGACAAATAATTGCCGAAGCTTAACATAAGCCAGAGGCGGTATACTTAGCTAATAGCAAAAAAGAGGGAGGAAATAGCAGGAAGTTTTACGTGTGCCTGTTCCAACTCCTCTTTCTATTCTGCATTGGTACGCCATCGGAACAGAATTCTCTGCCATCAAATCCCTCTGCATCCTTCGCAAAATCTCTCTCTCTCTCTATGTTCTCCTCTGCTTTCTAATACAAAGTATCTTCCAGCAGATTCTTTTTCTCCGAGAGATCACGATCGCGTGGAAAATTTCGCGAAATTCCGACATGTAAGATATCGTATTTTTGTCAGTATGTACACATAGGATGGAATTTGCGCGATAGGAGGGGTCTCGAAGAGGAAGAGAATTATTCGAGAACGAGTTTCCAGTGTTCTGACGACGAAACGAGTTATTTCACGACGAGCGCAGCCCGATGCTAAACGCTGCATCGACATGGCATGCGTGACACCCTCCGTCCCATCATTTTCGTCGTCACCAGTCGTCCTTAATGTGAATTTAAGAAGCCTCGCAAACGACCGTCGATCGTGCATTTCCATGACTCGTTTTAAATTATTCCTCGTCTTGGTACGTCTATCCCTCGTTACCGGATTCCTTGTCTTCGGCTTTATTTATCAGCCATTTTTCACTCTGTTTTCGAATCATTCGTTAACTACGTATATCCTTACGCTTATCAGATATCGTATCATTTTTTCCAAGACTTCTGAACTCTAGCGGAGATTGTTTCTCGAATTGCGGAAACTAAACGCCGTGAAACATCGCCGTAACTCCGAGCGATTGTTGCACGCTTCTTGTCAATTTTGTTTTAGAAATCGAAAGCACAGTATCGATCTCCTTAATCGGCGATACACTTGGAATGCAGCAGACTTTGGAAATTACCTTTCATCCGATTAATCGTATTTTTCCTTTTCAGTTCATTCACTCGTTGCGATTGCAAATTCGATCGATTCCTTTACTTTCGTATCTTGTACGATCCGATTACCTCACTATCTGCCGCTTCTGTTTTCAGATCTCAGTCCCCGAGCCAGCCGTGTCCTCTCCACATTCCCCACTCGCTCTATTTTGTTCCTTCCACATCTTCCAGCTTCCAGCAGCCAATTCAGCAGTTCTATTCGAAACATTATCAAAATGCATTGTCAAAATATATGTTTAAACGCGTATCAAACGTTTATACTTGGAACACAGGCGGACAAATATTCGTAGACTGCGAATATTTATAGAAATTCGTGTCGTTTCGAAACGATCGAGGCGAATATTTCTTTCATCCGTCGAATATTATTAAAAATCATGCGAATATTACGCAAATATTACGAACGCTCTACGCACGTTATTGTTCACAGCCAACAAATTTCTCAGAAACGCATAAAAATTCGCAGTCTACTTATGAAAGTTGTTGTATTACGGTTGAAGTGTTCGATACAATGGCAATGTCTACCACTTTGCTCGGAACGCGCGAGTCAAGAATGGAAGCCACGGGACCGAATGAAATGCGCTTCGCGGTCGACTGACTTTTCCGAAATGTTTTTCCAGCAAGCAGGAAACGACCAGGACCGACCACGTTCTTTTCTACGATCATTCTTTTGTCCTCGACCGCGGAATCCTTTCTCGCGATACCCGCCTAGAGTGTCCGGGAAAAAAGCTCGGTCGTGGACGGTTTTGTCGGCGATTCTCGAACGAGACAAGGAGCAAAACGATCGTTCCACATGATCTTTCAAGGATTTTCTAATCGAAGAATTAAGCGCGTCGCGCCGTCCGAGAGAAACTCGTCCGTTTTTGATTTTCGATTCGTTCGACGGTATTATTAGAATTTTCTTCTCGTCTCGTTCTCGTGCAAGAAATCCATCTTCCATCTATCCATCTCCTGTTATCCTTTAACCGAACCATTTCGCTCATCGATCTTCCGAATGAAATTCAGCGTGTTCCAATCGATATGTACCAATTAGCTGTGCCGAAATGAAATCGGCGACCGTTTTAAAGATAACGTTATCCTCCCTTTACTCGCAGTTCGCGTTGGAATCCTCCGTTGCTCTTGTTTTACCCTCGCTTTTATTCTTAAACCACTCTTATTTTGTTCCAAGAAAATGTTTGACGCGAGAAAATGTTTCTTTTTTTTTTGCTTGGAATCATATTTTGCTCCGAACAACTCGAGATACTTTTCAACGTTCGAGGGAAAAGACACGATCCTGACGAGATTGGGTGGAAAATAATTGAAAGAGCGCTGCAAGAATATTCGTTTCAATTGGATGGCGTACAATGACAATGACAATCCTGTTTGCTGTTGAAATAATAACGAATTTTGTTCCAGGAACGGAATTGGTACCGAGCTGATCTGCGTCATCAAGGATCAGAGGATAGGCAATTGCATTATGGCGAGGCGTTTAATGACGATAGTCGATTTAACATAAAATATTTTTGTACGCGAGTTATCATATACTATACATATATTAATCTGTACATTAACGTATACAGAGGTGTGTCAAACGAGATGTATCACACCGAGAAGAGAAGAGAAGAGAAGAGAAGCTGTCGTCGCTGTAAAATCCGACGAATATCACGTTTTTATTGTTATTAACATTATTTTACGCACAGACAAGGGTGAATCGGAAAGGATGAGAAGCTATGGAGGGATGAGTGGCAATTAAGAAACCCAAAGAGAGAAAGATTAGATGTCCAGTTTTGTAATTATTATTGGCGAATATCTGGATGGCTGCGTGTTCTAACGTGCTACGGAATCGAGGGATGCTAGAGTGTGTGTGAACAGGAGCGCGAAGAAGAGAAAGCGTCCGCGAAGGGATGATTACGTTATAATGACCGATGAAATCGATATTTGTAGGAAGAATCATTTTTCTACCGTCGAATAGCGAGTAAGAGGTTCGTTAGAAATTAAAATTTATCCCCTGTTCCACGTAAGTTAGTTCAGCCTGTAGACTAATTTGTTTTGCGTCGAGCCTGTTCCTTCGCGAAGGGTTTGCCTCGTTCGAATAGAAAACTGTGTCGGTGTGACCTAATGTTTAGCTGCTCCGTCGCTTTCCAGCGTTTCTTTTTTCTTTTTTTTCTTCTTTTCTTGAAATAGCAAACGTTTGAGAAAGATAGGGGAGGATAATGTTTTACTACCTCCTGCGAAGTAGCTTTTTAAACTTTGTCGTGCTTTCCATGCAGCGACGAGACCATGGATGTTTCCGAACTAACAGCTGTAATTTTCCCTCGAATTCTATCATTAACTTATTGCAACGAATTTGGCAATCTACTGTATAGGAAATTCCAAGATGGCTGGAATATGAAAAGTTACGTAAATACTCTGTCTAAGAGCCGAAAAAACATTCATGGTCTCGCCATTTCGCGAATATCCTGGCAAATTTCAAGAAACGTATCGCGCACAAAGAGTAGTCAAATTTCGTCAATCTCGGAAAATCACCGCCTGCGGCTCAAGAATCGAAGAAATGAATAGCGCGAATTTCTCGTACATGTGTGCAATATAACTGGACTTTAAATGATTTTAGGTTACAAATAATCGAATCAGTGGATCTGATTTTTTAATGATTATTATTCGATGTAAAATATAAGAGAAGATAGAGGATAGAGATCACGGTCAATTTCACGTGTCATTCCTTCCACTGCATTCAGGAACGAATTTCCCGTTTCCACTGTGTTTCATACAGAAGCTGATAGGAGCTACTGTCGTGACTTTTTTTTTTTTTTTCTCACGACAGAGTGATTTTTGGTTGAGTTTTGGGTGTCGGTAACGCGTAACGCTTTTAAGTTTACGTTATAACAGCACAGGAGAGAAACGTGCGTGCACGGAATGCGATCATTGCGAACGTTTTCGGGTGTCGATCATTTTTACGACAGAGTATCGCGGCGCCCGTGCAGCTTTCTCTCTCTTTTTTTTTTGTGCACTTCGATTAACGCAGATACGACTGTCTCTAGCGATACCTTTTTCAGTTCTCCGGTTCTCGATGTATCATTATCAGCAAATTGTGTATATGGCTGTATCGTTGTATAGAAAACGGTTATAGGTGCGTTGAAGAGGATCCTAGAGATCATAGGAATAATTTACTGTTCGTCGTAGAAGCTGAGAATAAAATGGCACAGTAGTACTGATCATATGTACATCGGTGTCTTTCGAGTGATTTATTTCTGCCAGCCAGCCCTTCCATTTTCAGGTACAGTTACCGATCGTGTTTCTATTTTCAACCCTCTATAATCGTCAGCTTTTGTTCTATTACGGGAATAAATTGTGTTTCCTCGTTTTGATTCGAATAGCAGGAAGCAATATTTGCAGCGAAAGCGGACACGGCGGTTCTTCGTGCAAATTCACGTTCTCCAGAATATGATTTAAAATATAGAATCTCGAACACTTTTTTTTGCATTATTTTACACGCCTTTGAATTTCGTATAAAATTTCGCAGTGTAGCAATAGCGAAACCGCTTGCAACTAGCGCGGTCGTATTATACGGCGCTTTTCATGTTCGAAGTCGAATAGTGTTATAGAGGGTTAAACGTTAAATATTTTTTAGCATGGATTCTGAGCTCTCTGCCAGATAACACGGTCAGATTTTTACTCAACCCATTGTCGTACTTAAGAATCTTTTTAAAAATTATTTTACTTAACAATCTTAAGTTTAGTTATACAGCTTGGACGAAATACCTGCCGTGGATCAAGAATTCGTTTACTATTTTCACGTATCCAAGAATTGCTTTATTCAATGTCTTTTGTATTTTTATCATTTTTGTGTTTCTCGCTTTTTAATGTGTTCTTTGTTTCATTCCCGTTTGAACACGATACTGAAATAGCTATTCAATATCTTTATATTATATTTTATATTATTTATTTATATTGTAATAACCGTTGGATATTTTTCAATACAAGAACTACGCTTTTCTGTCAGAGATGAAAAAGTATGCGGTTTAGCGTGGTGTCTATTCCAAAAATCGTTAAATGGCTGAAAAGGTAAGCAACGAGATGTCACGGTAAATTTTTACAGCACGATGCCACTCGCTTCAAAAATTCGAATCTGTCTTTGTAGAATTCGTAGGACGGATCTTTGTAAACTGTTTGCTCGACTACTTAATTAAACAATTTTCGTACCATTTCGTTGATGCGGTCTTATTAGATTCTTCTTTTTTTCTTTTTTTTAACGGACAAGAAGGCAAAGAGAGAATTTTCAAGGGATCAAGCGAAACTATCGGGATTGTTTATAAAACACAGGTGTTTAACAAATAGCCGCAGAGGAATGTGGTGCGTTCAGTCAAGATTAGAACTCGCATGCGGGTTCTACGTAATACGAATTAGGGAAAAAGCTTGATTACCGTGGCATTTGTAAGGATTAGAAAGAAAATAAGGAAAAAAAGGGAGCTTAGCGGCTGGGAAATCTGGCCCACCCTAAAATAATCCGTCGCGACTTTTCTCCTCTCGAATTTCGTCTCGTTGTTGCCTTTCCTGAAAATTCCCTTCTAAACATCGGTCCATTTATTTTCAAGAATATCGTTCCATTTTATCCGAAATATCCAATTCTATCGTTGGCGAGTGTCGGCGAATTCGGAAGAAAAGCAGCACGTACGAGTAACGAAATGTTTCTGTCGATCGAACAAACTTGCAATTTCTGACGCGTTCGAACTGCGATACAAAATACGCGACCATACGCGTTGTAAAGTATTTCCATTTTTAGCAAGCGAGTCGCGAAATATTTGCCATTGGACTAATTAGAGTCTTTGGGATTCGAAAGTTCATGTTTTCGAATATTGTTAACAATCGATGGACGACGCGAATATTCTAATCTTTCGTGGTTCCACGTTGAGTTCGACGCGATATATTCCACCCTAGATAATTCTATCGCTTTCGACGAATACCAATAGACACGCGTTATCGCGCATAATCCTTTGAAAGATACGAAATGATCGATTTCCATTATTTATACAAGCTCCCTGTATATCTTGCTGCACGAGCTAAATACGTTTCTCATTTTTGGTCATCGTGTCGGTTTTTTTTTTTTTTTTTTTTTAAGAAACACACTCGAACCAGTTTGCCATTGAATACTTCAATTACGTTGGTCCCTTTCGAAAGATGGAAAAAGGAACGCGACGATTAAAAGACTCGTACGATCCAAACGAGATTCGGGTCCCGAAATTGGTAGCTGTTAATTAATTAACGCGTCCCGCGACGGAACGACGCGAATTTTGCCGACGATTTACAAGGAAGTTTAATTACCCGGTGGTAAGTTTAATGTAGTTAGGCCTATTGAACCGTCGGCAAGATTGTTTTACAAAGTAAATGAGGCAATGATGACTCGTGGCTTCGGGACCACCTAGAAACCAGCCGAGGTCCTCCCAGCCTCGCCTTTAAACTCCTCGAGAATTAATTAACGCGCGAGCACATACGATGCTCCGTTCCTTCTACTTCGTTCCTAGTTCGAGGTCAGGAAATTGGAACAGGGCCTGTCAAAACGTCCGAGGAACGTTTTAAACGAAACTCTCCAACTTTCTTACGTCCGTTATTGTCACGGGAGAATTTACACGCCGAGCGAAAGCGCTCGTCGGTTTCTCGAAACACGTTTACGAACGACTTTGCCTTTGTACGTTTCTACGCCGCGTAATATCGTGGAGATGTAAATTTGCGTGAAAGTAGTCGGCAATGATGGAAGGCTGAAAAGGAAGGTGGGCAAGACGGAGGACGATAGGAAAGCAAGGGAGGGAAGGAGGAAACGAGTGGAAGAGAAAGGAACGGGAGAGAGGCCGTGGAAAACGAAGGTAGCGTGGGAGGAACGAAAAGAAGCGTAGAATGTCGTCTGTACTTACTTTTGCTCTCGTCGATTCCAAGATCGCATCTTTACACCCCGCTTTAGCCTAATTTTGAAGCTTTCCTGGAAGAACGCTCGAGGTTATGCTACTCGCCCTGGCCGCGTATCAAGACGATGCGAATTCGCACGTTTATGAAATTACAGCCAAAGAAATAAGATCAAACTCGGTACTTTGTTTCAATTAAACTACACTATATACACCTCGAGTATCTCGAATATATCTTCGCGCAACGTACTGCGCGTTCTGTGCATTTTTGCATCGTCGAAGCTGCCATAAATAAATAAACATCCAGCGGTGCACCGGCGACAGGGACACGAGGTACTAAAAATTCGTCGTCGATCATCGATCCAGACCGATTCTGGATCCCCGGACTCGTCGCTCGTCGACCAAAGGGAAGATTCAGACGGCCGACAAAAACTTTCTTCGCCTGAGTTCTACTCTTAGGAAAGAAAACAGAAACCCCTGGCGGAGAAAGGAGTTGCGAGGGTAAAAACGGTGGAAGATGGCGGAGAGCGGAGGTGGAAAGGAAACGGAGGAAGGGGTGGTTACCAAAGAAGTGTTGACCGTTTGCTCGACCTTGGTGAACTTGGTCGTGGCGCTGTGGTAACCAGGGTCACTCGTGGCCATCCACCGAGGGAAAGGCGACGTAACGTTTCGACGTAACCAAGACTTTCGGCGAGGATCTTCCTGCGGATTCGTAGACGTCGTTAGACGGATCTTCCGATAAGATTCGCCGCGGGGACAAAACTATCTCGGCGTGGTAGACAATGGGGGAGAAACTGGCGAGTCAAACGCAAAGCTAAGATGACAAATGAAAGGAGATCTCGCGTCTCGTGGGTGGCGGTGGTGAACTGTTTCATTTGTAACACGGTTGTATCTTGGATCTCTCTGTTTCTCCCATTGGTTTCCTTCCATCTTCGCGTCTTTAGGCTCACCTTGCTAGACGTTCTCGTCCCAGCGCAAAGAATTTTCACCTTCGTATCGTGTGTCGCACCTTCTCGACGAGTAACGGGTAGGTTACGTGGGATATTTAGTTTGTCTTTCGATCTACAAAGTGGCGGGATAACTAGGAGAAAGGTAGAAGAGGTAGAAGCAACAGATTTCGTGAATTTCGAAATATCGTGCACCTCGCGGCAGATCTTTCGCGCAAGTTGCCAGCTTTTCCTACTTTGTCCACGTAGAACGAACAACTGACAATTTTGGCACCGGTTAATAACGACATGGGCTTTACCATCGTGCCATCTATGATAATATTTATCTCGGAGAGGAATATTTATTTATACGAGATGGAATTTAGTTTATTCGATATCAGCGAGCAAAGCGTGGAATTACTGCGTGTCCCGTGAAATCCAAGAACCGAAAAACCAAGGAGGAATTTTTGTTGGAAGAGCGATAGTTGGGGTTCGAGAATGCAATTTGTTCCAAATTCCAGAAGCGACACAGCGATGATTGGAGCACGGGTAAAAAGAAAACGGCTGGCCAACGAAGGTAGAATAATCGAGTTTGCTGTCCGTGGCTGGACGAACATTCCAAAGTAGTTGGTCGTAAACGGTGCTGACTTCGACCTGGCAGGAACATGTTAATTAGCGGTAATTAAAGCGTGCTCGTCGACCACTATCCGCCGTGCATCGGCCGCGCTCGCCGTTTCCTCCTCGTCGACGTGGTTTATCTGTTACCTGGAATCCCCTTTTGTTCCCTCCATAGACACGCTCCCGTAGGACACGCGGGCATAATTGATTTCGCCTTTTCGCGGCTCGTTCGTCCAACGTTCCTCCGCGATAATTAACGAGCCGATATTCCGCTACGTATATTCCGATCGAAGGTTGTACGAGAGAGAGAGAGAGAGAGAGAGAGAGAGAGAGAGAAGAAAATCGTCGCGTTTCAAGCAGCGATTTTTCCGACGACGACGACGACGAATTTATTTAGCCGAAAGATACACGCCTGCGTATTTCCCTGCTTGCTCGCACGATCCTCGATAACGAACTCGATCGGCTCGTTCGAAGCTGCGTCGAAGAATTCTTGCCACGAAGAGAGAGATTTTTCGGTAGAACTTTTAGAAGATACCTCGTACATCGGAATTGTGCACGACGAATTAGAGAAAAAGACGAGAAAGAGGACGACGTTCGTCGCGACGAAGTTTCTTTAAAGAAAGAGCAAAAAGGGCGAGGAGGACAGAAGAACGAGACAGCGTCGTTAACCGAAGGGTAACAATTCCAGCCGCGAAGGAACAATAAGAAATCATACGAGCCGTCCCGTCGCGGCCACGGCCGGTGTATATAACATCGGCAGCCCCACGGCTGCCATATTTCTTCCATTCCACGAATCCCGGGGACGTTGATAACCGATCGATTAATTCGAGCGGGGCCTCCACGTCCATCGCCTCGGTCTCTCGCATCGAGCCACGGGATCTCTCTGCGATCGCCCCTTCTTTCTCCTTTTTCCTTTTTCTTTTTTCTCTTTTTTCCTCCGCCGCGTGTTCGGGGCCTCCTCCTTAAGTCAGATCGCAGCAAGATGGCCGCGGGCCCCGGTAAATAAGCGACTGTCATCTGACGCCCGCAAAAACCGGATACACCGCGCCAGACTGGTCTCCGTTCTTCCTCTTCTCTTTCTCCTTCTCTCTTTCTCTTTTCACCTCTCTTCCTTCCTCACTCCCCCTGCTTTTATTCCCTTTCGTTTCGTTCATTCCCCTCCCCCTTGTCCCCTCTGCTCCTCCCTCTCCTCCTCGCCAACCCTCCCTTTCGTCCGACAACTTTCTCTCCTTCCTCTTCTTTCCTCCTATCTCTTCTTCATTTTGTCGTCTCCCCTTGCCTTCTGCCTTCTGCCTTCTGCCTTCTGCCTTTTGCCTTTTTCCACTTCTCCTCTTCTTCTCCTCCGCTCTCCTGCTTCGCCCCCCTCCCCTCTGCCGTCCCCTCGTCGTCGTGCCGTCGCGATGCACGGCGAGAGGATTAATTACAAAAAATCCGCGGCGACGCGAATTGGAAACGTCGTTCCACGAAGTAGTAGCAGGCAGCAAGAGGGAGGACGCTACCGGAGCCGAACTTTTTGGCCAGTCCGTGGAGAGATGGCCCAATAAGCGATCGATGGGGGACCAGGGGTGCTGACAGCTGTTCTACGGCGACTTTCGCTCACCCGGACCCCACCGTTCCACCCCTCGTCGAAATTGAAATCGCCGAAATGGGAACAGCAACGCGAACGATCTTGCCAGATTCTAACGAATTTAACGGTCGCCCTGTATCCGAGAAACCGTAAGTTTCCCTGCTTTCCGTGTCTTACCCTGTTTCGTCGGCAGTGCCACTCGCGCACTCCCTTAAGAACGTATCGTCTATCGTTGTTACGAGAAGTTTGCGTCTTTGTTCCATCGGTACGATCTTGCGGCGAATTTTAGGAGCCTCGGTGGATCTCTAACCGAAGAAATTTTTCCTAACAGCGAAAATACGGGTCCCTTCTCTGTACGGTACGACTAATTCTATTTAGAACGATCTTCGGATACGCGCCTCTCGATCAACCTTTCAATTAATTTCACGCGAAGATTTTCTGGACAAGGCTGAGGATATTTCACACGGTGACGAGAGATCTTTGTGCTTTATGAGGCGAACGATCGGTCGGCCTTGGCAGCTGAAGATACGAAGGTTTCCCATGTTTTTTACGATATTTTTGGGGGTGGTGTTCGTTTGTTAATCTCGCGCGAGGAATTTTCGACCAACGACGCTGGATATGGGGAACAGTTTTTTAACGGGAACACAGGATGATAGAATCTTTTATTTTTCGGCAATTCCGAGACAAATGGTCGGTTGCCTTGACGGGCCATTATAATGACATTAGCAAAGTTTCTACGGGGCGCTCGACGGAAGGAGCTAGCAGTCGATTTCGCTCCGACTTCGTTCCTTTTTTCCTTGATACTTCCTCCTCTGTATCGGGCCATTTCGCAAACCGAAAATCCAAACGGAAACGACGACGACGGCGCGCAGCCTCTTTCAGGGTTGCTACGATCGCAAACACTAGTTGACCCTTTGTGCGTCGATAACAGTGAGCGTACGTACTGCTGTTTATAACAGACGTTCAGATATTTCGACCGATTCGTGGTAACGATATTCGAATTTGGTCAAATTTAACAGCGATTTTATTATTGCAAGTAGCGTTTGCTGTCCTTTCGCGAGATCGTTAGATTATACATTCGAATCGCGTATCCATCAAACAACGTAGCATTTTACTATTCGTTTGCTCGCGACGTCCATCTTTTGAAACTTTCCATTCTCGACGAGTACCTTCGTCTTTCTCGTATAAAACGCTCTGTGAATCGTAGCAAGCACGAGAATTTTCCCTCCTACGCAAAGCTATAATGGTTTCATTCCGTCAATTTACACGTACGCGAAGACAACGTTTTTTCTTTTCTTCAGATTAAAAATCCAATACCACGCCTACTGCTAAATATACATGTTTCCGGCAAGGCTGGCTCCGCATAACGACACTCGAGGCGCTCCTTTCACGCGAAAAAACTCAGCGAGAAGACAGTCGAACGTTCGCGTATCTTAATTTGCATCCCGTATTCGGCTGGTCGTAGAGCGCTCACTCGTGTACCATAGAAACGTCGACCAACAGCGAACCCCATAATATTAGGTCGTCCCGAAAGTTTCTTTCCTGTTGTAAGGAAATAATAGACGAACAACCTTTTTTCCTTTTATATTATTCTATCGAATCATCTACGATCCAATTTCTCCTATTTCTATTATTACGATCATACATGATTCGACGAAAATAAAACAAAACCGAGAATATGGTGCATCTATTATTTCCTTACGAAAGGAAAGAAACTTTCGGGACAACCTAATATTTCTATTACTACGATCATACGTGATTCGACGAAAATAAAACAAAGCCGAGAATATGGTGCATCTATTATTTCCTTACGAAAGGAAAGAAACTTTTCGGACAATCTAATATTTCTATTACGACGATCATACATGGTTCGACGAAAATAAAACAAAACCGAGAATATGGTGCATCTATTATTTCCTGACGAAAGGAAAGAAACTTTCGGGACAACCTAATATTTCTATTATTACGATTATACACGATTCGACGAAAGTAATATAAAACAGAGAATATGGTGCATCTATTATTTCCTTACGAAAGGAAAGAAACTTTCGGGACAACCTAATATTTCTATTATGACGATCATACGTGATTCGACGAAAATAAAATAAAACAGAGAATATAGTGCATCCACTGTTTCCTTACAAAAGGAAAGAAACTTTCGGGACAACCTAATATTTCTATTACTACGATCATACGTGATTCGACGAAAATAAAATAAAACAGAGAATATGGTGCATCCATCGTTTCCTTACAAGACGAAAGAAACTTTTGGGACAACCTGATACTATATCCTCCGTCGAGCCCGTTATCGACTGACGTTGAAACATCAAGCAGAACCTCAGCCTCGATCGGCAGTTAAGTCCTCGATATGGAATGACCCGGTAAACTGTGAATCGCGAATCCGGTGAGGATGATCGAGCGATTAGACGAGGTTCGATGGGGTAGAAAGGTGGAAGGACATGGAAAGAGGATCTAGTCGGTGGGGAGAGACGGTCTCCGTGGGTTTTTCGTGGCGGCGGTCGGGTCTTGACAGTGGAATTGGGAGGAATTAAAAACGAAGTGAAATAAAGCAAAAGGCAGAGCGACGAGGAGACGCGCTTTGCCGGGTGCTTTGTGATGTTCCCAGAGGCCGCTCCCTCCCACTTATTTCACCCTTCTTCCCCTCTAAGCCTGCCTCCTGCGCCGTCTCTTTCTGTCGCTCGGTGTCTTTCCATTGCTGTCCTTTTTCCACGTTCGGGCCCACCTTCGCTCCTGCTCCGTGCACGTTCATGCAGCGAGGAACTAATTTGAGTGGAGTGTTAGCAGTCCGTCTCTCCGGGCAAAAACTAATCATCCCCTTCCGTCCCATCTTCCCCTTTAACGTCAATTACCATTTCTAATTCGTCTATCGTGAATTAATACGCCGATTGCGCGCGAGAACACCGCCGTGGCCGGTCCACGTGGCTACCATTCCGCGCCAACTCTGATCTTCCATGTCCTTTTTATCGACGCGTCAGCTGATGTGAAATTACCTCGCGATCGCGGAAACAAATCGCATTGATCTAGTTTAATATCGGAAGACGGACAGGCACCGATACGTTTCCTTGGACGAATTAGAATTTCTACGATCGTCGTGGATGTGCTGGTCCGGGGCTACGATTTTCCCCGATTCCTGAATCTTCCATCGACTTTCGTATTGTACGGAATATCGCTACTCGCGTGATTACGTCGTACCGTTGTTCTCTCCGTGCTGGTGTTCTCTCGTCTGAATTAAAACACGTCCGATACGAGTAATCGCGCTCGTGGCTTTACGATCGAGTCGGTACGCGAAGAGTTTTACGAGAGAAGAAAACAGGAAAAAAGGAGTTGTGACGTTGGAAAGTCTTAAAAAATTGTCCAATCGAAAGCCGTTTAGAATTGTGCGAGGAACGAAGCTACTTAGTTTACGAAGCAAAAGGCAACAAAATTACGCGAATTATAATGGACGTATTTTAATGAAAGCGTGACTGGCTCAACGATTACGAGTGCGAATAAATCGATCTAACGGTAATCAAGCACGTTGATAGGGGTCCGTCGACATTATGCAGGGTTTTAACGAATAATGCGAGCGTCAGACGGTGTGACACATCGGTGCAACGGTGTTTCGATCGAGAAATTGCCGGAGAGGTGAGGGGAGAGTCTCGAGAGAGGGGCCAGTATTAACGATAATTAGACAATTAATTCCTCGTCCCAGGCCAATGGAGGAGATCGCTCGACTGGCCGACCGAGACGGAGCCGACTATAAATTCACCAATTATCGCTCTAACGCGTAATTGGGCCGATCTTCCGCTTGAAACTTTGTGGGAAAGCAGTCGACCGCGACATTGGCGCCAATTTACTGATTGCATTAATAGGCTAATTGGCGTTTGCCGTGGAAGATCATCGCTTGACGATCGATCTGGATAGTCTTTTATGTTACAAACGATAGGATATTCTTCGAAGTTTCAATTTCCTAAGCCGATATCGTCTGCGAAATTTTGGCCGGTGATCGATCGTCGGCGATAAAAAACAGCAAATGTTCGATATAAATTACGTACGTTCGACGTTAAGAATATTTATTGCAAAGATATCGAGACCTTTCGTTATCAGCTTTCCCGATTAATCGGATTATTCGCGCGCGTTACTTTTCTACGAGCTTCAAAATTATTAGCCGTCCGTTTCGTACTTCTTCGACAAGTGACAAACGTTTCAGTAAAGTACGTGCAAACGTTAGCTTCTAAAAGTCGTTGATCAGACGCGCGTTAAAAATCGAAGCAATCGCTGCTCGATTTTCATCCTGTTGTTCGACGATATGGAAAAATCGCTTCAAAAAATCGACTCACATCCTTCTTTCTTACTTCTTGTCGAATACTTGTTTCTCGTGTCTTAAATACGAACGAAGGCAAGACAGGTACAACTTTGATCTCCAATTTAAAAACGCTTTCTCTCTTCGAACAACGATGAGGAAAAGGGAACGCTTCAAACCGTCTTGTAATTTTGGTCGTTCTCTGTCAACAGAGCATCGTACCACGCAGCTGTGTAATCCTTCCTCCTACAAATTCCTACACCGAGAATGTCTTTACTTTTTTAACGAAATCCACTCGTAATCGCGACTCGGACGAAGCCTGGATCTCTCTTCGCGTTTGTTGCAAGAAGATCATCAAAGTCACGCGAGGACTCTGCTCTTTACTAAATATCGGCTCGATATTCGACGAGAGGGAGAGACTGTTGCCGGCATCGACGCGACTTATTTAAACGACACCGTGTGCGGTTAGACAAGGAAATAAATGCCTCGAGTTGAGAAAGTACTAAGAAAGATTCGATAAACGGATCTTCGCTGGCGCCAGGCCCTCCGATACGAAGTTTCGGGAAAACCGTACGTTACACGCACGTTCCCGTACGAGTGTTCGCTTCGAACGCCGCACCGTGCAACGCGCGAACGCGGTCCGCGAACGTGGCCCGCGAGTTTTCATTTTTGTCTGGAATCCTCATTCGAATGCAGCACCGTGCGATGGCTGCAGAGTTCAGGATATCGGGGACCACCTTCGCTGGAACGCGAAGCCTTTTTCAGCGCCATTCCAGGAAGCCTTTTGCTCCCGCCGAAACGTTTGTCCCCGAAATACCGTGGATCTTTAAAGATCCACGAACCTTCGCTAGACGATCGACCGATCAATGCATTCCTTGGTCGATCTCGACGATACCCGAATTCCTCCATCTGATCCTACAACAATTTCGAGGTCCTTGCTCGCTCCAGCGCAAACTCGTTTAATCGAATCGCTCGGAATATTGCCTACCTCTGTTAGCTCGTTAACTCGACGATCGGCCGATGGTTATTGTCGCGATCGATCGATTTCGCTAAAGATACTGTTTCCATCGAGCACAGGGAAAGCTGGGTTTATCCAACGCGGAGGAAACTGAGAGCTAAATATTTGGTCGTCCGAAAAGTTTCTTTCGCCTTGTAAAGAAATAACACGCGCGTTCTCTATTTTCTATTATTTTTGTCGAATCACAGAATACAGATGATGACAGAAATAGAAGAAAACGGATCGTGCACGATGGAATAAAATAATATCAAACGAAAACAGGTTGTGCGTCTATTATTTCCTTGCAAGAGGAAAGAAACTTTCGGGACAACCCAATAATAGAAAATAGTCTAGTATCAGAGTCTAATATCTGGCAAGATGTTGGTTCTTGGAAAGGGAAGCTTTACGATCTTACGATCCTTCTCGTCGCTTTTCACGCGATTCGATGGTAATGTTGGTTTACAGGCGAAGCGTCGATTTAACCCTCGGATCAAAGAAGAGGGTAATTCCCTTGTTGCTCGAAGCCGGCTAATTTTCGATTCCCTTTTAAAAAGATTCCACTAATCCGTGGGTAGCGGCGGGGTCGAAATTAACGTCCAGCCTTCCCATTAATATCGCCTTCCTAATGAGTAATTACTTTCTCCGACGAAACAATCGCGAAACGATGACTAATTACATTTCCCCGCGTAGAAATTAGCCCGGCGATCTTCCCGAAGGCAAATTTTCCACAATTTCCCCAATGGTTTTGCGTTGACGCGTTAACGGTCGCTGACGTAACAAGTCGAAGGTTATTGCCATCATTTTCGTTAGCCTGTTTCTCCGTCAAGCATCTACAAACGTCGTTTCCTCCTCGACGATTAAACGAGTATCGCGTACGAAATTCTTCGATCGCTCTAGCTCGATGGCTGAACACGTGGACCGTCTTCCTCCGAACAATTACGACTAATTATCGTCGTTTCACAGTGCGAACGAAGCGCGTCTCGTCCAACAGTTCGAAACACCTAAGAGTTCGAGACCCTGTACCTCCCCGCCAAAAAGCAGCAAGAATGGGAAAGAATAAATATCCCCGCCTTCGTCAACCGCGATACGTAACCCAGAAGCTCGTTCCACGGCGGAGTAGCCTCGAAAAATAAAAGACAGAGACGTCAAGGGGAGAGAGGAAAAAATACACGAAATAATCGTTGGAGAAAAAAAAAGGGAAGCACGAGAGAGAGAGAGAGAGAGAGAGAGAGAGAGTGTGTGTGTGTGTGTGTGACAGAGTCAGAGAAGAAAGGCACGGGATAGTGAAACGAGGCAAAGGGAGAAGGCGAAACGTCGAAAGGGGGAAAAAAGGAAGAGAAACAGACGGGGAAAAGACGAAATCGTTTCGTAGCGGCGAACAGTAGCAGCATCCTTTCAACCAGAGGGAACCGCCCCCTCTCTTTCTACCCCTCGGTCTGCTGCAACCCTCTTTTTTCCACGGCGAAGCGGCTCGAGCGCTGGCTTCTTAAATTCATCCTTGCCTCCTCGGCCAGGGCTGTAAAAGCTCGCGCGGTTGCTTTACGAGTGTGAATAGACGGCCGTCCAATTATGCGGCTTAATTTAAATGGGATAATTGCGTCCAGCGAGAGAACCGGCCTTGCGTCCGGCATTATGCCTCGTGTAGATATATATATATATATATATATATATATATATATATATATACACACACGAATATATCGACGGTGGTGGGTGGAGGAAGATGCGCGGTGTGCATGCGGCGCGCGGTACGGGGTGTGTTTTAAGGCGCGTTTGGACCAGGCGAGCGAACGCTCGCTCTTCCGCCACGTTAGCGAAATTTACTAGCGGTTAGAAAAAGTATTTGCACGTTGCCGCGGTTACTATCGCATTTACGTGCCGATTAATCAGGTCCGACTGGAATAAATTTCGTAGGATTTAGCGGCGTAGGATGCTTTTATACCGCGCCAATGAAACAACGTAGAACGCAGTAAGAGAGACTTTTGTGGAACGACGAAACTTGTCGCTTTGTAGAAACGAAGGCGCAAGGCTGGTTCGGCGATTGCGCCGCGGATCAGAGACGAAACAGCCGAACGTTCCGAGAACGTTCCACGGCTTCGTGATGCGCGCAAACGCGCAGACATTCGCACAGTTTCCTTCTACTAGACCTGCTCGCTTGGTCTAAACGCGCCGTTACTGGACCATCGGCGGACGTAATTGGATCGCTGCGAGGAAATATTCATTCGGTTTCGCAGCGGCCCACCCTCCGACCGTGTATTTATTTCAACGCGTTTCTTTGTCCTGGCTACTCACACTGTCCGGCAGCCTCTCGATACCATCTCTCGCTCCTTTATTTTCCCGCCTCCGCGGCTATTCAAACGAACCGCTTAGCGATTTTCTCTCCGGCCGGAGAGCAAGATCGTTCGTTGTGGTCGATTGGTTGGCGAACCTCGCCAGCTCTAACGAGCATATTTCTATACAAATTAACGAGATATTAGCGAAAGGTGTCATCTTGCCTTCGCGTTTGATTTACGAGTATTCTGCAAGCACGATGGGAATCGAAGAGACGGTGGAATTATTCCAAGACGCGGGCAAATTAACGGAGCAACGGCCGCGCGACAATTCCTTCTTACGTTTCGTTCATTTTTCTAACACAGATCGGAGATATCGACGATCGATTACAAACCGCGGGCAAATCAATGGCGAACGGACAGCGGCGATTAGAATAACGCTGCTCTTCTTCCAGGATCCGTCAGAGGGCAACTTTTTCGTAAGACGCCTCGAGTTTGATTTACCTTTACGACGTGGACAAATTCGCCGGTAGATCTTCTTACTCGGTAGCGAGCGAAGCGAATTAGAGAAGACGATATGAACGCGATTGTTCGATTATTCGCTTTCCATCGATCGAGTCTGTCGGCAGTGGTCGAGACATTTGAGTTGCTTGAAGCTTCGTGGCTTTCCCAGGGCTAACGAAGTGGACGTTTCGAGCGAACGAAAGGCCTTTCGACTTGCGGTAGGTGTCGGCAACGCCTAACGGACGCGGTCGACGCACGAGCCACGGATTTAAAGTTGGTCATCGGTTTCTTGTTCCGCGCTTCTTCGAGCGTAGGAGGCATCGTCGTTCCGCTCGTTTCCTTTCTTTTTCTTTTCTTTTTTTCTTTGTTTCGAGACGGCCGACTTACAGATGTCGCGGATCGGATCTTCACGCTGATATTAGACGGTACGTGGTTTCATCTATCGACTGTAGAAATTACATCTCGTAAACCGTATTCTGCCACTCGTTTCGTCCTCCCACGCTATACCTGCGCGCGATCCTGTTAATGCTATTATCGCACGGAGAAACTATACGTCTGGACACGATGAAAACAAGCGAAGATCGTAAAGCGGAGAAGAGCACGGTTTTATCGATGCGCTCGAGAGATCGAAACAGCCACTTGCAACCTGTCGTTGGACAAGTATTTCCACGGAAGTTTGCGGAAAGTACAAGCGTCTTTCCCCTCAACAGGAGGCTAAAAATTCTGTTTCGACGAGCGCTGGATCGCAGACAGTTTTTCCTTAAGCTGACTGCGAACGGACGAGACGTAATTTTCGAACGTTACGGTATCTCGTTACGGGGAAAAGGAAAACGCGAAAAGTCGACGTTCGTCCGAACGACGGCCGAGAACAAGTATCGGGTTGTTTATATTAAAGTTTCTTCTTGCAAGGAAACAATGGATGCACCGGCACATTCTTCGTCTTGTATTACTTCTGTCGAATCACGTATGATCGTAATAATAGAAATAGAAGAAAATGGATCGTAGATGATTCGATAAGATAATGCGCAACGAAAAGTGGTCGTGCGTCTATTATTTCCTTACGAAAGGAAGAGAGAAGAAACTTTCGGGACAACCTAATAAAACCAACAACCCTGAAACGTGAAGCGGCGTTCTAAGGTCCGGGATAAAGAATCGAGCGTTGGAGTGATTCGAGATAAAAGATGCGTGTTCGCAGGCAAGAAATAAAAGTTAGAGAGTCGTGCTTGAAGGGATGGCGAAGATACATGGTTTTCTAGGAACTTCGCAGGCCTCTCGGAGGAAGGAACTCTCAGAAACGATAATTCCATCGGGTGACGTTGATTCCGCGTGCAACGACGATGGGGGAAATTAAGCACAGTCATATTCGCAATTAGAACGCGGCCCAAGTTCGCTCGTTTGTGGATTGTGCCGTGTAATCTCGCACGGCCCTCCTTGCTGTCCTTTCACCCTCTCGTCGTCGGGGATTCCCCTTTTCCCATGACTCGCGATTTTTCACGTCCTCGAGACGATCGTTAGGCGAGTTATCACCGCTATCCGTGCCTTTCCCTCGGAATCTCCGCGTTTTTCCGATGAATCGGGCCTAGAGGTTCGGGAAACCTTTTACTTTCGCGCCGTTGCACCTCCGCGCTCTCTCAACAGCCACGTAATTTCAAATTCGTTAACCGGCAAGGACAGTTTAATTTATTATCAGCGGCGGCTCGCAGTTCACGAAAATACAAGTTCTCTGTCTCTCGGTGCGTGGTTTTATCTCTGCTAGAAGCAAATTATATCGTACGTACGTTTGGTATGGACGTAACTGAGATTGATTGTATTCAATTATATTCGAATTATCTTCGTATTACGTTTCAACATCGACTCTATCCGTTTTTAATCTCACGGCGAGAAGAGAGTTCCGCGAACGAACAAAGTGCTTGATGCAATAGGTATCGAGAAATCTTTCGTTGCGGCCGGTGAAAAGTAGGTGTGTACGATTTTAAGGAATCACAGCGATGGTCGGAAGCGTTAGAAGAGGGAAATACTCGATGGATAATGCAGATTCTACGATGTCGATGAAACGCGTTGGATATTTTACGAGCTATCGTCAAACGTAAAAAGCAAAGCAACGTACGAATTGCAGCAGCGAATATACCGCGTATAAAAAAAATAAAAAAAAGAAAAAAGAAAAAAGAGGCGGGCGGATAAAACGAACGAAACGTTGGAAAATATGCATAGATCGTGCAACGAATATACGCGTGCATGCTGGCGCTATTCTTGAATGGTCGGAGGAAAGAAACGTCGACGAAAGTGATAACAAAGTCTGAGAATCTTGGCTCAATTTCTTCCAGCATTTTCCAATCGTTTCCTCTATTCGCACCTAATACACTGTCGCCATAACTCGCACC
The DNA here is from genome assembly GCA_014737385.1 of Bombus superbus. NCBI lineage: Eukaryota > Metazoa > Arthropoda > Insecta > Hymenoptera > Apidae > Bombus > Bombus superbus. The sequence continues at coordinate 744,342 of JACXIK010000051.1, forward strand.
AACGAACCACCACAGAGTTACGTTTTACCGCGAAAGAAGTGACTTTATGCTCGACGCCAATTAGACACTTTTTACAGCATTCTATGAGCCTCGTTTTTACGCGCCATTAAAGTCCCTAGTCTTATGAGCCATTGATCGTTAAACACCCTGTGTAAGAGATTGATTTAGAAGCGGCATTAAACGTCGGCGAAAGAGCAAAGGACGTCGATATCGGTGGTTGGTCGTTGTCGGAACGGTACTCGACTAGCCAGAGTCCGTTGACTCGGTCTTTCCGGCCTCCAGGAAAGACCGTCGACTTTGAACTCCGGCGCACCGAGAAAATTCCATTTCCCTGTATGGAAAAGCGCTCGTTGAATCGCCACGGTGTAATTAGCGCCGTTGTATATGGGAATAAGAAAAGGCTCAGCGAATCTAAAAGATCTCCACGGCGGATAGGCTCGCCTGTTCAAAGCGGCGATTCGACGAACCACTTCGGCATTTCCATGAATCCTGTCCGTTAGCGCGCGAATCTAAATTGATTAATCAACCACCGCCCGGCAGAAACTCTTTTTCGTTCGAACTCGAAATTAAGCTACGAAATTAAGACGCGTGTTGTAGGCTTTTCAAGAAATTTTTCGGCCAGGTCTAACTGCCAACGCGAATAAGCTGATCGGTATCGGACGAATAAAATCTCCGTGTTAGATTCGACGCCGTAGAGTCGAAGTTCCGGTCTTTCGCTTTTCTCCTTTTCGCCTTTCCTTTTCTCCGATTTCGTCCGCGCGTTTCCTACGCCGAGGCTTGCAGAAGTACACACGTTCGTTTAATTACAACATCGTCGCATCGGTCGATCGATCGTCACGAACGAGGCTCGCGCGCGTCGCGCGGAAACGAACTTGGACGTTTCAGAAATTCTGCGAGATTTCTTCTTGCCCGAGTGAATCTAAATTTGGATGCCCGAAAAGTCGATGCTCGATGAGAGGTTTGTCCACGACTCTCCCTCCCCCCTTGCCGAGGCTCGAGGAGACACGGCCGTTTAATTACAACATTTTTCGGGTTAATCGAAACTCACGAACGCTTCCATATATCGTGCGAGAAGGATGTTAACGACGAGACGGGCAAAAGTCGCGAACGAAGGCGCTTAACGAGCAGTGGCGCGGCTGTCGGGGGCCGAAATGAGCTGAAAACGGTCGGAAATAAAATTAGGATGCCGCGCGGCGTTCCAGGCGGCTGTCTTCAGGTAGACATTGACTTTACCCTCGCACATTCCTCGGCCTTTTGCGGCAACTGGAATTGGAACTAAAATTCTGCGGGGATGCGCGTGGAATCGCATTCTGTCAGCCTTTAAGTAATCTCGAACAAAGTATTCTAAGGAAGGCGGGCGGACGGTCGAAAAAAAGAGCATTGCACGCGTTTTAGCGAGAGAAACGGCCGCGAATCGTCGACGAGCCTCGTCCATCTTTCAGCTCGATCTGCTCTGGCTCGGAGCTTTTGCGATTTATTTGCTTCGCTCGATATCTTCGTAAGCTAATGACCACGCGCCGAGCCAAACCGTTTGACACGAAATGACGATGGAAACGATATCTCGTAGCTCGAATCGTTTTACCATTTTAGACGGAAAGGATGTTGTATTATTTCGAAGATACGCGGCTGTAGAATCTCTGCACGAGTCGGAACGTACGTACACCCGATGCAGACGATATAGCGCGACCATACGTCGATCGGTATTAAACAGCGACGCTCGTTGACGTAGCGTGATTCGGAATCACGTGGCTCGTGTACAACCGCGCAAGATGTTTGATCAGTAAAATGATTTGTAAATTTGATACCCCTTCTCTTCTTGTCTCTTTGTCAGCGACAACTGCCATATGAGAAAAAATAACTCGTTTTAAAGAACGAGGGAGAAGTTCTTAGATCCTTCGGAATACAGTTAAATTATTATTATTGAAATTATTCTCTGCTTAGACTGTATCGCAAAAATAAATAACGCTCTGTCGCGTACGTACGTAGTAACCAAACCGTTGGAGATCGGGGAGACGACTGTCGTCGCTGCTCCTGTTATTAAATCGATAACGCGTATGTCGGTAAATCGGCCACCTTCTTCGTTCTATCGCGACACGAGCGCGCTTTAATCTCAACCCTCGTACCGTGTACGCTTCGTCTCCTGACAGATTTTACGACCGCGTTATAATAGCCATCCGGTATACTCTGTCAACTACACCGTACAAGAACTCTTGCCCAATTTCGTCGCACGATAGGAAAATCACGCAGACCGAAACGAACGAAATTCGTTGTTGGTTCGACGAAACGACCGCAAACATCAGCCGCCGCCGTTAACCGCCTCGACGAAAAAGCCATGAAAATTCGAAGCAACTATCGGACAGCCGAAACCTATATAAAAACAGGCCGCTCTCTAAGATCATCGGCTACGGACCACTTGGAAAAACGAGCAACCTGCGCATCCTCGATGCTCGAGTGCGGAGCCTCGGTGCCCGTGATCAACCCCTTTTAAAACATTCAAGAAACCTCGAGAAACGACGAAACCCTGGCTCGGTCGGCGAGGAAAAAGGAGGAGGCGAGCGATGCCACGGGGGAGCTACGGACGAGACACGGGATCCACGGTGTGTAACCCCTTGCGGAGGGGCTCGCGGGGATCTCGGGTGGAAAGGAAGGCGGTGATGGCGGCGATCGAGGGCTGGAGGGATCTGGAAGTCAACCCTCGGGCGGGGTTGCCGAAGGAACGGAGGACTAGCTTGGTCTGCCGTGTGCCAAAGTGGCTCCTGTCTGGCTCCTTTTCGTGCCTTTCCTCTCTCGTCCACCTTCCAGCTCCTTCCTCGAGCTCGCTTTCCACCTACTCTGGAGGGGATCGGCGATTTTTTTCCCAGAGTTGCGCCTGCGATGGGTGGAAACCAGGCTGCTCCGTTGCCGACCAATCGAGTCGACGCTGCTGGTTACGCCTCTGAGTGCGCCGACCGACGCAGCCTTCCTCATCGACCTCATCGTGGCCGGTCCTCCCTCGTTCCGTCCTTGTTCCACCTTTGACCCTCGCGGCTTGCCTCTTCCTCCTCGTCTTTCGTCCTCGTTACTCCCGGCCAGTTGGCTCGTCGACTCTTCGTTTCTCCTTTCTGGTCGGTCTAGCTTCTCGCTCCAACCATCCGGACGATGGCACCGGCTCCTTGTCCTTCCTTCAGCCTAGCTCTCTTTCGATAGCACCTTGTCCCTCCTTATCGTTGCTGGTTGCTCCGGTGCGATGCTCTCCTCTCTCTCTCTCTCTCTCTCTCTCTCTCTCTCTCTCAGTCGATCGCGCACCACCGCGGTCCTCTTCGTTAGATCCCTCAGGTTCTTGCCCCTCTTCGGCAACTGATAGCGAATCCTCCATTATCTCTCGTCGGCGTTTCCTTGTTTCTCCATCGAGGTTTTTCTACGAATTTCTCTGAATCCTTGTCCCTCTTCCAGATAGAAATTCTCCTCTGCGTCTATACTCGGTTTTTCGAACGCGCGCGCGCTTGTTTCTCGTTTCCCGTTGCAAGGTAGAGAGGCGATCGATCATTTTTCTGGATGCCTGTTTCCGTTTCGTAATTAATAGGATCTTTCGCGATCCGTACTACGACGGAGCGTTTCGTTTGCCGGAATTCGTAGTTTTTGAGCCTGATATCCTGTTAGAGATTCGCGTTGCTCTTTTAATTGGCTGCGAAGACTGTAACGACGCCGATCGGGCCCCGCAGTTTCCTTCGTTCAGCTATTTTAATTAAACCTCAGCCTTCCTTTGCCAACCGGACAAAAACGTACTCTACATCGTATTAAACCCTCCTGCTTTCCTATCGATTCGATCGGCAAAAAGACTGTCCACCGTCTCCGAGGAACACTCCTCCCTCTTATCGCAAGTTGCCAAGAACCACCCTTATTCGCCTAAGACACGACATTTTCGAAAACATTGGCGTTTCTTGCCTCGTCCACGTACGCGATGCTTCTGCCCGCTAACACGTCGACCAGAGCGGAATAGTCAAACAATTTGCAGAACTCGCGCGATTTATCTTACGTCTCGTTTTATCAACATTACGAAAGACGTGGCCAAAGACGCGCGAAGAACGTTTTCCCTTGGAAAAAATCTTCGACTTTTTCAAACTGTAAAATTGTAGCTTCCAGCTGGAAGAAGAAATGGAAACGTGTTCTTTAGCGTAACCGCACGACATTTAAGAAAGGAGAATTAGCTAATGTAAATCGAGTAAGAAAGGAATTACAAATGATACGTTGCGTTAACTCAACTTAACCCTTAATGGGTTAACATTAGAAATACCGGCACGGCGCGTATACTTGAACGCACTATGTAATCATGTTTCCATTTGAATAAAAACTCGGCATTAATTTCGCCGAAAGAACTCGCTCGGTTTTTGGCGCAGCGGAACTTTTATTATTCGAACGAACCTTGATACGCGCTGTTCGGATAATCGAATAACCTCGCTGCTATTGTTTTGTCATATGACGAAGTAACGATTCCTTTCAATTTCTATTCGTGCTTCCAGTCTCAAGTCTTTGGCTGTTCTTCTTAACTTTTCCTACCGGACGTCGATCCCATGTATTTTCCATCGATCCACCGTTTCGTCCATCCGTCTTCCGACAGTCGAATTTCTGCCATTTTGCGCGCAATCTGCGATTCCACGCGCGGAGAACTCGAAATCATTCCGAGGACTGTAACGATCTTTTTCCAACGCGTTTATCCTCCATTTTATTCTCCATCTATCTGGCCCGATAACCAATCGCGAATTTCCCATCAGTCGATCGATCGTTGCATCGATCCGGTTCGTACCGGTTCCGGTGTCTGTATAAAAAGTACGACAATTTTATCCTCGTTCCTCGATTTTTCTTACGAGCAACCGGCCTCGAGTTTTCCATCCACCGATCGCTCCATTAATCAGTATTCCGCTAATCAAAATTCCGCTACAATCGCAAAAACGAGAAACTTCGAATCCGTCATTTTGACGGGTGTGGTGGCCGCGGGTCGACGCTTAATCACCACGAAGATCGCCACCATTCTCCAAGAAGTCGCCCCATAGCGAAGTTACACCCCGTGGCTGTGCAGTTGCAGCTGCAGCTGCACAGGTGTGGCTGTCCGGGTCAGCGGCGACCTCCTTCCACCCCCAAGGAGAAGGGGGATGGGTTTCATGATGGCAGTGAGGCGCGCATGGCAGCTTTTCGTTCGTCCAAGACCTGCAGGAGAGACCTGGCTTCCTCCGGAGGACCAACCCCTTTCCTCGTGGGGGTGCGGCCACCCATCGCTCGGTCCAAGGCGTAAGTCGCGCACAACCCCCTTCTCCCCGGGAGTCTCTCTCTGCCATCGCCACGGCAGAGTTTGCCGACACGGAAGCCGCGGAAACGAGTTTTAATTAATCACTAGTTCCTCCGGTGCTCGCGCCATCTGCGAAGGATCCTCTCGTGGCCGACACCGCGAGACCAGCGCAAAAAAAGCCAGAATCCTCCAACGAGCACCGAATCTATGGCTCTGTTTTTCTCCAGCCGGCTTTCCTCCAGGCAATGCACCGCGTCGGATACGCGATACCTCGCGATCCTGTTACCTCGAGTAGATTTTGAGAGGCTTCGAATTTTTCGTAGGTTTTTTTTATTTTCTTTTTAGTTTTGGAATTACAGGGGAAATTTGGCGGTCGTTCGGTTTGGACGTTGTCAGGAACGATGTCTCGAGTCGAACAGGTCGCTCGACGGATGGCGAGAGCATCTTCGAGAGTTATCGGAGTTGTTATTTTCCCCGGTCGGTTAGCTTCGAACTATCTTCGGGGTTGGTTGGAATTCGAACAAGTTGAACGGCGAACGTCTTTTTACTGTCATCGAAGCTACTTCCAGGTGATTTCTGAACGTTAGGTTCTTCCTCCAAGAGCGATTCTTTCGAATCGGAAGATCCGATGCTGGATGGTAAAGTTCTCCGAACACCATTGCGACTCGACCTTGCGATCGCCTTCCATTTGAACGGACTTGGCTTGACGGCGAAGATCTCTGAAAATGATCTCGGGGTCGTTCGCGAGCGACCCATCTCTTTATCGAATTGCTCCCCTAAGAGAACCATCTTTGCGACTAGTTTCGTTCGAAGGAATTCGTTGGAATGGAGATTAGGACGAAGCTCGAGAAAGAAAAGATCTGGCGAGACGAAAGAGAAATTAAACGCTTGTATCGAGCGTTTCTCCGAACGAGCTTTTTTCACGGAAAAAACGTGGAAAACGAATGAACACTCGCGAGAGAGCAAGACAGCTACTCCAACTTTCATTTGTCCCGTTTCGGAGTTCATATCCGCGAGTCTGGTTAATGGTATCGCTCATAAACAAAATTCATTGCCCGGACAGGCTTTAAAACGACGAGCACGTCGATGTATACAGGGGCAAAAAGGGTACCACCATTTTCCTCTGGCAATAGAGGGAACCAAGAGGACAAGGGAAGAGCTATACGGAGGAGGATCGAAGCGGGTAGACTCGCGAGATACCTAAGCGGGATGATGTAACGAGGTGCGCATGTTCCTTGGGGTGGGTGCACGCCCTCTTGTGCAATTTCATTTTCTAAATGAGCGAGCCAACCCTCTTTGGGAGGGGGATGGGGTGTGTACCGGGTCTCGCTACTGCCTGCAATCGAAATTGCATATCCATTTAATTAATTATACATGAGCCACCAACGGGGTTGCGGGCCGGTGTTATCGCCGCCTTATGGTTTCGGGAAGCTCGAGGGAAAAAATGCATGGTCTACGCGTTTAGAATTTCTGCCCGACCATCGCACAAGTACGAAGGATTAGTCGTCGATGGGATTTCCGTGAGAAGAACGGTCGAGTTACAAATATCGTGCTCCAGCGGTTTCTCCATCTATCTTTGTTTACTTTTCCTAACTATTCGCTGTCAAGACACCGCGAGTAACCGTGATATTCGCGTGGATAGCGAGGAACGCGATTTCGCCCTCGTTTAATAATTTTCTCTCTTACCGCGACGTACCGTAGACGCAGTGCGAAATTTCAAATCGAAACGAAGATTTCCGTGTAAATAGCTTTTACAGCCTGCGACTGGATATCCTAAACCGAAGGGGTTTAATTTTTCCAAAATTTATTTCCGCCACGCGGCAAACTATAGAAATCGATAATCCGCGAGAGGGATTTCGCATAGTCGAATCTCCCATATCGTTGTTTATCGAATGACAGAAATAAGAAGCCAGAGATACTCGCGAGGTTTACCTGGAAAAGCGAAGCAAGAGGAGAGTTTAACCCTGACCTGCGGCAATGGTACGAGGAGGTCGTCTATTTCCCATGCAACATGGCGAGCCCTTTTGGAGGATCAGGTTCGAAGGCTGCTCCTCGATCTTCGGTTCTCGTCCAGATCTCCTCGCCTCTCTCCTTTCTCGTCCGGATTCGTTTCTCATTAATCTCCGTCTCCACCCTTTTGCTCTGTTTCAAGATTTCTTGTTACTTGGCCGGCCTCCTCTTTTACCCTCCCCTCTTCCTCTGTTTCCCCCCCGTTCGTGGGCAACATGGCCGACGGAGGAACGACCAACGACCACCATTCGGACGATTCGTCCCGGGATTTTTCAAATTTCGCCTGGTTCGCCCGGTCGATTGGTCAGTGAAAACCGGCAGGAAGAAGATGGCCGCGATCCTGGACCAGCTTGCGCGATCAATGCCGACGCTTCCTAGCGCTCGTCGGTCGATTTTTTTCGTGCCCCCGTTTCGCGGACAGAATGCGAATCCCTGATCGTACCACGGACGCTGTATCGTTAATGCCCTATCCTTTTTTTCCTGTGTTTGTTAATCTGCCATTTAACGTTTCGTCGCTGCGAGAAAGTAATTAGATTCGCAGTAGTCAGATTCGTAGTTCTTCGTCGGTTGAAACGCAGCGGGAATCAATGAAATCGTGCTTTCGTTAAGTTTCCGTTAACAAGGAGACCTTGCGTCATTTCCTTTGAAATGTTCTCCTCTGTTGATCGTCTACGGAATTTATTGTCAGGGTCGACCGTGTCGCTTTAGCTTTAGCGATGTAGGTTAGTAACGACGATCCAAGTAAAGTGGTTCTTTACGTACTTTATCAAAGACGACGAGACGATATTTTACTGCCAAGAAACTTCCGAGGCGATCAAATCGAACGATCCAATTCTTGTGCCACCCCGACTGTCCCGCGGTTACCAAAATCTCCGAACTTGACGTTTCCGGTCATCGCTGTTCATCGTCTTCAAATTCGTTCATGGCGATCGTCAGACTTCCGTGCTCATTCCCAAGGACAGTCAAAGGGATAGGGATACTAAGAGAATTCGAGCGATGAAAAGTAATTCAAGGGTACAAAGAAATTCCAGCGATAAAGACGAACGAGCGACGCGAGCGACAGAAGAAGCGATACGTAGCGAAGAGAAAGGGGCGGCAAAAATAGGCTTCAACGACAAAAATATCATCCCGGTACAAACTTCCAACGATTGGAACAGTAGCAGCGAGTTACCAAAGCAAATACGTAGCAACACCCATCTACAAATCTACCTACTAAAGATGTCAATGTTTGGTCTTCGCTGAGCTTTTAAATCCTCGCATTTCTCACGGTTCGTTCGACGAATCTTAGGCATCTCTCGGCCATTTAGACATCGCGGCCTCGTCACGTCGTGAAGGATGCTCGTACTCCGACTCCAGGTGAGGAAAAAATGGCCTAGCAGCTTAAGACATCGAAGGCAACAGCCAGCCAGCCAGCTAGGTCTGTCGGTCTGTCGGTCATTCTCTTTCTCTCGTAGCAAAGCCAGCGAGGATGAAAACAAAAAACCGCGCCCCTCTCTCTTTTCTTCGCAGGATGGCCTTGAACTTCGGGGGAGTCTCTCGTTGGCCGAAAAACCGTGTCGTAGTTTTTCCTCCGGGCAGCTACGACGCCGCCGGCAGCTCCACGAGCACGAATCACCGGGCGAAACGGCTCTTCTTACAGGCTACTTGTTAGGTAGCCGGGAAGGTGGGACGAACTCCCCCTTGAACCTAAACCAGCTACCCTCTAGCGCCTTCTTCTGCTTCGTCCCGCAGCCCGGCGATAAGATTTGTGGTTATAGCTTGTTTTTGGAGCACGCCGCGGGGGTCGAAGACGACCCAGCTTCTCCTAGGTCCTTTCCATCCGGCCAAAGAAACTGGCAAGCGGTCGAACAAGGGGTGGACAAACGTTTCAAGGCCGACGTACGCTCGCGTTGGTACGTCCGGTCGGAAAATTGGCTGATCCGATTGGGTTAAGCGATTCCTTGTTTCTTCGTATGGAGTCGACGATCCTTCTTCCAGGTGTCATCGATCTGGCTGACCGACTTTATTGTGAATGCTTGACGGCTGCGTGGGCGTTTCCGCTGTTTGAGAACAATGTAACGTTATAAGACCGTAATTGCACGTCCTGTCATAAGAAAATAACGATCTAGTCTTGCATTGTCAACCAAAGTGTCAATTGACTTTGTCGTGGATGCGTGGGTGTTTTGAGGTCTAGGGGATTTAGCGTTTCTTTTCAACCCTTTAACAGTCTGATAAACGACAAGCTGAATTTTGTATGGAATAACGTCTGTTCGAAGCCTTCGGCAAAGGAACTGTCCAACTCGGATTAAAATTGAGTCTGACGCGTTACCAGCTGTCGAGATTTTCAACTGAAAGATCCTTCGAGTTGCTCGAAGAAATAAAAACTCCACCGGAAGAGCGATTGTCCCTTTTCTTTTTTTAAGAGTGATCGGAGCGATCCTCGAATTTGCTTCAGAACTGACCTACAGAACCACCGGGCTATTAACTACGGGAACATTTAAGAAAGTGGAACGTCTTGAGTCCGGTGACCCTGTAACCGTGACCATCAACCCCCTTCTGAATTGCCTCCACCCTTGGCTATAAGATTTGTGGTTATAGCTGTTTTTTGGAGCATGCCGTAGGGGTCGATGACGACGATGCTTTCTCCAGGGTATCTTTTTACAAATGGACGACCTGAATGCTTAAACTTCAAACTTGGAAGCTCCACTTACAGATAACTGCAGCATAAAAGCATAGATACTTTTTGTCACGTAACATCCGCAACTTCTTTTACTTTCCGTATCAACGGCCCCTACCATAATCTTCAAGCCGTTGCTATACTAATTTCTTCGCGCCAAACGTCCCCTATACGTGTCGCCTTTTTATTTTCTTTTTTTTTTTTTTTTTGTCAAAGTTACTATTTAATACCGTTAATCGCCGGTGGTGGAGGGGGGGGGGAAATATTTGTTCCACGGTCCAAGGAATAGTCAGTCGCTTGAAAGTGTAAAATATCGAGTTATTAAATAATCCTGAGGAATCAAATTAACGAGAAACGGCCAACAGCGTGTTCTTAGATTGCCTGACAGAAGGTAGAGTGCACGTTCAATCGGTTGAGAAATTGATTACACGAGAAATTTTTCACGAAATGCACCACGCTATGATTGTTTTACCATATTGGTATACCCGTTAGGCAATCGTCGCTTAAAATGTCGTTATTTGCACATTTATTGGTGAAATATTCGTAGCCGATGTCACGCATAATTTGAAGAGCGACAAGTGCCAGACAAATAAGAGGAGATTGATTCAAGAGATACTTCTGAGTAGACGTTCACCGACCCCTCGTCTCGGTGGGGTGACTTTTTATCCTAGGGACCGTTTTTTCTCCGGCTACGAAGAAATTCCCCAGGAATTCGTGGACCGTTTCAGGGGCGGCTTTTTGCATGATGCCTCGTGATGCTCGTGACCTTTTCCAACCTATTCCTCGAAGCGTACACCAGTGTGAAATTAAGTTGTAGGAGGTCAGGGTCTAGTCTCGTATTCTCCATTCAAGAAATCCTTCAGCCTTTCGTCGAATCACATTCTTATCGCGTTGCTTCGTGTTCAAACGGTTCTTCGTCGTGTTCACGTTGGCTTTTAGTAAAAACGCGTTGTTCGCGTTTCATCAGCGTGCATCGGATAATTAGTTAATTAGATATGCAAGGGGGTGAGCAGGAGCTTCGTGCTTTGCGAATTTTTCACATTTTTGTGCCCGTGCATCTCTTTAGCAATATTAGGTCGCTCTCACTACGCGTGAATTACTTAGAATCGTTGGATAAAGGATGCGACAAGAAAACCTAGTTTTTGTGCAGGATACATTTCTGTTTCTGTGTTTCTTGCTTCCGTGAAAGAGAACCAAACAAGCGATTCATTCTCGGACTTTGATGTTTGACATTTTCCCAATTAATGTAACTACGTATATCCTTTGACAAACGTCGCATTCTGGTGTAGATTAAATCGATAAGTTACAGACATTACAGCGAAGAAATAGATGTTTCCTTATTATACAACGCTCGATGATTGAATGTAATCTAGACAACTTCAAAACTTTATTACTACACTTTCCTCCGAAAGAAAATACTTCTGATATACATGAAATTGATGAATTATAATCATTTATATATATATATATATATATATATATATATATATATATATATATATATATATATCCAGATAATTTGCAAGCCTTGTATTAGAACAAGTTTGCCGCTTTCCCCCGAAGCTCCGAGGTCTCCATTGAAAAGAATTTTAACCAATATTACAACAACCGCTAATATACTGTAACAATAATACATATTCAGCGACAGGAGCGACAAGGAAGGAGCTAATAGGAAAGAGAAGGGGTTAATAAGAGAGAGAGAAAACCCGCCCGTTCCCCCACACTGCCGCCTAATCCCACCGCGGCGGCTCGTTACCCCCACCGTAATGCCCGCAGCACGAGCGACTCGCGATGTATCGCGAGGGGCAGAGCCGAGGGCGGCCGAACGAAACCGAGGGCGGCCGAACGGTTGTTCGAATCGCGACTCCCGCGTCAGTGCTGCAACCGCGTCCGCGGTCCACGGTTCACGATTTCCGGGCCCCGCCGGTTCTGTTTTTTCCTCGCTCGTCGCAACGCCAGAAAAAAAAAAGAAACGTACGATCAAAGGGTGGTCTCCGTTTTCCAGGAGGAGACGCGTGCTACCCGAGCACCGAGGGAAGCTCGTCGATCGACAGAAGAAACGAGAGGAAGCCGGCGAGAAAAATCTCGGTCGCTTTTCCGGTGGCATCGTTTTCCCGCCACTTTTCGTTGCCGGTAAGATGGCCGCGGTTGCGATACCACCCTCCCTGCGGATTTGGGCGTTCGAATCTCTGACACAGTGAGCCAAGACGATCATCGAGACGACGTGTACTACGACGAGGAAGAGCAGAAGAATACTTGAAGAAGAGGTGAATGGTTTCGAGATACTGTTGTCATGAAACGCAGCAGCCTCGATGCATGGACCGTTGTACAGGAGGTGGTTGTCGTTTCGACGGTAAGCCGGTAGGGTCTTGGAGGAATCTCGCGAGTCATCCTGCGCTTCCTGGCACTCGAGGAACGCGATCATGGAACGTACGAGCGTATATACCGTGCTGAAGCATACCGTGCGAGCTTCTAACCTATAAAGAGTGACAGTCGATGTTGACGCGTTGAGGAGGAGTGCGATGACAGTGGGGAGCGGAGTCCAGCTGTCGACGGAGCCGATCACGGGGACGTCATCAGAGAACGTAAATTAAATAAAAGTGCAGTTTTGTCCGAAGTGCAATATTACGAATACCGCGACTAATTATTACAATATTTGTGCAATAATCTCCACGTTCGATCGAGACTTTTCGCGAGAAAAGTGCGAGTCGATTGTGTATACGCGTACGTGTGACATCGAGGAAGAAAGGAAAAGACAGATATAAAGGGACATATAAGTAGAATAGAGAGGAAGGATAGTAGATAATAATCTAGTCATCGACCGAGGAACGATATTTTTAAGGTAAACGGTTTTCGCTGGTAGAGACTCGATCGAAGGCCGCGAGCCAATCACGGACCACGCAGGAGAGAGAGAGATAGGACGGCGAAAACATTAGGCCAGTGCGGTTCACCCTTGACGCGGTCTGTAACCGACACGGTGTGTTTACATCGTACACGAAGTTATCCATAGTTTCGGTTCGATTGTTCACGGCGTAACACGTAGTGTTACAATGGCAAATTAAATATACGCGATTATATATATCGTATATATCGAAACAGTGCGTCTCTTAATATCAAGTATCGCATGTCGGAACCGAAAATTCCCATAACGTTTGAAGTAACCGAGATGCGTGGAAAAGGGACGCGACGCTCTGTACCGGAGTCCAGTGAATTTTCTTAGACACTTCTGAGAAGATACACTTGCTGCGGTAACTATATCGAGATTCGAGAGAAAGCTACTCTTTTCCACGTATAGAGGAGAGAGAAGCTAAGGAAGAAGGAAAAAGGTGTACTTACCCGTGTTTCTCGTTTCGAAGAGAAACAGACGGAGAAGAAGAATAAGAAGAAGAAGAGAGAGAGAGAGTGAGAGAGAGAGAGATAGAGAGATAAAGAGAGAGAGAGAGAAGAAAGGCGACAATTATCAACGTTGGTAGGAATCTACGTGGATCAGGTTGCATCTGAAAACGTTCGGAGGTAAAAATTCGTATCGAAAGTTCGGCCAAGTGCTCGCAGTGACGTAAGAAGGAACCGTGGCGCCTCGGGACTATTCTACGGTGCCAGACGAATTTTTGATCGAGCGGAATCGAGTGTTTGGACGCGGGTACGCAATCGGGTGACTGTATAAGGTGTTCTAGTGAGAAATGTATCCGTGGTATCGGGACAGCGTCGCCGCAGCGGCGGCAGCCGGCCTCGGAGGACCCGTCGGAGTCGTTGGTTCCGGGTTCTGCTCCACCGGCCCAGGACAAGGCGGCACCACCATCAAAACCGAGAGCGGATATTCGGATTGCATGCTGGCCCTCGACTATGTGCAGAGTAAGGTAAGTTGGATCAATTTTCATATAACGTTATCCTCCTTTTTCTTTCCCCCTTTTTTTTCTTTAAAATAGTAGGAACTCTGATTTCCTATGGTTGACCCCCGAGCGTGGAATTCCGTTGTTGTTTGTGGAGGGTTTTTAATGATTTGGTAGAGATCAGCGTGTAGTATTTGGTAGAGATTCTTTCTTAAAAATGGCGGCCAAGTTATGCAGTATTTTTTCACTATGGCGACACGATGGAAGCATTAGGTTATATATATATATATATAGATTGAGTTGTTAATTGCGTATGGAATTATCCGTTTTATCGTTGATAGAACGTTTTAAATGAATCGGTGGAGGCTTTCGATCGTAATTTTACATTGATTGAATCGTAAAATATCGTTCCTTTGCGAACATTGAATAAATACAGTCGAAATATGCAGAACTTGTTCTTAATTGAGGACTCTGATAAAAACTGTACGTTAGAACGTTGCAGTGACACGCGTTGATAGTTATACGAGGTTTCTTTATGAAAATAGGAGAATGGGATGAACATGTGGAGCGGTTCTTATTAATATTTGATTAAGATAGTCCCAGTAGCTGTTATTGCTCTCTATATTAAATCGTAATGGAGCGAGCGAGAGAGGCAGATTAGCAGAAGAAACTGCTGGCTTACTCGCAACTCGAGATTTATTTTCTCAAGAATATAAAGGATGAACAAATACAAAAAATTTGGCTGTGTTTACTTTTTAAATGTGTAGCGTGTTTCGATACGAAGATCCAGGACTTTAACCTATTGTTTCTCCGTAGTGAAAAGTACTTATGAAGCTGAGGCAACGTATCGGCGTTGATGTTGATGTTGATGTTGCTCGTTTCCCAGAAAATTAGAGCGTCTGTCGAATGTTTATCTCTAATCTGCAGCGATATAATAACGCGAAACAGCGAATTAGCGTAGGTAATAAATATTGACGGGGACTTTGTTCTTTCTGAATTTTATTATTCATTGGGAATTTATGTAATTCTATAGATAGAATTTTATTAAAACTTCGTAGAGCATCGAGAGTCGATCGAACGAGAGTAACTTTTCATTGCGTGAAAACGAAAGATTTTCAACCTACGTATTCGATCGTGCCTTGCACAGAATCAATGAATTCCACGCTCGAAGGGTTGACTACTATTCGAGGATGAGATTAGCCGATGGAGGAGAAGTCAAAAATTGAGCGTAATCGGCGAGAATTGAATAATAGTAGGTTTCAAACAAGATTCTGAATG
This sequence comes from Bombus superbus, assembly GCA_014737385.1. Taxonomy (NCBI): domain Eukaryota; kingdom Metazoa; phylum Arthropoda; class Insecta; order Hymenoptera; family Apidae; genus Bombus; species Bombus superbus. The sequence goes on from JACXIK010000051.1 coordinate 759,379, forward strand.
AAACAAGCCTTCTTAAGCTTTCCTGTTTCACGGGTTAACTCATCTGCTTGGTTTTTATCAGCCACGCTTTTGGAGCAAGGTTTTTAACGGCATAAAGAAGTTCTTGGAACATACGCTCTTTTTCGAGCACCTGTTATTATTCAACTCCAAACGGTGTTTATATACATATATTTAGAATTAAAGTATCGATAAATTACTACCGGGAAGGGAACTCGAATTTCAACTTGTTAATTTGCTAATTAACATTTGCTAATTAATGCAAGATCAACGAACTTGTATAACGAGCGTCATATCGCGACAACGCGACAACAAATTTCTAATAACGAACGAATTATTAACACGAACAATTCTAACGCGTACAAATTGTTAATTTGCCGGATAGAATAAAATGCGAAATTATTGACAAGTTTGGAAAGATCAACGACTAATGTACTCTACCAACCAGAGTCAATTTTATTTCATATCTCGTAAACCAAACAAATATTCAGCCATTATAAACATCACCATACTTTCTTCTTTACTAGCATAACATATAAAACGCGATATGATCCTATTTCTTTTTCTTCGAGAGAGAGAGAGAGAGAGAGAGAGAGAGCGACGTTTAACATTTGCCACGGATCTTGTCTCGTACATTCCTATCGATTACCACGAACAACTTAACAATTCTCTACAAATTCCTTACGAACCCTGACGTCCATTGTATCGTTCCTCTTTACACCAGGCATCCTTTGAAAAGTTATCCGCTATACGGTCGAAGTCGGCTTGTTTGTCCATCAGGTTCCTTCGTTTTTGTTTCACCTTAGTTCGATACCTCTTCGATTTACGTTCTTTGTTCCAAAACAGACGTACCACCGCCAGGAAGCGAATTCGCTCGCTTTTGGTTTCCCACGGGCTCTCCCTGCTCCCGTATAAACACTATCGTTGGTTCCGCGTTCGATTCATCAAGAGGCGGCGACGCAGCGAATCGCTACGGAATCTGTGCGTTTCATTTTTCCCGTTACCGAGCGCAATATCGTTTCTCGGTAACGAATTCCCATACCAAGATGCTTGTGCAATCGCGGAGAAACGAAGGGCAGGAGGCAGATACATTTTTATATACGAGGGAAATCCACGCTTTCGTCGTCGAAGCTAGCGGAAAGTTTCACTCGTTGTTTAGGAATCCTCGATTCGAATACTCGGCTCTTGTATCGAGAAATTGTCTCGTTGGATATCGTATCGCCTTGCGTATTGCTGTTTCAAACCATAGTTACGCTGTCCTTTTTTTTTTTGTCATTTGAAAATATTCCGCGTGAACGTTTGGAGAGACATTTTAATGTTATTGTTTCTTTCCCACGGAGAGATGCCTGTTTCTTCATGCTGAATGAATTTTAGAGAACATTGGGAAATTTCGCGCTCGTTCCTTCCTTCCTTTTTCTGCGAAAGGAACTTTCTTGTTCCGAGCGTCGCGTTGTACCGCGCGGTCGAAACGCTTAGCATCGTCGTGAAAAATTCTTCTGGCCGGTCTCCTTGTAGCCTGACACTTATCAAAGATGCGCGAATCGCTCGTTCAGAGTTTCAGACAGTAACGGAAAATTCGTCGTTGGCTTCCTTCTCTCGACACGGGTAACGTTTCAAGGTATAGCGAATTGTTATCAACATTCTACTTCTGAATCGATGGAACGCCTATACTCCCGAGAATCGTTCTTCGGAATCAGGCGAAACGACAGCAAACTTGGCGATGGATTTCCCCTTTTATCACGGACGTTTCATTTTCCGGTGGAATTTCAATTTTTTTTTTTTTTTAAGTAAGTACGTAAGTTTGAAAACGAATCGTTCGAGCATCGGAAACGATACGTACTATCGAGAACGTGTAAATCGTAAATGAAATTGCAGCGTTCTGACGCTAGAAACAGCAAAATCCATGGAACGACGAAACGTTCAAACGAATGGAAGCAACAAGGTTTTGGATACGTCGCAGGAAACGCGATCATCTCAGAGGCGCGTTATACGGTGTAAATCAAACGCAATTAGAAAATCAATAGCCATTTTGTAAATTGGCGTATGCATGGAAGCTGCTCTTAAATCATCCGGATTACACTGCGCTCGATAAAGTAGGTACGCGAGTTTCCAACTAATTCGCGTTATAGTTTATTCTAGTGGCTATAATTCTTATTCCGTCGCTCGAGTCCTTTCCTTTTAGTTATCCTTCGAACATAAATTTCAATACGAACATCCATCAGTCATTGATTTATTTTAACGTCCCGTTTAACGAAACGCGCACCTCGAAACGAGTACACGCTGCCCCGCGACCAGTATTCCCAAGGAGAATTTATTCATCTTTGTTCCAATTTACCTTTCATCGAAGCTTCGTATTTTCTTATTAAACGCGCGACCTTACGGCTTTCTTACGAGAAGGTTATAGCAGAGTTGGCGAAAATTTGAACGAAAATCCGACGGATTTTTCGACGGACTGTAATCTCAATCGTCGCGAACTTTCAACTTGTATTTCCAGGTAGTATTTTTCCTATCGCTGTACAATGTATATATATATATACATAAAAACAATCTTTCTTCGATCGAAAGCAATTTCGAATTTCGCTGGACGAAGTTGGAAACAATTTTTCCCACCTAAATAGATGTTGCTCCAGAAATTTGCAGCTTCGATGTTTATCGTTGCCCTTTGGAGCGAGGCTGCGATTCGTTTGCGCGTCGAATGAATTTCGCAGCACGTTGGAGAATATTTATCCCGCGCGGTAGTTGCACGCCTCTACCCTTGCCACGGGAACGAGGAACCATAATCAACCTGTAATTTATTCCCTCGCGAGCGAAGATAAAAAAAGAACGGTCGGAGAGGAGTCTCCAAAAAAATAGGAGTGCGAAAATTATTATGCATCGTTCATTAAGCCCCCGTTCGAAAGTTTGAGCCGGTCTCGCGATGTTTCACGAAATAACACGGGGTCGTTCACCCTCTCGGTTTCTTTCCCTGGTGTGTCGCGTACCGTTGACAAAAAGAACAAAAGAGAGAGAGAGAGAGAAGAAAAAAAGAAAGAAAAATAAAAAGAGCGGGGACGACTCGCGTCCAGTTTTTACCATTCGCAAATTATCGTGCTGCCCGAGACAATAATGGCATTGTACGTCTTCGAAGACGAAGATTAATATCGAGATTATCACGCGGTAGCAGTGAACCTGATACTTCGAATGTTAATCGCCGGACATTCATCGCGTTGCACCGAGTTCCGCGTGCTATTTTGCATCATTCCGCTGGAATGAATGATCGCGCCGTTTCTGTAATTAATGTCGTACAATATGCACACGACAGAAATGCCGTGAAATGTTTCTCGATCGGAGCCGATAGGCCGCTATTTTCCAACGTGATCGCTCCAGTCTTCCGCTTTAGCATTTTTCACCTTCTGAAATAGACAAATTTCGAGGACTCGTAGTTTTTCTCCTCTTCGTATTAGATCCGTCGCGCGTGTAACCGCTTGGACATTTGGAGATGGGCGCGTGCGATGCGCGAAATAAATATTCGGATATTCGAGGATTTTTACGGCGAAATTTGTAGAAATCAGACGAGGATTAACGTTTCGTTGGGTTATTTGCGAGTGTACGAGGGTTTAAATATTCGAAGATCTCTGCGAACGATAACGCGGAAATCGACGCACAGCCGCGTTTATAGATGTAGGATGTACGAAGAGATCGGAATATCTTAATCGACAGATTTACGTCGGATGTACGAAACGAAATCTTAAATATGGCATTCGAAAATTTCTGTAGAGAATCGCAAGACAGAAATAGCACGGTAGAGCCAATTATAGAGTGGTTACATAAAGAGTAGAATATCTCAAGCTTTTTATTCTCACGCTGTGATTACACTTTCCGGCGATGTATATTTAGAATCAGATATCGGAAATTGCTCGCGGAATTACGGATAAGTCGTATCTGGTTTGTAAATAAATGTTTGCTCTTTCTCCGTACGAAACTCATTTAACGAGTCGTTTTATTTACCGTCACGATCGAAGCTCTCGCGAAGGATAGAACGGCAAGAATGGAAATATCGCGAGCTTCCTGCGAGACGCCAGAGACAAGAAGAAGATTTTGGCTCGCCAAAACGACTTCCTCGGAGTAATTCCTCAAATTGTTATCCTTCCATCTGTTCCATCGAATTTATCACGATTAAACGAAATCACCGTCGAACTCGAACGTTATATAAATTAAAAACACGATTCCTGTACCTTGGAAAAATAACAAGAACTCGTAGAAAGGATGTTTCGTTGGATAGAAAAGAGAAAAAGCGCGCGTAGCCTGTCTATCGATTATCCAAGCGTGTTGCCCGCGAATTCCTCCACTTTCCGGCAACGATTCCGCAAACGTGGAAAGAAGTATTGGAAAAGAAGGTGTTCGCCACACTCTATGGACAGCGTTTGTTCACGGCTGAGGTGGTTCGATCCCCGTCGAACACGATGCTCGTGTCGTCGATTCGCCAGCTACTTTGTAATTAATCGATTCGCCTATGTGCTATCGCTGGATTTTTTCGCTTGTTGCGCGTTGTTGTTGAAAAACGTCTGTGCAACCGGTAACCGTAGTAAGAAAATAATCCGGCGTGTCAACCTGTGAAAATGATTTGCCGGTAAAAAGTTGCGAACGATCCTTCGCAGTTAGCTCGGTTGCATACGGTTTTTCGCCTGGCCAACTAGAAAGCGGCCATTTTTTCTCCATTTTTTCTCCGATAGGAATGTAACGGTACGTCGAGAGCAGGAGTCGTGGAAATTGATTAGAAGCGGACTTGCAATTTGCACGGATCTTTGTTGCTCCTTCGCTTTTTACGCGACCTGAAAAGATCGACGAAGGTGTTGCCACCGGCTGATACAACGCAAGGTCACTTTATCGAAGGATTTCTATCCCTTCTCGCGTCTCTCATACTTTCTAGCTGCGTTCCTTACTTTCCTATTATTTGACGAAAACATCGATCGCCTTGTATCGTGGAACTAGCGAACGTTACCTAAAAAAAAAAAAAAAAAAAAAAAATAATATTCTCGTTGTAGAACGTACGAAGAATTTTTATCTCCTTTTGTGTCTTTTGGCTGCTATATACGCTTCGACGCTAGATAGAAATCTGGCTCGCATATCTTATCGTTATTTCATGGAAAAATTGGCAAAGGTTGATCGTTACGAGGTGCCAGCGAATTTCATTTCGAAGATAATACGCTTGCCGTAGGCTGTTCTCCTATGTATAAACGATAAATATTTCGCGTCGTATCCGAATAGAAGGCAGAATATCGCGACGATGCGCTTTTAGCTCGTGGTTCGGTCGTGCGCTTAAAAAATAATTATACGGTTTCGCGCGAAGCGCGGCGTCGCTGGAACAGATTCGATTCGTTGAGGTAACACAGTCATCTTTATTATAGCGCAGACTCGTAATTAGCTTCAACGTCGATCTAACGCGAACGTTAGTAGTTAACGGCGATAATTAAATGCCGGCAAAATTGACTGCATTCTAGTATCGATCGTGATTCCAAATAATTGATCGATTTAAACGACGGACAGATAACACCTTCGCGTCGCACTTTTTTCCACCTGCGACTTTACGTTCGATGATTTTCTTTGCCGATGTTTTACGAGCACGGCGTTTCTTTTATCCATTTCATCGGTTCTGCGCTTAAACAACGCTTCGATTAACGCATTTGGCCGGAAAAGAAAGAAAAAAAGCAAGAAAAGCGCAAATTGCCGCCGAGTCTCTGCTTTTTTTCTTTTGCGAACGATTCGCAAGAAATCAAAGGCGACAAAAACCGATACAACGTTGTAATTCTAAACGAAGTCTGTTCCTTTTTTGTACCTTGAAAAAAAAAAGAGCTAATAACGCATATGTAACAGTTTTTAATAGAGTATTATGCTTTCTTACTTTGCTTTGATCTTCTTCTCTCCCTCTCTTTATCGTGACAGTCGTACGAGCGCGATTAGGAGTTAATTTTGGAGCGGCAGCTTCTTTTTTGCACAGGCAGCGTGGGTAATTACTTTTTCCCAGTTGTTCCAATCAACAGTTAAGACTCTCGTTAATTCGCGGCTACACAGATGTATCGATATTCTAAGTTTTATGTACGTTTTATAAATCGCACGATTAAATAATTTCTGTAATGTTGTTCGATGCGATTTTTTGTCCATACGAACAAAGAATTCGTTGGATCCGAAGGCACGAATATTCGCGAGGAAGAGAACGATTTTCTCGAAACGAACACCGAGCTTCCGTTCATCGCAGATCGCAGCGTAGAGAATTTTAACCCAACGATATGTTTTTTTAAATTTCCGTTGGCTGGTTTCTCGCAACGTAAATGCTCGTGCGTCGTGAAATTACGCGCGACGATGGAATGGCGAGAAAAATTAGGAAATCGAGCGAAACTGGGTTAAACCGCGCGCCGTTTGAATCAAGGATTACGAAACGCTTGCGTCTTTCGCGCATCCTGCGGCTCTTTTTAGCAAACAAACTTTCTTTTCCCTTTCGTCGAACACGCTCGTTAAAGACCTTCTTCCCTACCAAGTTGTTGCAAGTAGTCCCTTACTAGTTAATTACGTGCACGAGGTTTGCGCGGCGTTCGAGTCTCTTCAAAAATATTTTCTTTGCCGATGATCTCCCCTCCTCTATAAACGATTCGCTGCACGGTTATTTTCTTCGTTATTTGTTATTTTTTCCTTTTGTTTTTGCTAAATGACGAATCCAATTTTTCTTCTACGACGTATTTTGTGACTTTGCACGAAGAGAGCATTGAAAGCGGTACAAAGCAACAAGCAAATATATTTTCAAAGTGCCGGAGAAAGTGTCGATAATTCTTACTATGTTCTTTTATCGAGATCGTTCAAACTGTAATAACGACCCTCGCAACGCTCAGAAATTTTCTCAACTGGGAGCAAAAGTATTCGTACCGAAGGATACAAGAAAAGCGAGCGTATTTTCCAAACATTCGGACGGTGTCTAAATTCCTGTTGCTCTTCAAATTGATATTATTCTCGGTGTTCTCGATCTGTGTGAAAAGACGAGGAGCAAGTACACCTCCTAAACGCCGGAAGCTATCGAAATTCTTATCCTCTCCCTCGTCGATAGTACAGGGATCGACGTTAACTTCTCTAAATCATACTTTTCTATATCGCTGGAAGGATAGAAGGAAATAAACTCTTGCAGACGAAGCGTCCGACGTGGGAATAAATTCCTTCTTAAAGAAGCAAGAGCGATTTTCCAAAAAAAAAAAAAAAAGAAAAAAACTCGATGGAGTTTGTCACGTACGTTCACGGTGCGTGGATTCTCAGTTCGTAGGTTAATTGAATAAAGGCGACGAGAGATGAATTCGTATCTGCCCGGTTGCAACGTGTAATTGCCAGGCTAGTTAGCCGCCCTTTGTCTGTTTCTTTTTTAATTATGTATATTACGTATCCCGTTGCGAGTCTCTCGGCTCGTTTAGATCTCTCTGCTAGCCTTCTCCATTCGCGTTCGCACTCGCCCGAGCTTCCACGGCTCGTGGCTCGCACTTGAACCGCGCTCGGAGATGAATTTAATGCGAACGATTACCGGGAAAACGCGATGACAGCAGATTATGAGAATAATTACGGTGTAACGTGTGCGCACCGGGTCGTAAGGCCGTGACTAATTGCCATGCTTACGGGCAATCGTTCCCCGTGATCTCCGGTCAACGTTGAATTCTCATATTTTTATGATAATGGCGGCTATCGATAGCGGTTAAGCTCTACGATCGTCCACTCACTCTCTGATTCCCTGCCTATTCTCTTCTTTTTCTCCGTGTCTTCCCGTCCTTCTTTCTTCCTTTTATTTTTATTTATTTTCTTTCTTTCATTCGATAATTAATCCTTTGTACTCGTTCGGTTCCCATTCGACGTTCCATTCCGAGATCTCGCTTTTATTCTCAAGAGCCACGCGTTTACGTACGACGTTCTCGTACGTTGGCGTCTTCGTAGCCGGTAGTCGGTCCGCTCCGATATATTTTCGTTACGCTACAACTTTCAACGGGAATATTTGATATTCGAACGTGCGTGAAAAACAGAAGAAGAGGAAGACTGTAAAGAATCGTGGAGCACGAAAGTGAAATTCATCAGCAACGACCGAGATTGATCGTTTTATTGCCGCGTTAAATACGTATCCAGCTTCGACGTTGTTTAAATATCCTTTGAAAAATGACACATCATTTTGCTTCGGTATATTGCCCGGAGCTGTTTTGAAATAGTTAATTGTTGGACTATGTCGAGCGAACCGGCTCTGTCAATCTACTGGAATAAATATATTCATAAATATCCGATCTAGTTTCTGATTTATCGTGCGTTAATTGCGTCAGGGATTTAAACGCACTTTTCTCTTCTTCGAAAGATATTAGCCGAAACAAGCAGAAACATTATTTGGTCGCGACGTTAAACGAACCTACCACGCGCGCCAGATTATCTCTTAGGCAAAAATTGCGATTCCCGTATCTTTGTCCGCGCTTTGATCGCACTAACCAACCAACTAACTAACCAACCGACTAACCAGCCAACTAACCGGGATATATACGACGCGATACCGAAATTGACCAAAAATGACGATTTCGGTGGCGAAACTTTTGCCCTGCGAGGATCCCGATTCATCGTCGCGTAGAAAATCTACTGCTAAACTATCGCTAATACGAACGAGAGATGGACGTGCGTCGAGACGAAGATAGAAAAGAGAAGAGAGGAGCATAGAGACCGAACGAAAGAGAACTTCATTGGCTCCACGGTCGGAGCTGACTGACAAAAAGCCTCTGAAAGTGCAACGTGCAACCAATTTCCCCTTCGTCCTGTCTCACCACTTTTCCGCTCGGCGACCGTAAGTGCGATCATTGCTGGTACCACGAAGCGGAAAGCTCGACGTTAGTCCCCGTTTTTATCGGACTTTTCGTCCCCCTTGGCCGTTTTTGGTCTTATCACGATGCTATCTCGCGAAAACCTCTCGACTTTTTACCGCATCCTTGCTCTCCCTTTCGATCGTTTCACCTGGATCTCGCTGGATCATCGAACTTGCCTCTGTCGAATTTCTTGGTTCGCGAGTTGTTCGATCGTCGCTGCGTGATAAATTGTCGTTGGCGTACGACGCGTCCGTACATATGGAAAATTACTGATCTATAATTTACGACGAAGTACGTGCGCCGAGTATGTAATAGCTGTATGTAACAACGCGATGTATGTAACAGCTGTATGTAATAATAATGTCGGATAATGGTTCAATTATGGTAAATTATAGATAAGCAGTTTTATGCGTATCTGAATTATAGTAAATTAGTTTTTATGCGTACTATCGACGACCCTGCGAGACTTTTAAATAATAGCTAGATTATAGTAAATCATAGATAAATAATTTCTGTTGACCGATATTAAATGCAACTATGTGCAAAACAATCTTCTATACGCTGGAGAATTTATCGCGAAAAAACGATTGTACGTTATTGATACGTAATTGTCCTTACGTCTGAAAGACGCTAATAATTACATGCAAACGTATGCAAACGTAACAGCTACGAAACGTTATAGACGCTGCTAGTTTGCATGTTCAATGCAAAAAATCAATTATCCTTTGCAAAATATCGCTAGTTACGCGAATTAATTAATATCTTTTACTACCATCTTTGTTTTGCAACGAAGATTGATATTTCTAGAAACAAGAAGTCCAGATGGATTAGAAGAATTCTTGTTCGTAGAGGAGGAAGAGAAAAAAAGAGAAAGAAAAAAATGGACAGTTTCGTTATCTAGGAGCAGGTTGGGCATGTCGACGACCTCCGGAAGCTGGGAAACTCGTGAGACTGCCTGGCGTAGCTCGCCGTAAAAGGAAATTAAAGGGATCGGGGTGCGTTCGTTGATTCTCATAAATCTGAATGAAATTAACTGGCCGTGTTGATTTTTCCGCTTGGAAAATGTCTGTCGGCGGCTCGGACGGGGGCGGAGAATGCGGCTCGTTTAGCTAATTGTAAGAAAAACACCGTATTTACGCGGAGTTGCAGGCACGCGGAAGCGGTGGCCGTTTCCTTCCGATGAAATTCGCCTCCCGTGAATCCTGCGAAACTCGTACGTGTATATCGAATACGTTCTTCGCCGTTCTCCTTCGACGCAGGACGATCCTCCCGATTGTTTTCCTGCATCTAGCGTTTTAGCGAACTTTGAACGTCTTTGTCGCGCGAATGACGCGATCGAACAGTGCTACGCACTTGCGCGCATCGTTTTTTGAAAATGAGAGACAGGCGACATTTACAGGCGGATCGATTATTGCGAGATCGTGGATTTAATTACGATAGACGTCCAAGTTTACGATGTTTCGAGCTAACGCCGTGTAGCGTTAACGCGGATCCGTGTCTTTCCTTTCCGTAGTTTGTCCAATTTGTCTACGATACGTTTCAGAGAGATCGAGCAGATTCGAAAAGCACAATTTACTATTATGCTGTACACTGCGCGTATCGTAGAGAACTTTGTTCTGTGAACTTGAGAGGTTCGAAGCGTTTTTATAAAATATACAGAATTTCGTTACTTGGTCCGCTTATTGGAACGAGCAACTTTCCACAACGTTGGCGCACAATTTTCGACGAAGAGGCCAGAGTCTCTTTATGCCGATATGTGCTTTCGTCAGGACTTTTGAAAATATTCAGATTCCTCTGGGAGTGGGAAACTCGACTTTGTAATTCTATCACTCGACGAAAATAACAATTTTTGCCGCGGCATCGTCGACGTCGCGAGACCCGATCGTATCGGTCTACGGTAGATTCAGCCGCAGTAGATTCAGCCGCGGTATATTCGGCCACAGTGGATTCGTCCGATTAGAAAGCATTCTTCGACCGACTTCTGGTCGAGCAAATAATTCAAGGCAATTTTAATCGTCGCTGTACGTCGCACAGCTACGAGGAAAATCCACGCTTTCCTGTGCGCACGCAGAGTCTTTCAACGGCCAGTAAAAGTCTCTTGTAAATCAACCTCGGCGAAGGCTGTTTCGCAAACGGCAACAGTGATCTACTCGGCGCAGAAATGCGGGGAACGTGGTCGTCCGCGAGTCTCGAGCCGTAAATTCCATAATTCCGAGTGAAATTCCGCGGACGACGGTCGATCGTTGAAAACTTTGAGAGGCGCGTACCAATGCGCGCGAGAGAAGAGGCGCGATGTCGTAGGCGTTAAAACACGAATCGAATGGTTTCGCAGGCCGGTGTGCGATTTTTCAAGTTGAAGGCGGCCATTGGCGACCGGTGGTCCCCCGTAAAAGGCCGCTGCTGGGCCCAGCCAGCTTTCCAAATTTGGCGGCCGCGAGGGCCTTTTTGCCCGGTCCGTTGCAAAAATGGCCGTGAAGCCGAGTCACTGGCGCTCCTCCCTCGTACGAGAGCCACGGTTAAGTTCAAGGCGCGACGATTTTTATCCCTTTCCCGCGGCCGAGCGATTTTTATCCGTGGGACGCGGATGTCCACATTAAAGTCACCACGGCTCGCCTTAATTTACGAATTTGCCACTTTTTGCCTTCCTGTTCCGTGCGTCGCTATTAAATTAATCCCTCGCGAATCAACGATCCCCGATAAATACGTTAACCAAAGCGGCGATTGCGTTTCTCCATAAAGACACCGGCTTGTTTTTACCGATCGTCGTTGGTAACGTATTGGAAGCTTGCAATTTCGACGGATCCGATAGTTTCACGCGACGTTTGAATCGCGCTAAACGCCAGCGAGGTGCCGGTGTCTGATTACGAACGTTCTTATTCCACTGCACGTAACTTGACTTCTTTTCTGCCCGTAACTATAACTTCTTGCGAGTTATTACGATCGGCTCCGTAATTCCAGCGTTAAACAAGAGAAGACGAACGTCGATACTCTCCGTGCTTGACGTTCCCGCGTCTATTCATTTGGTATTTGTAGCGTCGCGGTGGTTTCGCTTGCGAGAATTAACCCATCGACTGTCGATTCTTCTACGATCCCGTCGTCTCACGTTTCGCACAATGCAACGACCTTTGCAAACGCTTAACCACATTCTTCCTCGCCTAAAAAAAAAAAAAAAAAAAAGAATCGTCATTAGAGAATTACGATCGACGCTACAAAGTCTCTTCTTGCAATCCCTAATGACTTCTCGTTCTCTACACACCTGCTCCTCGCCATCCACGTAAAACTCTTCGCCAAGATCATCCTACCGTCCTTCGCCCATCCTTGCGACCACCTACGACCCCTGCGACACGTACAACCCCTATCGTCCCGTCCTTCGGCTGCAAACCAATTAACCGCGAAACCCGAGCAAAAAGACGGGAAAGCGAGGAAAAGAAAAAGAAAAAAGCAGGAAAAAAAGAGAAAAGGGAAAAGGACGAAGAAAGAGAAGGACGCGTTTGCATCGGGCTTGCGATGGAAAGGCCAACAAAGAGACGTCGAAACATCATCGGGAGCGGAGCCTGCCGACGACGAAGAAGCGAAGCCGGTGGCTGGGAGAGGGTTGCGCGAGAAGAAGGTAGCCCAGGGTGAAAAAAGAAGAAGCGTGGAAGAGGACGAAGAGAGTGCGCGAGAAAGGTGAGGTCGGAGCGTGCGCGTCGAGTGGAGGACGCGTTTCGTCCTCTCTGTTGGATCTCGGTGTTCCCTCTCCATCGTGCTGCGGAATATTCTCTCCTCGTCTTTCCCTTGGCGCGGCTTGGTCGCGGGTTCACCAGGTAGCACGTCCTCCGATTGGTGGGCGTGAACGCAGGTGCGCGTGGGTGGGGGAGGCGTGGTGCATGGTTGCCATTGGCCCACGGTCACCTAGGCAGACCTAACCGGGACCGGAAGTGGGAGTCGTGACGAGGAACAAGAAGAGAGGGTTCACCGGCGGCGGCTCCTCCACTTGGACAACGGGGCAAAAACGATATCGCATCTCGCGTAAGGGGCCGACAAAAAGCTGCCAGGTGGCATTTCGCCTTACCTTCAGGGTTACTGCCTCTTGCACGCGAACACACGACAGCGAAATGCACCGGATACCCTGCGTCGCCGGGACGATCAGGGGAGCAGACGCGCGGAGACCGTTTCTTTTCTCCTCTTTTCTCTTCTTTTTGGTTTTTTCGCCGGGGTGGCTCCTCGAGCTTGCACAGCGGCCGTCAGAATTCGGAAGGGACGAAGGGATACCGCGGTCTTTGCATTAGTCTTCGTTCGAATTTTCGCGCAACGAAGATGCCCAGGACGAGCAGAGTCGGTTTGCACGCGATTCGGTCGGTTCTCGTCGTTGGACACGCGTTTGAGACACGTTGGAGATCGGGCGGAGGCGGTGCACGTTGAAAATTGACGCAACCGGGCTGCAGCGGTCGATTTTCGATCGAATTTCGAGAACATCGATAACTTTGAAGTTACGCGCGCGCGCCAGTAGGATGAGCATGGAAGATCGAAGTAACGAGGGTCGAATATTAGAGTTCTTGAATGGGATCGTCGATTTGTACAATTCAGATGCACCTGATAGCTTTTAAATTGGATGGAAGAGCTCGCGGAATACGTAGCAGTCTATGAACGGTTCCGATACGTAAAAACGACTGGATCTTGGGCGAGATGGTGCGAACGGAAGACTTGAAATTTACCCATTAGGGACGAGGTTAACGTACTCTTTTAACGCGCGGCCTTTTGATCGAATCCAAAGAAACTTTGTAAATTTCTCGTCGTGATTCTCGCGATCGATCGAAGCTGCAAAAAGCAAAAACCTGTCTCGGGAATTTCCAATAATTTCGACACCGAAACTACCGCGATAAATATGCCAGGGAAAAGTAGCTGCAAGGAAAGCGATACGACGAAAACGATCAGCAGCTAGCCACGTAGATAATTAAGCTTCCGTCCGAATCGAAGCTGAAAAATGTGCGTATTTTTGCAAAAGTTTGCGCATCTTTTCGAATCGCGAGAACGACTAAACTAAAATTCGTCGTCTCGACAGGTTCGATAGTCGTACGTTGCGTTGACCAGCGGAGGAATCGGCTATGTTTGGATCATGCTAATTGCCAGGCCGATTCTAGTGTCTGATTACGAACGGTCTTATACCACTGGCTGACTAAATTCCAGTTAGAACGAAATTCCTGCACGCTATTAGATACAGACCATTATCGTTTCCACGAATGGCGATAAATTATTAACAAAGACCGGCGTAGTTACCAACGCAACGGTAGAAAATGCAAAGCGAATTTCTAATTCCTCGTACGCGCTACGTTTCTTGGAAATCGTTTTCTATTTCGAGAACCAGCGAATTTGCATTCGCTCGAAAACTCTTCCTTCTAATTAGTCCTGTTACTCGTACGGTTATTTAAATATGGTATATAATAGCCTTCTTTCCAACGATTACTTATATTCTCTTTCTGTTCGGCTTCCTAAAGAAGGGAGAAAGGAAAAAACCGATGGCTCGCGATCGTCCGTTGGATGGCGAAACTTTTAAACGGCAAGAACGTAGAGGAAGGTGGTTTCGATGTCTCGAAATTAGAACAAGTCGACTTTGTGCGGGATACGTCGACGCGAAGCCTCTTTATCGCTTGAAAAAATTTCATCTTCGTAGATTTATCGCTCGATGCCTCGCTAGGAATGATTAATAATCTCGTAAAATCAATTCCCGGCGTTTATACGAGGCTATAAACGCGTCTTCTAGACCGGCAGAAAAAAGAAAAAAAAATAGAAAGAAGGAAACGCTAATCGACACGAGCGGTTAATTTTATTTAGCGCTTTAATTAGTCGACGCATCGTACAAAGAAACCCAATTACGCTTTTACCTTTTCATTTTTCCGTGTCTCGTCTCGTTACCACTCGATCCGAGATGATAAATTTCCCTCTCGAAACGTGCCTCTTGTATCGTCACTCTCGACTCTGGGAATCGAATTATCGGCAATCTATATAGATATTTACGAAACCGGGTCAACTCTGGTGGAAAGATCTCAGTTCATGGATATCGATTACTCGATGAGGACGTTACGTTTCCTTTTCCACGCTCGTAAGACTGTTTCGTACTTGGAAACGAGCAACTTTAGGTTTCACTGATATCTATCTTGGTCTTCTAACGATCGAACGTAAGATCAAAGTATAAACTTAGGATATAGCGCAAACGATCTCCCAATTCGATCGGCGATTCGAGCGCACAAAAATCGTGTTTCGAGCTGCTTGACGAAATTTACGATGCAATTCAAATCTCAAGGCGAATTTTTCTTCGTAAAGTTTCGACGATTCCGATGAAACTGTTGCAATCGCTTGAAGCGGTGCATCGGTAAAACTCTCTTACTCGACGAACATCGTACGAAACGACAGGTACGTGTAAAATTTGGAAAAATTGCCGCGCGAAAAACCGACACGAATGAAAATTCTACTCCGCTGGCGTTTACGTCGCTTCGTAAAAAATTCACCGGAAAGCTTCGATAGCGCGAAAACTCGTCTCCTTCGATGTATCCTGGTCGATAAGTCGTCCAACGAAACACGATCATTATCCTCCTTCAGCTTAATCCGAAGCGTATTACGTATCGACGTAATTTCAAAGGTGCGCGAAACTACGCGCAAATCGTCTGAAAAATTATCGTTACGTTTGCCGTTACTTTTCGAAACCCTTCGACCGGTGAAAAATCCTGCGACCGCGACAAGCAGAATTTGAATTCGCGTAATACACACACGGTTTACGTGCCGGTCGGTGTAGCCAGAGTGCCGCTAAATTTCCTAACCCGGGGCAATAAATATCGCGTCAGAAACAATTCGAGAGCCGTGTTTCCCTTATCTGCCTGTTCGCCGGTCTCTCGTGCAAACTTTTAATTGGATCGAATGAGAAAGAACGGGGCGTAGTCGCATGGACGGTGGAGAAGGACGGTGTTTGCTTGGTCGCGAACTTGCCTCCGCTCGTTATTACGAAAAAGAAACACGGTACACAGAGAGTTTGTGGGTGAGATGAGGAGGGGCGATATTCTGCGTGCATTCCAGCGACGTCGACGCCGAGTTTCTAGGATTGATGGACGGAAACGCGAGAAGAATGGCAGCGAAGTCGTCGTTGTCGGTCTTGCGGGGTCGTTGACAGTCGGACAGATGCGTGTGCACCACACCAGGGCCGTAGAAAGAATTTGAAACATTGCCACGGATTTCATGGCGAAACTTGGCCGTCCCTTTGCCTATCGAGCAATTGTTATTTTCTCGCCGGCCAGTGGCGAGTTATTAGTCACGAATGGCCCGCGAATCGATCCTTCATGGAGCAAGTGGAACGCTTATTTCGTCCTCTTTAGCGGCTTAGAAAAACGATCGCCGGGTAGATTGATGTTTCCTCGAGTCGAATGTGCGGAATCGTAGGCAAATCTTGAGCAACACGGTTATTCGATTCGACTTTAGCGAATATTTTATTTTTACTTTGCGCGCGGACCACGGCGACTCAGATTTAGCATTTGCACGGTGATTGCGTTCTAGCGTCTTTGACGATTTTCAGCGTCTTACGTATTAGGTGGAAGAATATGTACGCGTACATAGAAGACGCTCGTTTCCAAGTCAGAATTCTAGGAAAACGATCGCTGGGTAGATGGACGTTTTCTCGAGTGGAAAGCGCAGAATCGCAGGCAAATCGCGAATAATACGGTCGTTTGGATTCTAGTGAAAATTGTATCGCGTTTGTGGAGCACAGAGATGGAAACTTGGCGTTTCTACGGCGATCGTTTTTACGGTATCGAAGATCGCGTCGTTCGATAGACGCTCGCTGCTTCCAAGCGATAATTTTACGTTGATTATCCGTGTCGTCGTTCGATGTTTCATAAATCGTACGCTGTGTGCCGATAGCAAACGTTGATACCGTGGAAAATTGTGGAAAAAGAAAGCTTTACGTACGAGGTATCGTCGTGGCAAGTTCGTCGCAATTTCTGACCGAGCAATACAGAAATCTTCTCTCTAATACAGCTGGTACTGGTTACTCGAGAATCGCCCATACTCCGATCCCTTTAAACCGTCGAGAATTTCACTCGTCGTCGGTATCGAAAGCCTGTCAGGTGAGAAGCTCGAAGCGTTCGTCGCGAGCGTTCCTCATAGTCTGCGAAACGCAAGTGTAAAATTCTTTCGGAGACGCGGTGAATCCTCGGCTCGTAAAAGCAATGTCTCTTCTTCGCGACTGTCTCGGAAAAAGTGTCAAAAAATTGCGGAGGAATTATCTTTCAGTCTTTGTTACTGCGATCTTCAAAGTAGCGCCGTATCGCGATAACAACGCCAGACGTTGAAGCGTTACCATTCGACGATGTAATAATTTTTTTCATTGCGAAGGAAATAGACGAGATAAGTTTCCCTGGCAGTTTCTTAATTACGCTGTCTGGGTAAATCTAATAATGCCAGCCTCGAGGCTATACTTATACAATAACACCCCCGACGGTATCGTCTCACGAGCAGCAATGAAAAGCTGTCGACAGTGTGGACGAGGTATAAGTTACGCGCGCGATACATCGTGGGACCTCGAAGCCCTCCGACAATGCAGGGTAGAGAGCGAAAAAGAAGCATGAATAAACATCAGACGCGCGTGTTTCTCTGTCGTTGGTATCGCGTTGTGTAATTGCGGATTGCCATAAGAGAAACATTTTTCGCAATTAACCAGACGATGTATAGTTTCGTTTGGATTAGGAGACGTAGCGATCGAATAAACGTTAGCGGAGGTAATTGTAATAATGGCCAGAGAATTTGAATAAGACGAGAGAAAACGACCGACGCGGGATAAAGGAGGGAAATTGTGAGAACGCGGTCGATAGGTGGTATCTTTTTCTTTTTTTATGTAACGCCGCGTGATTCGGAGATTATGCGTCGGCTAATCGACGTCGGTAATACGAAAATTGTGCCACGTCTTCCGCACGAGAAGAATAAGACCCAGCCGACGAATATATATTCGCGAACGATCGTAATTTTTAATTACTCGCCATCCACGATTCTTTGGACGATTCTTTGCAAACGGTTCCCTCTTACTTTGTACGTTTATCATCGCACCGCTTTATTGCGTTACCGTTCTACGTACTCCGTTCGCGCAGGCCTATTTGCGCAGCCATTGTTCGTTGCTATTGCAAGTTGAACGTTTATCCTAGCCTCGCGAACGAAGGAAATTTCAATCGTTGCGAGTACGATGGAAACCTTCGTTGCCTGTTCTTATGGCCGAAGGAAGGGAGGAATTCCAATTGATGTAAGGTTCTAATTGATCATCCACGGTCCTGGCTAGCATCCTGGTGCCTAACGGGGCAGAATCGAAGGTGCACGATAGCCCCTAACCACGGTAACTCAATTAAACACCGGGTCGCGTTAATTATCCTGAATGGCGGCAGAAATTTATCACCGAGCAGCCGCAAGGATTTTGACACGGTCTATTTACCGGTTGCGTAGGGGCAAAGAGAAGCAGAGATAGAATCGGTGGAAGGAGGCCTGTTGTAGTTGCTCTCAATTCGGCGGATCGTACCGCTTCACGTTCGCTCAGGTATTAATTAATTAGATAATTAATCGTGTAATGGGTTTAATTGGGTCCTGTTAAGTGTCAGCGTGCTCCCTCGGGGCGTAATCTCCTCTCTGGCATCTCGTGGCTTTGTCCACATGTGTAGCAGAGAGGAACACGATGCGACGCAGCCACCATCTCGTTGTCCAGGTAAAATCGAGGCAGGTAACCGAGCTGGCCGGACTCGGCTCTCCCCGGGAAGTTGTTAAGATTACAGATAAGGATACGGAGATTTCGCAGATCCGATATCCGTTGATAAGCGAGCATGCGCCGCATGTAAACGGAGATACCACTATCTTCTCCTGCTCCTGTTTCTTCTCGTTGTCCACCATTCGGCCTTTTCCATCTTTCGCCATCCTCTTCGCCTCCCGTTTGGTTACCTCGATACGCGCGTCAAACTGGTCACGTGGATACTTTGCGCCACTTCTGGGCTAGTCCTGTCCAGACCAACGAGACACGTTCGCGCCAATTCAACCGGACGAACATCGTTCTTCGACGTGCAAGAGAGATCGCAAGAACCGTTTTAGGTGCCTTCGCAGGCGTTGGCATTCTTCGCGGAGTCCAGATCTTTCGAGCTTGCGAAGCCTTCCAGGTGCTGGCAGCTTATAGAGCTCCGCAATGTCAAGGCGTCGAATCTTCGAAACTCAGCAATCGTCGAGATTTTTGATCCCTAAGAGAGAATTCTCTAAGAATCGTCGAGCATGGAAATGTCGCAGCACTGGCGATTATCGTCGGGATCCTCGACATCTTAACGTTTGGTAGTCTAAGGATTCTGGGGTATTAAAGTACCTTGGGATTTTTCGCGTCTACGAAATTTTTGGAATCCGAACGATTTTGAATTCTGTCTTATCGAGATACAAGATGCCTCGGGTTCTTAGGATAGCGACGATCTTCCGATCTTTTAGTTCGTCGAATCTTCGGTTTCGATCGTTTCTTCTGGTTCAACGAGCCGAGTATCGATTTCAGCGTCCGTGTAGGAAAGAAGGAAAAAGACGTTGTCTGGAACGAAAGAGCAGAGAAACGTCAAAAGCACGTGTTCGAGGAGCAGCTCGAGATCCGGCTGAGATGTCTCGTTGGCGTGCGAGATTCGATTGTACTCTCTCGGTCCGCTGCACGTGATTCAGGTTTCACGCGAGAGGGACTAGGATAAGGCGAGAGAGAGAGCAGGAGAGAAGATGAGAGAGGCGTGCGTGTACCATCGAAGCTTCGTTCTCGAGAACGTCAAAACGGTTCTGCGTTTTGCCGTGGCGTGGCGTTAGCAGCCGCGCGATTATGCAAGCGGATTCGAACGGCCATTTAGTCTTTCCGATTACTAATTTCCATCGCTATCTTACGCACGCACTTTCGACTACGCGTACATTCTGTAAATTCGAAAGATATAATTTTCTCCCTTTGGCGCGTTAAAAAGAAAGAAAGAAAGAAAGAAGAAAAGATAATAGAAATTACTTCAAGATGATTTTCGAGGAAATTTATTACGAGCTCGAAGCGATTCATCGTTAACGTAGAATTTTATATGGAATCGTTAATTTCGTTTTTGTTACCGCTTTAGTTAGTGCTTCGATTACAACGATGATAATTGCTCTTGGAGAATTTTAGCGAGCAAACACCTGTTGCTTTTTCCAAGAATCTCAACGTTACATTTAGGCACGGTCGAATATATTTGTAATCTGCTTCGAATTCGGTTACTCGTGATCAACGACGCCGCGGCATACGGTTAAAGTTATCTTCAAGAAACGTTTCTCGCCGTACGGAATCCTTTGACGAATTGTTGCCTCAACGCATCGACAGGCAGCAACGCGTGCGTTAGCTTTTGTACGAAAATCTAGCTAAACTTTGCGATTGAAAATACGCGACGACGAATCGATAATTATTTCCTTTCTCTGCTTCTCGAGGAAGCGTCAGAGCCTCTACTTTACGGTTTTTGCGTTCTGACATGGCTCGTAAAGGCAGAGTAAATATCTAAGGGAACGAACGAGGTCGAAAGAGAACTAAACGGTTCTCTATTGGAGGCGCTATATGGTGCGGATGCTAGGGCAGTTAGGGCAGTTGAAGCTGCAGTTTGTTGGCGCAGCATCGCAGAAGTTACGACTCCATTAAGAAGGGTTCTGCGGATTTTTTCGACTTCATTTCGGATCGCATAAAACAAGCTATTTAAAATGCAAGGGCGTAGCAACGCGAGGGATAATCGTCGCTCTCTCGCGATTGGTCGAAACGTAAGGAAGAGGAGAGAAGTTGGCTTTTCTTTTTTCCCTCTTCCTTTCGTTCGCTGGTTTCATCAACTTAATTGCTTCATCCGAAATTAATTGCCTTCCTTTATTACGCGATTGCTCTCGATTTTGTCGGAGCGATAAATTTTGCTCTTTAATCGCCAGGCAATTTTTATTCCTCTCCTTTCGGATCTTCTTTCCGACCCGTCTCCTCTCTTCGCCGTCATTTTTTCCACGATCGCCGTGTTTCCCTACCAGGAGTTTCATATCGACGATAGAAACGTCGTTATTCGACGAGAGGAAAAAAGAGGAAACATGCGCGTCGCTGCGTAAAAAGAGGAATTACTGTTAGGCCCGTAGATGGAAGAAACAACGTCATTGCTCCGTGTGAATACGGTTTTTACGAAGATGACGACTCTATTCACCTTTTAAGCAGCAATCCGCAACGGCTGATTACGCACGCAGACTATTATTTCGCCTAGCGGTTCCCGCTTCCTCAAACAACGCGTACCCGAAGAAAATCTATCGAAACTTTGTCGCCGAGATTTCCACCGAGTTTCCCCTCGTGTCTTCGCCAACGATCAATTGGCGTTAAGACGATCGTTCGCTCCTTTCTTTTCTCTTCGCGCCGCGAATCCATCGAGTTACGCGGACCAGAAGCTCGCAGCTCGGCGAAGATCGGTATCGCCAGACTATGGGACAAAATGCGTACTGTATCGTACAACGTGTTCGATGTAAAACGCTGTCTAGCGAGACGCAGGATACTCGGACACGTTTTGCGGAGAATTCGTATTATAATTTAACGAGACAGTATTTGCCAGTAGTTAGATGACTTACGACGCGGAATAATAATGAGAATAATAATGAGTTTCTTAATAACGAGTGGAAACTCTTGGAGCTTGGAGTGCGCGAATCAGAGAGTTACAGGATCGAAACGCGTCATACACGGAGATGGCGATTTCATGGAAATCGTTGGAGCAACGTCGACGTACGAGACACGCTGTACAGCGAAACACACGCTCCGACTGTACAGGCAAGAATCGCGATAGAGCTGAAACAATTTTTAACGCGCCGTGGAAAACTTGAAAGAGCCCGGTGAAGATTCGTCGGTGTGTTTAAGCGAGGATTTTTCGTCGAGTACGATTAAAATGGTTAATTGGAAGTTTACGAGGCAGAAGGATCGTATCGTAAAAGAGAAACGTAATTAATTAATATATAATTGAGAGAAGGAGCGTACGCGAACGATCAGCGAATGATTTTTTACCGAGGAAGTTAAGTAAAAGTTATTAGTCGCAGCACGCCATGCAACCTTTTATGGGCGCCCCGTGTGTTCGTGGCAGGGAAAAGAATCCTCTAGCGAGGCGTGCAGTGGCCCAGAACGGATGAAATTCCACGGACGTTTCCGGCGGACGCGCACAGCGTGTTGGCCGAATCAGATGGTGCCACGAATAAGGCAGAGCTACTGCCAAGGTAAACGCAAGATACTTACTTTCCACGCCAAAATCTCGCCAAACATTCGGTATTCTACGTTCTATCGAAATCAAACGACCAGTGTTCTCCTTTGATTGAAACGGCGACAACAAGCTAGAGACACTGGCGGAGGATTTGCTTTCTCTGCGTCAAAATTGTGTCGACTTGCGATGCTCTGCGTTTAATTCGGATCATCGATCAACATCCTCTTCTAATTAAAACGATCGTCCTCCTTTCCTAATAAAAACCAAGAGAATTGTATCAACTTGCGATACTTTGCACTCTGTGGAGATAAAAAAAAAAAAGAAAAAAAAAAGGAAAGAAGAAGAAGAGGAAAAGACAACGTTCTTCTCTTGCAGCTCTAGCTAAAAGAAGCGGAAATTTTAACATCGTGTCCTACGTTATTGTATCGAAACCAAGCAACCTTCCTCCTCTAATTACGCCGAAAAGAAGCCGGCGGAAGAACAACCGATGGGAACGAATTCAAAACCAACGAAATCCACCGAAAAACAAGATCCAGAGAAAGCCGAAGTTCCTATCGCAATAACTTTCCCTCCGCGTAGATACGTTCGCGCGAGTCGGTTGATTCACCGTTTGTTTCCGAAACGAGTCTCCGAGTCTAGGACCTCCGAGCCGGAAGCTGAGTTTCCTGGGTATCAGGAAATCCGTCTAAGAATCGAAGAAGAGTCTGAGCGAGGGTGGACGTACGAAAAGCGAGTTAACGCTGACGCTTCGTCGAGCCGAACGCCGTCGAGAGGAACGAGAGTGTACAGAAACAAGCGGCAGGAAGAACGATCCAAGAGGAGGAGGGGAGGAGGGGGAGGTGGAGGAGGAGGAAAAAGAGTACGAGGAACAAAGAAGGAAGATTCAAGAGCCTCGTATTTGCCAGGACATCCGCGCCACTGGGCATCGAGACAGTTATGACTCTGGCCGTTCTCGAACTCGTCAGTTGTTTTGCGCCGGTCTCGTTGCTTTTGTTCGTCTCTCCTCTTGGTTACTGTTGCGGTGCCAGCGCCCTGGTCTTTTGCTCCTGTTTCCACCGCAAGAATCAGCGAGACGCGTTTCTCTCTCCGACGATCGTCCAGCCTTCTTCTTCTTCCTCGTCTTCTTCCTCCTCTATCTTGCGCCTCTTCTTCTGCCGTAGCTCGGTGCTGCTGCCTCGATCCTCCTTCTTCTCGTACGCTCTGTCCAGTAGTCGCCTTCTTCTGCTCTCTTTTTCGCCAGTCTCGCTCGTCTTTTTGCCGGCGCGCAGCCCAGCCAGGAGGATGCGGACCAAGAGGGGCGAGGATGAAAGAGAGGACGAGGTGCAGTCCCTCTCCTCCCTTGGCTTGAAAGGAGCCGACGTTACGTACGGTAGCCGGCCAGACTGTACCCAATTATTCCGGCGTGCTATACTAATGCCATGGACCCCCTCGGCTAACCACCCCCTTCTTCTTCTCCTCCTCCTCCTCTCGTCTCCTTCGTCTCTTGCTTCTTCCTCCTCGTCCTGCGCCTCTTCCTCTTCTTCTTCTTCTTCGTCTTCTTCTTCTCCTTCTTCTTCTTCTTCTTCGTCTACTCCATCGTCGTCGTTGGTGGACGTCGTAGCGGCCGTCGGTGTCCTCGTCTTCTTTATGGCACGATCTGCCGGTCCTGCTCTATCCAACCGCTATGGGCATCTCCTCTCTGTCCCCATAATGCAATAGGGAGACTCTGGCCTCTTCGATGCTACCAGCCGACGCCGATGGATCTCTGGAATGACGAGGGATTCTTGATCTCTGCCGGGCTACCGGCGTTGCCATTGATTTTTCGGACGATGACAGTGCACGGGTCTTGTGGCGTGTTATGCTTGTTTTTCCATGGATTTACGGTTTCCTGGCTTTTCAATGCTCTCGAACGATCGTCCGACATCGTGTTTCACTCTTGCGTCACGCTCCGTCCACGACCTTCGTACAATTTCACTTTGCACGTAGCTTCTTAAACGACAAGCGACGAGTGGCTCGCGAATCTTGGCGCACTCGCGAGAAGCTTGCAGGCGCAAAGATACACAACAGGGTGTGCATAATACGCGACGCGTATAGGTGGAATATGCAAAGCTCAGCGCTTGTTGCGACATTTAATAGGCGAGGCGGATCTCCGCTTCTCTGTTCCTCTCGTTCGCCCCTACAAAAATACGAATTTACATAAATACCCGCGATACAGCGATCGTCGATGTTTCGCGTATAGAGAAAGAGCGTACAACTGCGCGCGAATTCCAGTGGAAGAAGGAGCAACTTCTTGAGTTTGCAATTAACATTTGATGCGTTTAATACGTGTGTCGTACCAGGAGAATTGTTTCCTTTTTTTCTTTTTCTCTTTTTTTTTGCGCAATAAAGTCGAGAGTCTTGAGAGTCTAAAGCATCGTCTCTTCCCACGAGTAAGTCACTCGTTGGTTGTTCGTCGCATTTATTATTTCGACGAGTGGAGTAACGTCGAAAAACGAGCGATTCCGCGCGATTCTGTCTCGCGAAGGCTACGCGGCGGATGATAATAATAATTGTTTAGCAGAGAAGGATCGGACTGTTCCGATGACGGATAACGAGGAGACGTATCGATGCAATATGGAACAATGCTCGAACTCGTCGAGATAATTCTCCCCTTTTAATTACTAATTCCGCGCTCAATTACGAAGACAAATTGCAATCAGTTTTTTGCCGGCTGATAGCTGAAAAATAATCGGGATACCATGTGGTAGCGCGCGATGTACGATCATCCGCGGCGGTCGTGAATCATCGTGCTAAAGGTCATGCTGATTATCGCGAAACAGTTGTAAAACGCGTGCTAGCGACGTGGACCGGCCGGTATCTGCCTATCCTCCAAACAAACTCCGTTATTTCGTCAGCTCTTTCGACAATTAACTACGTACCTTAATTCTCTCGGAGGAAGAAGAAGAACAGACGCGTTCGTTAAACAGCAACATCTGGACATCCGAACGCGAGACAAGAGAGGATCGAATATATTAGAAATAATGGAATTTACAGAGAAACGCGATACTCGTTACGATTTTAATTGGCAATTCTCGCAACAAATTCTCTTCTTCCGTCAGCTCTTTCGATAATTAACCGCGCGATTTAACTTTCCGCGGGAAACTAGAACACGCGTATTCGTCAAACGAGAATCTCGAAATATATTTTGCGGATAATGGGATCCACGAGGAAACAGAACGCGATTTTCCGGACAAGCTCTGTTCTTTCCCCGTTGTTGGTATTTTAATAGATATAATGTTAGCTTGTCCCGAAAGTTTCTTTCCTTTCGCAAGGAAATAGTAGATGCACAATCTCTTTTCGTTTTATATTATTTTATTCGGTCGTGTACGATCCATTTTCTTCTATTTCTATTATTACGATCGTACACGATTCGACGAAAATAATATAAAACAGAGAATGTCGTACATCCATTATTTCCTTACGAAAGGAAAGAAACTTTCGGGACAACCTAATATTTCTATTATTACGATTATACACGATTCGACGAAAGTAATATAAAACAGAGAATATGGTGCATCTATTATTTCCTTACGAAAGGAAAGAAACTTTCGGGACAACCTGATATTTCTATTATTACGATCGTACACGATTCGACGAAAGTAATATAAAACAAAGAATGTGGTGCTCCATTATTTTCTTACGAAACGAAGGAAACTTTTCGGACGACCTAATGTAACGTACGATATACGTAATATAAGGAGCAAAAAGGAATTCGCAAATGTTTCAATCGACCTCCGTTACTTTTCCTCGCCTCTCGGTAATCGACAGCGTGTCCTAACATTCCAAAAGAGACGAAGGGACACCTGCTAACCGAAACAGATAGATCGCAACGAGATATAAGATTCGCCATAATTTGAGCCTGCGAAAGCCTAAATATAAAACGATATACGCGGTACTTGACCAACCGTGCTTGTCTGGACCGAGGCAAAGATTCTCTGCGATCGCGCGACGAAACAGTCGTCGATTCGATGGAGAGTGACAACGTCGGAAGAAACAGGGACCTACGTTTTCCACGCTCCCCAGGAAACGGAATCGAAGGAACGGTTTAATCGCGACAGGAAGAGATCGTACATCAGCTTCGTTGCAGAAACGCGTCCTCTCGTTTGGCTTGGTCGGAGCCACCCTTTGCCACCCGGAGGAACAGAGACGGTATTAAGGATTGTATTAATCAGAGGCTGTCAGTGTGATTCCCTGTGACGCGAACGAGGGGTGGCTCGGCAAAGACGAGGAGGAACGAGAGACACGAGCTCCCGAAGGAGAAGAGACACGACACGAATTCTGGCTGCGGCCGCGGGGTGGATCTGCCGATGACGTCGAGAAATGACGAGAAAAAATAGCCGTCAGACTATCTGGCACCAGGATTCTTGCTGCTTCCCCTCTCGTCTTCCCTTTTCTCGCGATCGTCGGATCTCGGAGATCCTTCGGGGACGTTTGTCCTTTCGTTGCCACGTCGTTTTCTGCTTCTTGGCTCGAGCTGCTCCAACGCCTTTGGGATTTCGTAAGAAGCAAATTGATGAATTCCTTTGGACCATTGGACGGTTCACGGCGTCGTCAGGTTTGCGGTTATCGCGAAATTAACACTCTGAATTATCCTGGGCGTTGCCGATTCTTCTCCGGTCGCCATGTGGCGGCTTAAAGGTTCCTCGAGAGGTTTCGAACGGCTCGTAAAGAGCAAATTAACGAGTTCGTTGAACCGTGACATTTTCAACGATGGTCGTACCATGGGCAGACTCTTATTATTATTCGTCGGTTCGCATTGCAAGTATTTGCCAAACTTTCGAACCGGACTCGTTCAAATCCGAAAATTGGCTTCCTCGGTTCCGCGAAATCTCACGATCGTTCCGATCGAGCTCCGGTGCCGCAAACGTCGTGACCTAACTACCGGGCAATCGCCCATCTGAAAAATCGTCGATCGACGAGCAACGAACATCTTCGAACTGCTGTACGATCGGATCAGCGATCCGTTTTGGTTCCGATATCCAAATTCCTCTGCTGCGTCGCAGAGAGAAACGAAGAGAGAAAAAGCGGGAAACTGGAACGTTGGGAAAAATGCGGGCGACGTCGGTACAAGAGGAGATCGCGCAGATGCGAACAACTGCGAGACACGAACGATCGGCGAGCGGCGCTATTGATGAAATCGGCGCGGATTGAACAGATTCTGGCGATCGGTTGAAATTGAAATCTCAGGTGGCCAATTAAAAGCAAAAAAGGAGATGGACGGAAACCCGGGGCGTTATTAACTCTCCTGGGCTCGGTGAAGTTGCACGTCCTCGGCAACGTCCATCAAGCGGTCTAGGCTGCGCGACCGTCTCGCTCGTTTTATTGCGTGTGCTTCGTGTCGAACTCGATTATAATAGTGGCGTGGCCCCTAAATGGCCCCGTGTTGAACAGCCCTCAAGTATTTCCAATATCCTGCAGGGAGATTCATCTTGCTTGGCCTCCTTCTCTCTCTTGCCATCTCTATCATTCCGCCTCGTTCCCTTGTCTTCTCCTCTTGTTCTTCTTCTCTGGTCAGCGGTCGCCTCTTTCCAGAGTTCATTCATGCCTCCTGGTGGCGAGGACCTCATTACCCGCGGTGAATGGATTCTTCTCCCATCGCTCTCGGTCCAACTTGGATTTCTCTTTCTTGCTCGCTTGCCCGCTCGCGCCATCCAACGCCTCCTGCTCGAATTTCTCCCTCTTTTCTCTTCTTTTCTTTTCTTTCTTTCTTTCTGTTCCTTGTTCTTTTTTCTTTTTTCTTTTTTCTTTTTCGAAAGTTGCCGTCTCACGGAAGCCCGGTCGTTCATTAGGTTTTCGGGGGCTGTCTTCTAACAGTGCCTGATGATCCAAGCCTTCGTTTCTCGATCACGATGCGGTTTCTAAGAGAGAGGGAGAGAGAGAGAGAGAGAGTTCTCGTACGAGAAATTAGGTTTTAGGTGCTTTTAATGGCCATGCGCTCGGACTAGGTCATCGTTGACGCTGTATATTCTAAGAAATTGTTTGTAAATGTGGCATTGTTATACCGCCTGGGTGAAAGTATTTGCATCGATGCTCGTGCGGAAATTAACAAAGAAAATTCGACTCGGCTAGGAATTTTTAATATCGCAGCGCTCGATCTGCATCAAGTTTCTCGAGTGTTTAATCGCGACGTGGTTCGTTTGGCACAAGTTACTGTCGTTATTGTCGTTTGAATAGAAGCTCGAACTTGGGGATTTTCAATCCTCGGC
Organism: Bombus superbus; assembly: GCA_014737385.1. Lineage (NCBI taxonomy): Eukaryota > Metazoa > Arthropoda > Insecta > Hymenoptera > Apidae > Bombus > Bombus superbus. Next base: position 787,663 of record JACXIK010000051.1, read on the forward strand.
CACTCGAGTCTCCGTACTCAGAGCCTGGAAGTTTCCAATAGCGACGAGCTCGATTCGTCGCAAGTTATTGTCAATGTTGTACGTAACTGTCTATCGCGAGAAGGAATATAGAGTACATAGAGTATAGACCGTTTATAAAAATTGGTAAAGAAACTTTAACTTGGTTAAGAATCTCTTTTACCGGCCTGGTTAATCTAGGTTAGGTGGTTTTAAATGTAGCGAATTAAGAACGCGGAAAGACGCGGATCCTGTTTCCCGAAAATAGAGTCGCACTTATCGTTGGCAAGAATTAGAACCTAGCGCGGACGAGATAAATCGCGAAAGTCCCATTTCGCGATCAAACACATAAATCTTGCACGCCCTGCGATACAAAACAGCCCTGAAGCGTTCCACTTACTCCAAATACGTAACTCTGCTTTCGTTCGTAAATGGAGTACGAATTCGCAAGCTCACCATGCGTACAATTTAACCGATATAATTTTCCAATCGAATACTATTCGATTATCGATACTATTAATCCGACGATTAATTCCATATTAATTCGAAGCCGACGTTAATTTCCCTTTCCACGAGCCGCACAGTGCGGAATTTGAATTCGGCGGAAAAATGACAATTCCCTGGCAACGTTCGCAGGCCACGTTCGCCACGTTTGCGCGTTCGCAGACGAAACTCGCAGGCCGCGTTCGCAAGTTCGCGGAACAGGTTCGCACGTTCGCAGAACACGTTAGCACGACCGCGGGCTACGTTCGCGCGTCTACAGGCCACGTTCTCACGTTCCACAGCGCGACGTTTGAACGAGGATTCGGGACAAAGAATCGAAAAATGTTTCTTGAAACTCGATATCGGGACATCCGACCCGAGTAAAAACGTGTTTGCCAAATCTTGGTTAGGGTTATCCCTGGCTCGAATGAAATATCCTGCGCGTTTCTTTCTTCGTCTAATCGCGCACGGTGTGATTTTTTTTAACGTTAGAGTAAATAGCGGCGAGCCGGGAACCGTCTTTCCGTTTTTTCGCAAGCGTCGCGCAGACGTCGTTTATCCTGCTTTCCGTTTCGTCGGATATTACGCCGACATCTAGCAGGCAACGGAGCTTTTAACAGCAAGAAGTTTCAAAATGTTCTTTGCACGAGCGCGGCGAGAGACGCGGTCTTGCACCATGTCGCGATCGCGAACGGATTTTAAAAACGAACAACGTTCGGTGTGGCAGTTTGCAGGAAGGAGCTCTTCCCACGGAACGATGTAAATCACACGCTTGGAACCGTTTTGCTCTCTAAATTCTTCCTTAAAGCGAGAAACGCATTTTCAAATTGGAAATTTCCAGTTCTCCGTATCGAAGGCGCGACGAACGTTAATTAGAACGAACGTTAATTTGCAACAACACAACATATTAGAAAGGACAGAACTGTACAACGAACCAGCGAATTTCCCAGCGACTAGATTTCTCACGCGCAAACGTTTTTTCCACGAGAATCGGAGATTTTTCGGGCAATCGTTGCATTGCTCGCAGACCGACGATATCGTCGAGTAATAAGATCAAAATCGAACGATCGTTATTTCGTCTTCTGTTGGCTGCATGCCGTGCGTCGTCCAAAAGAGAAAGAGAAAGAGAGAGAGAGAAAGAGGGAGAGAGAGAGAGACTGGCAATTTCGGCAGGCGTATTTTTCTTCCGGCGCGCGAAAGGTTAATCGAGCAGCGAGCTTTATCTGGGCCCGATCTGCACACCTGGAGGCCAGGGCCTAATGTCTGCCTCTTCTGCTTTCGGGAGCCAATCATCACGTTCGCCACAGGCGCGTGCACCGATCACCATCCCCATTTCTCTCTTCCCTCTTACCCCATTTCGCCTTCTTTCCCTTCCTTTCTTACCTTTTCCGAATCGTTTTCTTTTCCTCGAAAGCGGATCCGATCGCAACGCTTTGCTACTTTTCGCGTTCGTCCCGCTTTATTTTGCTCTCGTTCCTTGATTTTTCGCTTTCATTCCCACCGATCTCTTCCAGCCTTTTTCATCCATTTTTATTACCGAGAATCCACGCTTCTTACGTTTCCTCTTCTATCACGATCCCTCGGTTTGTTTGATCGGCGCCGTGCGTCCTCTTTTTCTCGCGCTTATTGTTCCTTGCGATTAACCTACCGTGCCAGTGATTAACCGTTAATTTCGTTCTTTTTTTTTTTTTTCAAACGAAATATATAATAACTCCCAAAGGGTAGTTTCCTAAGGTAACCAAGGCGCGATTATTAATCAACGTAGATTCGCAAGAATTACGAGTTCTATCGATATCGTGATCGACGATTACCGGCGGTTTAATTTCGTTTCGATGTGGTAAGTTCGTTGGTTGCAGCGGATCGTCTCTCGTCTCTTGGCTAACGATTTAACGTTGAACGAAGCGGAGATTGTACACGATTGTAGGACCACAAGGGATGAACTATCGTTTCTGAACGAAAATTTCCAATTTCTATAAAAAAAAAAAGAAAGATTCTCCGTTCTCCGTTTCGATTCGTCGATTGCGAGCCAGTTTATGATTCTGCAAGACACCGAACTCTCTTCGTTGGAAGACAATTTCCCCGTTTCCCGTAATAGGAAATCCTTTTTGTTTTCCTTGTAATAGGTAATCAGGTGCTTCTCCGTTGCCCGCAACTTCCTTGGGAATTAAGTACTAAAAGCTTCTTTCCATCGAAAAAAAAAAAAGAAAAAAAAGAATGGTTGAAAAACGAGTGGTTGCTCGTTACACCGTGCCACACGCTATCACTCGTCCCTTTTCATCCGCGCAACTTTGTTTCACATTCGACTACGAGCGCCGCACGTAGCAGTTTTCTTTGTCTGTCTGGTCGCTTATTTCACGGTAAAACCCGTTCGATTTTCTTTCTCCTTTCTCCGACGCAAATTATTCGACGTTTGTCCGTGGAAGTGGAGCGGTCGTGCAGCCGGAGAGGACTGGAAATAATTATTGAAAATTGTAGATCTACAGGCCAGGCTTCCGAGAAGCTGGTGTCTCTGTGGTCAGAGCCAGCTCGCTCGAATAATTTCTTTTCCGTGGCTAATCGAAGAAACCGGCTGCCCCGGTACACCGTTCCAAATTAATCGAGCTTTCTATGGCTGAGAAATTAGAGGAAGGTCAGGATAAAAGCCGCTTGTCCCAGCCCAAGTCCTCTTCCGCGTGCAATTCTACCGACTCGTCTTCCTTTTGCCCGCTCTCTCCTTTTCCTTCGTCCTCTGCCCTACGCGAGTTTCACGATCGTCCACCGAAACGCACTTTCGACGCGTTTGCGACTCGTTCGAGCAGAAAATAACCCGCGACGAGAGCAGAAGAACGCGAGAGATAACGATCGATCCAGATCGAGATCGATCTTGCTTCGATATCGCTCGATCCTCGTTCGATCGTTACTTCGAGCCAGTAGGTAAGGTTCAAACGCGAACCGAGGACGTCTCGTCGCACCGCGCTCTGGTCTTTTATTTATTTATCGTCTTTTTCCATCGCAGCAGTTTGGCGTCTTTACGCGTTTCGCCGTATACGCTTTGTATTAGGTTGTCCCGAAAGTTTCTTTCCCTTTGCGAGGAAATGATAAATACACAACCTTTCTTCGTTTTATGTTATTTTATTCGATCATGTACGATCCATTTTGTTCTATTAGGTTGTCTCGAAAGTTCCTTTCCTTCTGTAAGGAAATGCTAAATACACAACCTTTCTTCGTTTTATGTTATTTTATTCGATCACGTACGATCCATTTTGTTCTATTAGGTTGTCTCGAAAGTTTCTTTCCTTCTGTAAGGAAATGATAAATACACAACCTTTCTTCGTTTTACGTTATTCTATTCGATTACGTACGATTCGTTTTCTTCTATTTTTATTATTACGATCGTACACGATTCGACAAAAATAATATAAAACAGGAAATGTGGTGTGTTCATCGTTTCCTTACGAAAGGAAAGAAACTTTCGGGACAACCTAATATTTCTATTATGACGATCGTACATGAGTCGACGAAAATAGTATAAAACAGAGAATGTGGTGCATCCATTGTTTCCTTACAAGAGGAAAGAAACTTTCGGGACAACCTAATATTTCTATTATCACGATCGTACATGATTCGACGAAAATAATATAAATTTTTATATAAATAAATTATATAAAATTATATAAAACAAAGAATGTGGTGCATCCATTGTTTCTTTACAAGAGGAAAGAAACTTTCGGGACAACCTAATATTTCTATTATCACGATCGTACATGATTCGACGAAAATAATATAAATTTTTATATAAATAAATTATATAAAATTACATAAAACAAAGAATGTGGTGCATCCATTGTTTCTTTACAAAAGGAAAGAAACTTTCGGGACAACCTAATACGTCGTACGTGATCGATCGAACGATAATTGAAATTGCAAGATTCGTACACCGTGGAGCGACAAGTTTTAGGAAAGAAAGGCGACGTACACGTACGACCAGTAGCGTGTTTACAGAACGAAATATTCAAACGACGGTGGAAAGGAAAGACTCGGTTTCTGCGATCGTTTGATTAAGGATGTACATTGGAGGCGACTTTATCCACGAAATCTCGTACGAACTGTAAAGTTCAACCGTGTCCAAGTGTCTGTAATGTTCGTATAGACGAGGAATACGTAAATTTTCTTTTGGCCGGTGTGGCAAGTCTTCCGATTGGAATTTTTGAAAGAGTTGTTGCGCGTGAACGAACAAGACGATATTATTTATTAATTAATATCAACATTAATATTAATTAATATTATTAATATTAAGACAGGATATATTTGCTTAGACCAGTACAGTTTGTATACTTGGCCTCGAATAAAGTTCGATTCTACGGATATTTTCGATTGATTCTGATATCTCGCGTTACGTCTTTAGCCTTCAGTTGCATTTTCATCGATTGTTGGTGTAAGACTTGTACGAAAAAGGGATTCAGCTAGATGATAATTAGCTTTACAATTGTCGATGGTAAGGTTGCGTGGAAGGAAAAGTACTTATCGTTCGATGAATGAAAAAGCGAGAGAAATTTCACCAAAAAGAAGAAAAACTGTTGTTAATTAAAAAGTGCGAGCAGACAATTAATTTTGTGTCGGAAGATATTTCTTTGATTTTTCTCTCTTTCTTTTTCTTTTTTTTCTTTTTTGTTCTGTTCCATCAAGATTGTAATCTCTTCGGCTGGACGAGAATAATTATTATTCGAAGGTCAGACGTGTTGGAGAAATTCGTATCTTCTTCGGACACGTATCAAATCGACCTCGTTATCGCCACTGATCTCTGAACTCCGACCTAAGCCCTTGAAGGAAACTGCCGTTACAATATATCTCGGCGTATCAGCGTTTACATCTGTCCTCGAACCGAATTTACTGTAAGACAAGAGAAGCCCATTCACATAAATCCCACAGATAAAATGGGTTAAGAAACATACGGCTTACATACATTATCTGGAATAATAGCTCACAGATTTTCTAACACTCGTCGCGGAATTATCAGCTCGTCGGTTTACGGAAAGTCACTAATAAATCGAGCGATCGTCGAAAGCACGAGACGATGGTCCCTTTGATTTTTTCCAACGGTACGTTGCAAGCTCTTGGACCAATTGTAGAAAGAAAGTTCAAACGTTCCGTTTCAGAATTAAACAATTTTGAAATTGCGATTTCTATAATTTGCAGTTCCTATGGAATAATAATCACAGGAGAGAAAAGTTGGTAAAAAGGATAAGCAGCACTGTGGAACATTGGAATTTCTCCAGTTCCTCTCGTTAATTTCCGTAAAATAAAAGTGTTTTCATTTAACCTTGGCACGGTCCACCTGGTGCATTCTAAAATTCCAAGCCAAGTTGGGACTTTCAGAAAATTCGAGACGATTGGAAGAATTGCTTTCTTCTTTTCAAAGTTTCGCGCGAAACACCCGAAGGCAGAGGAACGCTCGTCTCCGAAGAAGTTGATCGCTGCGTTCGACGTTCGACCAGTGACGATACTATGGAAACGTTTGCTTGAATTCAGCGTTTCGTTAGCCGAGAGAATTTCGTCACGGTTAACGTTGGTGCGATTCGGCCGTAGACGCAACAGAATTTAATATCGATTCTGATAAATGGCAGATGTATTTGAAAGAACGAAATGCAGGGAGGAGAGTCGTTTGGTCGATGGAAAGTGTACCTAGATAAAGCGAAGGAAGAACGGAGACCATTTATGTCTTACTCGGCCACCTTCCGTTTCTTCTTCGTTTACTTCTTCATCACCTCCATCATCTACGGACTCGACTCGTGGCTGATCTTTTTTGCGCCAGGGTAAAGCAGTAAAACGCATTTCATGCGAGCTGCAAAAAAAGGCAGCAACGAGAATCGGGGCCGAGCATCGGCCGTCGAAACGCAACGACTGGTTAAACGTGAAAATTGTAACGAAGCCGTGGCTTCGAACGAGCCTAAATATCTACGGGCGAGCACGTTCTCGTCGATCCTCGTCGCCGCGCGTATTTTCTCGCCGTGCCTGTTATTACGAATATTTTCCGGCCCGTCGGTCCAGCTTCCTTGGAATTTGCATAATATTTCGACGCTTTCGAAAGCCAAGCTCCGGTTCGAGATAATGCCGAGCTTCGTTTCTGCGCGGATCTCCGCGGAAACGGATGTCTGTAAAAGAACTTTGCGAATCTCCTCGCCGTTGCTGGAAATATCGTTCGATAGGGATAAAGCGTTCGAACTTTCCGCGTGAAAAGTACACGAACGTTCCTTCGACGTATCGTGAAAATCAAAATTCGCTTCGATCCGTCAGAATTTCCGCGAAACATCGCCACCTCCGAAGGACAAACTTTAGCTCGGGATAATTTCGAGCGACGGTTTTCGCGTAAAACGATCGATCGAACGACACCGGAGCCCAACCGATCGAACAATCGACGTTGACGAAAGAAAATTCCTCGACGATCGTTCTGATCGAATAGTGGCTGGAATTGCTTGAAACGAGCCGGAAAAGCGTTTCGCCCGGACGATTCTTCCGGTTCGACGGCCGAAAGATAAAAGGCATTGTTTACTGCACAGACTATTTATTTATCTTTTTTGCCCGAGACGAAGTTACGCGAACGATTGCGGCGTCGTGGATGTCGCGAGATTCGTCGAAAGCGATACGCGAATCATCTTCTTTTTTTTTTCCTATTGGTATCGGCAGGAGCAACGCGTGCCGAGATGTTTTTTACCGGCGAGTTCAAAGGTCACGGCACCGTGTATTTCCTGCAATAAAAACCCGTCTTTTCTGTCTTTCTTCCGCCGTCTCGTGAATTCGCTTATCTGCTCGAAAACGGCCGGAGAATTTCGCAAACGGGTTAGACAAAAATCGTTTCCATTGCGAAATCCATTGTCAGAGACTATTAATTTTTTCCTCGTTTCATTAGAGCCAGCTTGCTTGCGAAATAGCGTTCGATCGAAGATAATGGCGTCGAATTAACCAGGATTTCGCTGTTGGATACCGATTTGTAATCGCCCAACGATCGTAACGGACGAGCTTGAGGAACGGACATTTTGTTTTTAGTTTTACCACGAATTTATCGTGTGAAAAATCTCTCGCTACGAAAGCACGATCCATCAACCGGGATCGAGCGGCGCGACTATTAGGAAATACGATTAGGTGAATTTATTCCTGGTGCCCGGTGGAAAATCTGCCTGTAACGTAAAACTGGTCGGGGAATTTTATTCCTGCTATATTTAGCCTTCTTTCGAGGCGATTTTTTTTTTTCGAAATATCCAAGCCTCGTCGAATAGCCGCGAAAGCAAAATCTCGCACGAGAGTGGAAGAAAACTGACGGTCGAATTATCAGTGCGAGTTTTAGTAAAATTCCAATGTCCGCTTGGCGATTGATAAAAATAGTGCCGGTTGGACGAGAGACGTCGGAATCGTCGTACGCATCTGTTGGATGCATTTTATATTCCGATGTGAAACGTGCGTGTCTAGATTGGCCTACGCGGCTAGTAGCCAGTTTAAGCTGCTTCCGATAATCTTTTCCTTTTCTTTTACTTTTCGTTTCTTTTCTATCCGATAAAAGCAGCAGTTCGTTGCTTCTTACTAGACGACGAATCTTGGAAAGATGGAGACGACTGGGCTGTCCTGTAAATACAAAATGCAGGTAAATATAGTTGGACGGAAGGTAAAATTATTTTCTCAGAGGGCAATGAAACTTTATCGGAAACCGATAATAATTTCCAAGCTTTGCAACCCGAGGCTCCTAACGTTTCCCGCGTCAACGAGAAGAATTCTCTTCTGTCTCGCGGCTTTCGCATTTTCCGCTCCGTTGTATCGATACGACATTCTAATTCCCAGAGAGAGAGAGAGAGAGAGAGAGAGAGAGAGAAACATATTACACATTCAGAAAAGAATTATTCCACGCGAAAGAAGGAATTTATAATATTTGTCGACCTTCGGTCGGGGAAAAATGCGACCGCTAAGGGATTTATTACATCGCCGATACGCGAACTAGTTACAACGATACGTATTTTCTGATCGAAGATTAGGATCGATTCTCGACCAGATATACCTAGTTACGTGAAAGATGGAGGCCTCGATTTAATCTCGTCACGTATGCGATCGACGCGCGTCGCTCGACGATTTCGAGTTAATCGCGTCACAAGAATCGCCTCAAGGAGATCTTTCGATTCTCGTGCGACACTCACACGCACGATTTCGAGATCTTGTTTATTAACTGTCAACTGCCTTTTAGAGAGCGCGATGCATAATTAATTTATGGTAAATGGACGATAACGAACTGACCGAGTGGCGTCGACTATCGATCGCGATACTCGCGAGACCGTGTAAAATGCAACAGGTGAACGAGCATCCTCCAACCGGCTAAAGGCTCGATTTTACTCGCTATTCGTTAGAAATTCGACGTTCCCTCTGCTCCGTTAAACGCGGTTCGTTACACCGATGGTTTTATGCTCGCCGCTAAATTCCAGCTCGACGGATTATTATTGTCATTGTTATCGTTATCGTCGTTGTTGTTGTTCGTTTGTTAACGCAGCAGCGATACGTAACGTTCCTTTAATTTACACGAGCATGAAGATCGCGATGAATTACGATGACTCGGACGTATCGTCCGTATTTAATGCAGATGAAAGCGAGAGACAAAGGCGGGGGATGGAAAGGATGGCAAGAAACTGTAGACGAAGCAAGAGAGGGAAATAAGGAAAAGAGGAGGAAGAAACAATATGGAAAAAAGTGGAGGTGGGGGAGAAAATGAAGAGATAGAATTATGAAACAAAAAGAGGCGAAACCTTTGATTCGAACGGAGGGCGCGGTGTAGGTAAAGGGAGAAAGGAATGAGCGAATAAAGATGATGGCAGAAAAGCGAAGGGAAAAAAGGAAAGAAGAAGAAAAGAACGAGAGGAAAGGAAACATTAGTAGCTACCTTTAGCGCTACTTAGCTTTATTACGACCTTTATTGCGAGGTTCATGACTCGACGCTCGTCTATATAAAAGTTTTCCGCCCTACCTCTCAACGAGCGTAACTCTCGTATCGCCCAAAACGATCGTTCTCTTAGGACGATTTGAAAAAAGCGCACCGTACGTATTGCGTTCTCTTATCGGTTATCAGCCATTCATTTCCATTGTACGGTTTACGATAGGAGGGGTCAACAGCGACATCGATTCCGCTGCCGACGAGCGCGTCGCCCCTGGTGTCGCAATTCGACTTTCCACGGCTAATCGAACGTCTCTCGCGGCCGGTGAAACGCAGCGAGCATCGCGTGCACACTCTGGGCGGTTACCGAACCCCAAGGCGACCATTTCGAGCAACTGCTGGGTCCAAGGACTTGGCCCTTACCGAGAAAATCTCGTGTCGACACGGTGCACCGGATACGGTCGAACGTCGATCATTCGGATTTCCGATTTATCGAACTTAACGAGGCCCTTGCTGGTCATTATATATTCGTCGCTGCTAATGGAACGGCTGTCCTGTTACGTTCGTTCGCGTCCAAACGCCTCGCACTCTGTCTCGCGTCCCGCCGTCGTGTTTTACTTTATTTTTTGCACGAAGAATGGAAAGTCTTCGCTGCTGTTTCATCGTCGTGCAAGTACTTCCACTTCGTATTCTCCGTCGTGTCCCGTAAAATCTGCCACGTATCCGTCAAAGTTTCTACGAAAGCTTACGAACTGGTCGCTTGCACGCTTACCGCCGTGCAGTTTTATTTTTATTTCTATCAACGAAAGACCGGTCGGTATACGCGTTCAGTCTGGCGCGTTGAACCTCGTTGTCGGTGCTTGCCGGCGACCTTTACGTAGTAATTTTAAATATGGTCGAGATTATATGGGTAACGCGAGGACGACGTTGAAAAGAATATTCGTATATTCGCACTCGTTTTCGTCGTTCAGGGGAAATTAAGAGGCATGGTTGTCCGACGTTGCGGATACCATGGTATATCGAGCAGCGTAATTTCAAAGCCGCAGACTGCCGGTCTATCCACGCGCGAGCCCGTAATCGTTGAATCGATGCGCTACGGCTTGTTACAAATAACAGCGAATATGTAAAAGTCACCGACGTAATAACGACCGATAAGGATAATCGAATATCGATAGTTTGGCTACGAATGGCCATCGACGAGATGGCCAGATTTTTTTCGTCCAACGATCCGCCACTCGGATGCATAAGAGTAAACATCGCGCCGATATTAATATTATTATTGGAGATGTGTAACGATCGGGGCGAACGCTATTATATACTATCGTCATTATCACCATTATGGGATTATTTTGCTGGCCGGGCAGCCTGTTATTTTCAACGACGGTGGCGCGCGGACGATTGCCTCGCAGGAAGCTCGCGATTTTATGCACCGGGCGAATTATTGAATTATTAGCGTCTTGTTAATAACCTCGTCGGCTTGTAACGCGCCGCAATCCTTCGTCCGGACGTAATAACCTGCGGCCGCCTTCTAAACTGTTGCATCCGCGGCGAAACGTGACCGTGTGGAATATTAAAACTCAGCCGCGGTTTCGTTCGTCGTCTGCAAATATCGCGAGTAGGGTTTTCGTTCGATGGCAGGACGAATTTTAGGCAGGGTACTAATTGCTAGCGATTACCAGGAAGATGAGGAAAAATTGGCAACATCAACGAAGAGTACTTGTATCTTTCTCGTGCGTAAACGCTTCGTTCAGACGCGATCGTCGCAAGATACGTTTCAAGCTCTTCGCGCTGCGAAATAGGATTCGACTCGTTTTCTCCGAGCTGCAGGCGAGCTTCGGTTTCTCCCGATTCTATGCTGGAAGGAATTGATCGGTTCGCGGGCAAAGCGAAATTGCGAAAAATCGGTAATACGAGAATAGATTAGGTTGTCCCGAAAGTTTCTTTCCTTTCGTAAAGAAATAACAAATACACAACCTCTTTTCGTTTTATATTATTTTATTCCATCGTGCACGATACATTTCCTTCTATTTCTATTATTACGTACGATGTACGATCCGACGAAAATAATATAAAACAGGGAATGTGGTGTGTTCATTGTTTCCTTACGAAAGGAAACAAACTTTTCGGACAAGCTAATATTTCTATTATTACGATCGTACACGATTCGACGAAAATAAAATAAAACAGAGAATGTGGTGCATCCACTGTTTCTTTACAAAACGAAAGAAACTTTCGGGACAACCTAATATTTCTATTATTACGATCGTACACGATTCGACGAAAATAAAATAAAACAGAGAATGTGGTGCATCCACTGTTTCCTTACAAAACGAAAGAAACTTTCGGGACAACCTAATATTTCTATTATTACGATCGTACACGATTCGACGAAAATAAAACAAAACCGAGAATATGGTGCATCTATTATTTCCTTACGAAAGGAAAGAAACTTTCGGGACAACCTAATATTTCTATTATTACGATCGTACACGATTCGACGAAAATAAAATAAAACAGAGAATGTGGTGCATCCACTGTTTCCTAACAAAAGGAAAGAAACTTTCGGGACAACCTAACATTTCTATTATTACGATCGTACACGATTCGACGAAAATAAAATAAAACAGAGAATGTGGTGCATCCACTGTTTCCTTACAAAACGAAAGAAACTTTCGGGACAACCTAACATTTCTATTATTACGATCATGCATGATTCGACGAAAATAATATGAAACAAAGAATGTCGTGCATCTATTATTTCCTTACAAGCGGAAAGCAACTTTCGAGACAATCTAATATTTCTAGTATGACGATCATACATGATTCGACGAAAATAATATAAAACAAAGAATGTGGTGCATCTATCGTTTCCTTACAAGAGGAAAGCAACTTTCGGGACAACCTAATATTTCTATTATTGTGATCATGCATGATTCGACGAAAATAATATAAAACAGAGAGTTTCTATTATTTCCTTACGAAAGGAAAGAAACTTTCGGGACAACCTAATACGTCGTACGTGATCGATCGAACGATAATTGAAATTGCAAGATTCGTACATCGTCGAGCGACAAGTTTTAGGAAAGAAAAGCGACGTACGACCAGTGGCGTGTTTACAGAGCGAAATATTGAAACGACGGTGGAAAAGAAAGAGTCGGTTTCTGCGATCGTTCGATTAAGGATGTACATTGGAGGCGACTATAGACTGTATACAGACGAGATTATAATTCTTTCGTGAGTTACTGGTAGCGGTATAGCGGCGAATGCCAGACATGGAATTCGATCAAGGATCACGATGGCGAGTCTCGTGGCCATTGTTTCAGGTCCTTACCCCTTTGAAGGTAGGGCTGCGCCCATATGCACCACGCCCTGGTTGCGTTTTTTGCGGTTTAATTAGGGGTATGAAACGGAATTACCAGAACCACACCTCCGTTAGTCCCTCCACCGTCACCTCGGCTTAATCTACCGACGCTTAGAGGTAAGATCGTCGAGCCAGGCAATCGTCGAATAGAAAAGTCCTGCTTCTTCCCTTCGTGCTGTCTCTCGAATAATAAAAAGGACAACGAGAAGGAAATAAAAAGACAAATAGAACGTGGATTACCCGACAAAATAACGTACATTGTTTTTTCCGTTGAACTTTGATCTCGTCCACAAAATTTTCGTCCAAATTCTTCGGTCGATACAAAAGTAACGAAAATACCAGCCTCGAGTTCTCTAAAACGTTATTTCCTCGATAGCGATAATTCGACGAAGAGGATGTTTTAATAGTCGAAGAAACGTTTAATATACGCCACACATAAACACTGGTCACGTGAACATTGCACGTTTCGATGGGTCTGTTTGATGCAGGGGCGGCTTCGTTTGTCAGGTCGGAATAAATTCCGTGCGCGTGAGTTGTTTCGTGCCGTCGGCAACGGTGTCGGTGGTTGCCGAAACCCGTGCACGCTCGCTCGCTCGGTAATTATATTCTGCAAAACTGCGAACCCTTGGCGCGCGGCGAGGGTTGCCGCCCCGCAGACGCCACCCCCTGTCGCGGCCGGAAGTGACGCACATCTATCTTGTCCCTGCGTTTCTGCCCTGCACTTCCGTCTTAAGACGTAGCTAGGAAGGGAAGCTTCCCTTCGTTCCACGATCTTCTTTCCTTCTGGCGCATTTCGCCGAGATGAGAATTCAGCACGAAGGGTTAACTTGTGCCGTAGAATCGTTAGATATTAAATACAGGGTGTTGCTCGGCGTAAGAATATCGCGCGGGAAAATTGTATCCTCTCGCTGACAGAATCGTTACCTCGTTTGTTATTAAAATTAGCGAACGTGGGGCGATGGTTTTGCGTGTAATGGGAAAAGAAATTGGTCTTCTCGTCTCTCGGCAGGTTTCGATATTTGGAAAAGAATAGCCGATATTAGATACAGGGCGTTGTTCGTTGAAACGTCGTTTCATCGATTCATAGGACGTTTGACTTTCTCGCTACGGCGAATTTTACCTCGTTCGTTATTGAAGTTGTCGAACGTAGGAGATTGTTTTACGCGCGGCACAGTTCATTTCTGTTTTTTAGAAAATTGTAGCCTTGGTTCTAGCGAAACCCTCGTCCACGATGCTGTTGCCTTCCGTAACGTTCCATCGAGAAACGAACTCGACACGAAGCGCTGATTTTCAAATCGCGAGATCAAAGTTCCTCTACGACAGCCATCGCAACGTTCGTAGGTTGCGAGCTCGCTTCAAACTCGCTGTAAAAATTATCCTCCCGATCGAACGAGTGGCGCTGCCAGCCGGTCGTATACAAACTTCACAGGACGTTTCATTTTCGTCAATCTGATAAATTGACAAGCAAAGGCGGATATGTCGGACGAACGATTTAATTACGCGATAACGAGAAGGAGCTTGCCTTCGCTCTGGTTTACCACCCAGCGACGTGTAACCGATAATCGGTTTGAAAAGCGAATGGTTAAGGGCGCGATTGGCTATTGGTTTGCCGCTAATTACTCGGGCATTTTGGCAAAAGATTGGAAGAGGCGGCGGCGGTGGTCGACGCGCGACGCCTCTCCAACGAAATAGGCCGCCTCGCGTTTTATTTGCTCGCGGTGTTTCCCAGCGGACGATTCAATTAGGCGGTCGATAAAATCGTGTCCAGTTTTGCAGGAAAAAGGAAGACGCGGAGGGCACGGTAATTGGGCAAAACGCACGTACGCCGAATTTCGGCAGCTAATGGAGATTTATTATGGCTGCTGTACCCGTCGTCCCTCTCTCCCTTTCTCGGGGCTGCAGCTGCGCCCGAAAAAGACTTTCACGCTGGCCGCGTTTCATTTTTGCTCGCTTCTGGCCGCAACACGTTGTTACGCCTCGCGCGGAATTTACAACAATAGGACAGGTGGAAGGATTACAGCGCGACACCGCGCCTAGAACCTCACGATCCTCCGCTCCATGATTCGTTCCTCGTTCGGCATCGATTCCATCGTTCGTAGCCGAACCGAAATCGAGGTCTCGCGATACTTTGCTTCCTCGCGCCATAGACAAAGGCCGCTTTGATAATCTTTTATTTATTTTTTATCTGAAAACAGGATATGGCGTTGGAACTTGCGATCTTTGTCCCTCCTTCCTTCCTTCGTCGAAGAACGTCACTTTTGTAGCTTTTTTTTTTTTTTTTTATCAGGAAAAGAACCTCTTGACTCTTACCGTTCTTCGGTTTCGGTGAATCTCTCGGCGTTTTAAATTAAGTCGCACGCGGCTGTGGTACAGTTTCTCGTTGAATTTAAATCAAAGTTTGGAAATTCGGTCGTAAAGATAGCCCCTCTCCCCCGTCCCACCTCCGCCAGAAATTTTGCTCGCTAGATTCACAGGGATACGTTTCAATAGTAGCTCTTTTATTACCAAAATTTATAATCTGGCGCGCAGTAAATTTCTCCGTTAAACTCGAGTATCTCCGAGAAGATTAATAGAGAAAGAGAGAGACGGAGAGAGAGAGAGAGAGAGAGAGAAAATGAGGCGAACGATCCGAAAGCTAATCTCGAGGTAACGATAAAGGACAGGGTTAAACGTGGAAGTTGAAGTGGAAGTCGAAACGACCGCGAGAGAGGGGGGCAGTCGTAAAATGGACAAAGACACGGCCAATTAGGGACGAAGTGAGCGTGCAGAGGATAGTTATTTAAATAATTGACAATGTTTACGAACCGCCGGGGTCACGGTAAAACCAGAGGAATCGAATTAAACGGCTACGTATGGTGAATAATTAATCGAAAGACGGTTACTTAAACTCTGACCGAGCAGAGGGACAGGCCCCCTCTCGTTATCATACGTTATCGTTCGTACAGATCCGTTCCTCGCGACCAGTCATTTTAGACGAAACATCCTTATCGATGTATTCATTGACGAGTGAAAAAAATGGTGCAATCCCCTGGAAAAAATTATCGTCTCGAAACGATACGAGCGTCGTTCGACTGGAACGATCCGGATCCGAAAACTCGAACAGCGTTGAACGCGTTTCTTTCCTTGTTTTGTCTGCTCGAACTTGTTCCTAATTTGAACCACGTACGTGCACGTGTTTTGTGCACGCACTGACTCGCTACAATTGTTCTTCCATACTTGTCAGTCAAATTATCCGAATTATTTTGCGATTGTATCGCCGCTGTAACGAGCCACGACTCTCGTGAATTATATCGGCGAAACTTGCAGAATTCTCTGTCACGAACACAGCGTTACGAGATAGAATTCGACAAGCTGACGATCGAATATCGAGTATCGCTGTCATTGAGAAGTTTCCAAAATCAGAACGACGGAGAGACTGACGACGAAACGTTGAGAAAACGAGCGCGATGCTGATAAAAGAGGCGGTTGGATCGTCAGATCTCGCGATACGATTATCAATACCAAAGCAACAGCAAATTAACGTTCCACTGGTGGAATTATGGAAACACTGTTATCTCCGCTATATTTATTTTATAAGCTTCTTAAGACGAACACAGACCTTTGACAGATTAATCCAGTACTCTTGCAACTTCCAATGCGAAGCAAAAAGAAAAAAAGAAAAAAAGAAAAAAGAAGAAAAAAAGAAAAACCGTATACGTTCCTAATGAACACAAACTCCACTTCGATCGAGAGTTCTCCGCGTATTTCCAAGTTTCTTTAGCCTGGATTCTCTCTTTGAAAGCGTCTCTGTCCATCTTGAAAGGTGGCCGGGAGAGGAGAGGAGAGGAGAGAAGAGGAGAGGAGAGGAGAGGAGAGGAGCGAAGAGACACAGAGTGGCGAACTGAAATGAGGAAAAGGGCAATCCTCCTCCCTTCTTCTCTCCGTCTAATGGTTTAGGAGCCGTTCCGGACATTAGCTTCTGCGTGCGGAGAGAACCTCTTCTTCTTCTTCTTCTTCTTCATCTTCTTCATCTTCGTCGTTGTCGTCTTCGTCGTCGTCGTCGTCGTCCTCGTCGTCGTGTTCGTCTTCTTGTTCTTGTTTCCTCCCCGGGTTCGCCGTTGCTTCTCCACCTTCTTCGCGTTCAGAAGCTCTCTCCCTGGCTGCCCTTTGAAAAATGACCCGCGTCCTCCCCGAGAAATAAGAGTGTCATCATCATTAGCCCGCCGAGTTACACGACGGTCCGTATACGCACACGGAAACACGCGTGTCCGAGGCTCACCGCGAGCTATTAGCTCCTTACGAAACTTTTGTCGGTTTCCAGGCTATACTGGGTGTTTCTGCTTTCGATCACCGAGCGCAGGGACCAAATAGACGCCGGCTGTTATCGTCCGAGATCGATATTCGTAGTTCTCGCTCGCTGCGAATACACTGCAACGCTCGTAGAAATCTGTCGCGAATATTTTATTTTATATATTAGCTTGTCCCGAAAGTTTCTTTCCTTTTGCAGGGAAATGATAGATAGACGCACAATATCTTTTCGTTTTATATTATCTTATCGAATCATGTACGGACCCATTCTCTTCTGTTTCTATTATTACGATCGTACGCGATTCGACGAAAATAATGTAAAACAGAGAATGTCGTGCATCTATTATTTCCTTACGAAAGGAAAGAAACTTTCGGGACAACCTAATATTTCTATTATCACGATCGTACATGATTCGACGAAAATAATATAAATTTTTATATAAATAAATTATATAAAATTATATAAAACAAAGAATGTGGTGCATCCATTGTTTCTTTACAAGAGGAAAGAAACTTTCGGGACAACCTAATATTTCTATTATCACGATCATACGTGATTCGACGAAAATAATATAAAACAGAGAATGTCGTGCATCTATTATTTCCTTACGAAAAGAAAGAAACTTTCGGGACAACCTAATATTTCTATTATGACGATCATACATGATTCGACGAAAATAATATAAAACAGAGAATGTCGTGCATCTATTATTTCCTTACGAAGGAAAGAAACTTTCGGGACAACCTAATATTTCTATTACTACGATCATACGTGATTCGACGAAAATAATGTAAAACAGAGAATGTCGTGCATCTATTATTTCCTTACGAAGGAAAGAAACTTTCGGGACAACCTAATATTTCTATTACTACGATCATACGTGATTCGACGAAAATAATATAAAACAGAGAATATGGTGCATCTATTATTTCCTTACGAAAGGAAAGAAACTTTCGGGACGACCTAACATTATGCGCGCATCGTACGTCGTACGAAACGTGTTTGAAATTGCAGCAGGAGCCAGCATTTTCATCGCAGACAGTCGTACAGCATCGTATCTAACAACTGGCGCAATCGTCGTCGAAAATTCCATTGCGACACGAATTCTGACGAATCGACCAAATATTCTCTACATAAAGATTCTCGTATCGAAGATCTCCGTATTAATCTGTCAATAAATGTTAATAAATGTCGATCTATAATGTTTAATAAACATTTAAATGTTCGTAACGCGAAGCTTGTACTCTAATCGGACTTTCGCAAGGAAAGTAGTAAAATCATCGATTCAACGATCTTCAACACACACACACACACACACATATATATATATAATCACAAAATCATAGAAACGAAGCTTTTCTGCTTGGTTCTGTACATTTCGTTGTTATAATTGAGGATTGATGGATTCCTTGACGAACGAGGAATTTCATAAGTTTCGTAGATACGCAGATAAAATCATTGGTTTAGTTAGCAGCAGCTTTAATATAGGCGATATATCTGGAGTCGGTTTTAACGAATGTTTGGTGGGATTCTGTCTCGGCGATACGAGGAGAGAAGAGTAGACTGGATGATATAGGGAGCGGTGTCTCGAATTTGTCGATAAGCCGGAGATATATCGGCGAGTGGATGACGCAAACGTGAATTATTGAGCTCCAAAGTGCAAAAGTGAACTCGCGACGAATTTAATCTTGCACTTTGAAGCGGGCCCCGATAAATTGCAATCGGGCACAGGTACGTTGACACGCGGTCGTCGCGGAGCCGGAGCCTCGTCTGATTAGCGGAATACCGAAATCAATTCGTTATAGTTGCAGATATTTTTTTATCGCGCGATTGTAAGACATTCTCACGAAACTCGAGGCTTAGAAAAAATATTCAGTAATCTGCAAGAGTATCTTTCGTTTCTCGGCCGTTTCTCCGGCTGGTTCGACGTGAAAGACGACAAGACGAAAATTCCAAGAGCAACAGTATCGACGCTTTGAACCATAGGATGATGAGATTCGAAGATCGAAAGGTTAGAAATTTTCTGGCGGTCCTTGGACGAGCGAAGAAAGCAAGATGTCGGAATAAAAAGGAATATCCGTGGTCGTCGTAAAATAACGGCTTAACAGAGTTCTTGCTCGTAGATCGTTTGATCGAGGTGGAAGCAACGGAGGAGAGAGACGTCGACGTAAAAATTTCTCTGCGAATAACGCGAGCACGAAAGGTGTATCTGTATGGTAGATTGCTGTTATTTTATTTGATTATCGAAAGTCCAGGAAACCGGTCGAAATCCAGACGCGGTAGTGGCGTAGCGTGAAGGTGATTTATGAAAAAGCTGTGACGACGAGCGCGGGCCCTCTTCCATCCGACGAAAATTGCGGCCTAATATCCTCGAGCTCGTCCGATTCGCCTCGATGCCTGCAATTATTCCCTGTACATATA
Source organism: Bombus superbus (assembly GCA_014737385.1). Taxonomy (NCBI): domain Eukaryota; kingdom Metazoa; phylum Arthropoda; class Insecta; order Hymenoptera; family Apidae; genus Bombus; species Bombus superbus. Next base: position 807,097 of record JACXIK010000051.1, read on the forward strand.
CGCACACATGCATATAGGGTGTTGATCAAAGTTCTAAATTCCTCGTTCGACATTTATTCAGGAAATACTCGCACCTTTCTAGTACTTTGCAGACATCGTCCCTTGCTCGTCAAAAGTTTCGTCGCGCTAATGAGCAAGCGTTAAAGATTTTGAGTCTTGGCGCGAGTCTCAGTGTTAATCAAAATAATAACAATATATATATATATATATATATTTGTATGAAATAAATATATAAAATATTCAGTACGATACAAGACGAAGGATGTGGAAGCAACGGGAGAAAATGACGGGATCGAATGAATCGGAGGGAACTGAATTTCCAATCAATTTCGAATCTCTGGTAATTCCAAGGAAATCGATCTCAAATATTTGATTAATCGCACGGTGAATAAAAGATGATTATATACTGCGTAGCTGTACTTAAACATTATCGATCGATAATTTAACAGGAGGCAGTCATAATTCACCGTGAAGGACAAAAATCCCGTCGTTTCGCTAATAAAAAAGCTTTTTATGGCTCGCGTTAAAGGCACATCGCTCGATAAAGCGTGTCCAGTTTTTACCAACACCCCGTATATGCTCGCGGTATTTGTTTCTTTTTTTTTTTTTTTTTTCGTGGCGGCCAACAATGGCACGAATTCGCGCGTGGCGGAAGCGCCGTTATAATTTTCGGGCGTGAAAAGATTTCGTGCTGGCCCACGAATCGGGCCCCGATCCTCGTTCGACTGGCTCATTATCCTTTTGCCGACGCGATGTTTGCTCCGCCGCTTTGTCCACCGCTTCCTGTTCCGCTCGTTTCCACTTTTACGTAACGTCCACCCGTCCACCCTCCCATTTGCCCGCAACCCGAATTACCGACCTCGTAAGCCACGAAACTGTGAATTATCTTACACTCGTAAATATCCTGATCTTGGGGCGAAAGGAAAGGAGAACAGGAGCTTTGGAGTCTCTTGGCGTGGAATTTCTGGGAATGAAAATGATCGGGAAATTCGTGGCTCGAGATATCGAGGGATTCGAGGATTCAAAAACTCGAGGATGCAGAGATCGACAAGTTCGAAGACGCGATGCTGGAGAAACCGTAAGACGTAAACACCGTACGCTCGAAAGAGCGCGATATCCAGAGATTCGAAGCTGTGAACGATTCGGAAGTCGAAAGATCGAAGGCTGCAGGTAGCGAAGATTCAGAGAGGAATTTGAAGACCCAAAGATTCCAATAACTCGAAGATCGCTCGAGATTCGAGGCTGTGGACGTTGAGAACTGCCGCAGTGCAAAGATTCGAAAATCCGAAGACACGGTTTTTTCTTAAATTCAGAGTTTCGACGATCGAGGAATGCCAAGCTTCGACGGTCGAAAGTTTCGAACGGAGAAATGCCCTCGAAAGTCTTTCTCCTCTGAGATTCGTCCTGACTCGCCCGATAAAAAGAAAAAAACGAAAAACAAAAAAACAAAAAACAAAAAAACTAAAGAAAAAAGAAACGTCGGAAGAATCCAACGGACGCAGAAAAGCGGCGGGGTCGCCAGAAAATAGAAATAGAGCAAGAAGCTGGTCGGAACGAAATTCCAAGAGAAAGAGAGAAACCCGGTCAGAGACAGGACGATGCAGAAGGAAGGGGCCATCGGACGAGAGAAAGAGACACCGCGGAACGATCGACGAACGGGCATTGTGTCGGCATTTCTACGACTAGTCGACGAGGTTTGACGAGAGATTGATGCCCGGACCTGGTCTCAAGGCGAATCCGCGCGCGTGCTAGTCGATCGGAACGAGTATCCTCTCGAAGCGAGTGGAACGAAGACGAGAAGAGTTTCTGGGCCCTTGGTCCCCTTCTTCCTCCTCTTCTTCTCTCCGTTTCGCTATCCTTGTCTCTCGTCATCCGCGATGCCTTTAGCCGGCCGCAGAACCACCGAGAGACGAAGCAGAGGACGAAGAGGAAGACGAAGAAGAAAGGGCAGACCGCTTCTGCTCGTCTAACCGTGGCAAAAAGGGAGAAGGCGAGGCATCGCGGGGACAAAAGGCACCGCCGCGGAATTTTGAGCGTCGGCTTCAGCCTCTCTTCGGCCGCCACGGCCACCCCACCTCCGTTCTTTAACGGGGACTCTCGCGAGGGACCCTCGCGTAAAAACAGAAAATATTTTCCCGCCGGGACCGCGGGTGGACGGCACCGTTTGACCGGACGCGATTTCCGTTCTGGCTGCTCCCGGCCAGACGGCTGCCTTTGCCGACGTCTCTCGCTCCACAGGGTTGACCTACCCTGTTACGCGTCCCGCCGATTTCCAGCGTTGATCTTTTACTTCGTCCGAAGAGTTTGATTCGGGGAGAGACAGGCGTCGCATCGGCCAACCTGCCATACAGTGCTCTTCTTCTTCTCCGATCTTCTTGCATTTTTTCCCAAGCGTGGCGTCCCTGGGATCTGGACAGGACGCGTCTGCTCCAACCGTGTTGCCTTCGAGGCGGTCCAAGCTCCAAGTACCGTAGCGCCAAGCGTCCCGTTTCGGAGATCTTTCGATTCGAAGTTCTCCGATGCAAATGCACTGTCTAATTTGAAGCGTAAAGACACGGGTTTCCGAAGATCGTTAACGCGCGCTAGTTAAGGCGGAGGTTGAAGGAACGCGAGCTCGTTTGCAGCCAGAGAGAAAGAGTCGCCGAATATTTTCTACTACAACTGCTCCGTTATAATCGAGTTTGTGAGATGTTTCTCGCGAGAGTGGATACGAGTCGAGCGTGGTTTTTCAACGAAAAAAAAAAAAGAAAGAGAGAAACAAAGGAGGAATATTGGTCAAAGCGAGGGAGGAGAATGGACAAATTATATCAGCTGTCCGATCTTGGATCGCGAATTCGAGAGGAAAAGCCGCAGTCGTTTATGCCATAGGGGATGCCATTAATCCACGGATTCTCCCCTAAATCTCTGGCTGCTTGCTTCGGGGGACACCGAACGCGTTTCCAAGCCGGGCAATTTCTGCAAAAGGATTCCGAAGGAGGCATGGTTCGGAGCGAACGGCAGGGGGACACTTCTTCCGGAAACCGGAACTCGGCGCGACTTAAAGACGCTCGCACGGTGGAAAAATCGCACGACCAACGCCCCGATGTAACGTTCTTTTCTCTTCCTCCAGTCGAACGCGAAACAATCCCGTTTTTAGGCGTTTCGCGGCTTCTACAGGTTTTCTTCTACCACTATCCTGATTATTTAAGGGAAAAGATAGTTGTCACGCGGTTATCGAATTTATTGCTTGCGGCACTTTTTGGCAACTTTGTCCATCGTTCGTTTCGTCTCTGCTCGTTCGACCGCTTTTGCTTGCGTTAAGCACGAAGGATAAAGCGATCGTTTGTTTCACATTTATCGCGACGCGTAAAATCGACTCAAGCGACGGATGACGGTCAACTTGGCATTTTGTAACTCTCTCTCTGACTCTCTCTCTCTCTCTCTCTCTCTCTCTCTTTCTCTCTCTCTGGTGTTAGTACGTAAAATTCTATCAAATATACCGCGCAAACGAGTCACCGCGTGTATAATTTAGCCGCCGTATCGAAATCAATCAGAGCGGTAAAAATAGTACGGAGAGCAGGACAGATGGAGCCACGAAGTTAGAATCTTTCTAAAATAGAAACTTTCTATATTCGCTTTGTAATAATATCCTACGTGCGATCTTGCGTTACTCGAACCGACCGAACGCACCTTTTTACCGTAAATTAACGTCCATTTCACGGATGCAACGCGTTCGCGAAGCGCGTAATTTTTCCAAGTGTATACATCATCCACTGTACGAACGAGCGATTAAACAGTCGCTGTATCCGTCGTTTTCTTTTTCTCGTAATAAGTGTCGCGGTGAAATCGCATGTTCGGTCGTACACACGCAAATAACTCGGCTCGCCGATATTATAGACCTGCTCTCGTTTATTTTCACATCTTCGTCCACCTTTTACTGCCACCTTCCATTCGAAACCGGCGCGGACGTTGCTGCGTCGTAACGACGATCGTTCGCCGATAGGTCAGCGAATGGCAAAAAATCGGCGACGATTCGCGCGATTCTCTAATTGCCCCACCTGTTTTTCCTAGATCCTAGTTGCACACGATCATAGACACGGCAGTTACGGACCCAGCTGCGAACCGGTCAGGTTATTAAATTCCGGATATTAATCGCGAAACATTCGTGCTGTCACGATTTAGGGTCAGTGATCGCGGTCCTACTTGGAACTTTCGCTAGTTTTCCATTTAACAAATATCGTCCGATCGATCGATTTCTCAATTTTTGTTAATATTTACATGGAGTTAGACGAACGAGAGAAGGAGCGACGAATCTTAGAATTTCAAAAGAAATGTTCAAACCGGTCGTTCGACCGCGCCTGGTAAGGTTAGCGTTGGTGTCAGGCTGTCCCGAAAGTTTCTTTCCTTCTGTAGGGAAATAATAGACGCGCAACCTCTTTTCGTTTTACATTATTTTATCGAACCGTGTACGATCCATTCTCTTCTGTTTCTGTTATTACGATCGTACACGATTGGACAAAAATAACGGAAAACAAAGAACGTTATTTCCTTGCAAGACGAAAGAAACTTTTCGGACAACCTAATCAACGAGAGAGACGCGGTTGAATGTTCCAGTTAAGGATGCAATACTTCTTACTGGCTTCTCATCCAGCTGTACACGCGAGGCTCGACGTAATCTCCTTGAGAAGTGACATCTTTTCTATCGATCGCTCCTCTTTTCTTCGTCGACAGTTACGTTTAAAGTTCGACTCGTCACCAATGATCTTCTTTCCGGCTAGCTTCTTGCAAACATATCGCTCGACGCAACTTAACGGGGAGAACGCCACTACCGCGAGTTGATATTTCTCTAAAGACGATGGAGAACGCGGAATCGTAAAGCCCCATAAATAAGAACACAAGTCGAATCACTCGTCGGACGAAAGATTCCACTGAAACTCTGCTCGATTCTAATTATATCGTAGGTAACGTAAAATATCAAAATTTACATACACGTGTACGGTCCGCATCGCCTGCTGAGAGAACGATCCTTCAGAAGGAAGTTATTCGCGCGTCGAATCGCGCACGACTCGTACGAGTATACTTTTCATGCGTGCAATCTAGGATGCAAACGAAGGTTACGAGTTGCCAATCAATCACGATTCGGCATTGAACCGGCGTTCGTAACCCCGGAGGCCAGTTTCCCGGCTCCCCTTGTCCCCTGTCTCTCCGGCTGCCAAGCCAGTTAATGACGACGTGCACCGACCACTACATAGTAGCAAAATTGCACTTAATGCACCGTCGTACCTGTCTTTAACGATCCATTACGTGAATTCGCTAGAAGTGAGAGAGAGTGAGTGAGAGGGAGGGAGAGGGGACGCGTGTGAGAGGAGAAATAAAAAAAAAGAAAGAGCCACGTAATAAGCGAGCAGCTGATTGATCTCGAAATACGTTCGGGACGATGCATGTACGGATTCAGGCGTTAATTACCCCCGCCCAAGGGAAAGGGGAGGTCGCAGGAGGCGGAGGAAGGGTTGAAAAGAAGCGGTCGTGATTTACGTGGAGCGATAAGCGATCTCGATCGAAGATCGAGAGGTTGCATTGCTAATGACACGTCTCGCGGTCTCTGTATTATTGGCACCAATTTCGCCTGGATTTTTACGCGGGATAATTAGAAACCAAAGGACTACTTTTATAACGCCGGGATAGAGAGCGGCGCACGATGTCGTTTCAGTTATTTACGATCACTTTGCGAATTTTTTTTCAACCTGGCGAGAGGCGTCTCTACGGCCTCTGCTTTTCTCGCCAATTGTTTAAGTAGCGCTCGTTGATGGCCGCTGTTCTCTGGGATTGTAGAATTTTTGCACGGGCTTTATCTACCAGTTTTACGCGCCGAAGAGTCTGTTTGAGAATTTTTTTTTCGCATTTGGCGACACCGTTCTCTCTGTATCTCTTCCGTTCTGCAATCGAACAATCTCTTCGCGTTCAAATATCGCTCGTGCTAGTCAGAAAGCGGAGCACCGCTTATGTAAGATAATATTCTTCTTCAAAGGATAGGAGGAACTCGATCTTTGACGATGTTTTCCATTTAACAACGCGATTCTTCTTCGTTTCTCGTTTCCTTTGTGCGTGCAGACCCGATCCGGTATGTTTCAAACGTTTTTCAACACGATTCGTACGGTATGACATATATAGTATCGTTCTGGTTGTGCAATGGTAGAATCTGTTCGTGTCGCGATATGGAACGCGAGTTCCACGAATTTGCATACAGTTGCATAAAAAAAGAAAGAAGAAAAAAGACAGTGTCATTCGTCTATGTACAACTCAGCGCTGGATGGGTTAATGGTAATGCAAAGCAACCAGGGGTCAACTGGTTCACGTCAGTCAGGTGTACTGTTGTATCATCCTGAACCAGCGCTTGGTGTTGAGTGCCTGCTGATCACGTGCTGTAGAATTGTAGACTGGGTCGAGGAGGTCGAGGTTGTCCAATGATGCTACTAACTACGCTCTGTTCCCATACATAGAGCGAAATACTCTGAAATATTAACACGTTCCTTTTGTAAAAGCTACAGAATGTTTCGTCGTCTTTTATTTATCCTCGGGCAGTCTCTTGGCGTCTTCTGAACGCGAAAATCGATATATTAGGTTGTCCCAAAAGTTTCTTTCGTTTTATAAAGAAATACTGGACGCACAAACATTTTTTGTTTTATATTATTTTACTGAGTTGTGTATCGTCTATTTTGTTCTATTATTACAAAATGAATCATACATAATTCAGTAAAATAATATAAAACAAAAAATGTTTGTGCAACCTAATACTTGAGCCTCTCGCAAGACACGTTGACAAACTCCGTAAATTAAAATGATACAGAAAAGTGGCAATCGCAAGTACCATTTTTAAAAGTTCGTCGTGGAATTTGCGATTATTTATTTATGGGATGCGACATCCCTTTGGGATGGATAACTTGTTGAAAATAAATCATTTGCTCTTCAAGGTGTTCAATACTGCTTATGCGCGTGGTTCGAGAACAGAAAAATTCGTAGCAAGTGAGGACGAACCGTTTCGCTTCTAAGAAACTCGTTTAACAGTCAACTGTATTTCGCTGTACGAATTAAAAGCACGGTAGCTCGTTTCGGTACGCTCTAGAACAAAATATTCCATTGGAAAATGTACGTCGGTTTGACGATTCTTCAAAGTGTCTTCGTTATTCGAAGAAATAAAGAATCGTTTCTAGATGGCTTTCTCGAATTGCGTTCCGATTGAAAATACTCGTACGTCCTACGACTATAAATGTATCATCATTGAAGGACCCTTCAGCTTCTCGAAATTTCGCATCGACGATCTGCCGCCACCGATGTCGCAATTTTTCGCCGATAGTCGGATGTTAAGGTTGGTTAACGCTTGTTGCTGCAATCGCGGTGCATTTAAACGACAGAGAAAGCAGGCCGCTTGATTAAATTCGGGGTCAGTCTGCGCCTTTGGAACAAAGGTTGCGAGATCGCTTGCACGGGATTGTATACAAATGCCGTAACGTAATCAGCGTCATAGATACATTCTCGCCTGGTCTCTTGCTAGAAACGTTTCACGAGGATCTCCGCGAGATGAATTGCAGTTATTGCTTTCAAGCCTCTTTCAGTTATTCATTAGAGTCGTCCCAGGCGTACTTTGATCTCTCCTGTCTCTCCTCCTCTACGGTTTAAGAAATTTTAGCGCGAATTTCGAATGGTACTCGAACACGTACGAAATATTCCCAACGATTCTGGAAACGATGGTCGACTATCTTTTCTCTCCTTCCTTCGATGCTTTGTATCGTAGTTGAGGAAACTGTACTGTTGATTTTCGGTTAAGATCGAACGTAAACGTTTTTGTACGTTAAAATAATATCGCGGGACGTTTATCGATGACAAATAGACGTAGAATACTTTTCGTCATTTATCTCGCTGTGAATTCTTTTTGTGAAATTTGGTCAAACGCTAGGTCCGTTAAGAAAGTACGTAGAAGAATTTCTCTGTTGATCGCGGCCGAGAAATTACCACCACACGATGCGGAAGGATTCGGTTTACCCCCAAGAATCTCTACAGTTGGCCACCCTTATCCTCGGTGGATAATGCAGGGAGGAACGTGGTTCGTTTACCAACCCCTAGAACGGGGGTTGAAGGAGCGCTGTTCACCCTTCGAGCAAATAATTTCGATTATCCTACGGAGAAATCGCGGATCTCGTTCTCGTAGCCGTGATTCAGATGTCGCGAATTATCTCGAGAAAAAGACTGGCTGATTGCGAAATTCGATTTGAAAATCTACCTTCACACTTTTCAAAATCTTTGGTTCGCACGAGGAAAATACGTATCGTCCTTTGGAATCACGGAATCTTCGATTAGAAACGAAAAAGGATAGAAACGAGCAACCGTCGAATTTCCCCCCAGACTAACGAAGAACCTGTTAATATTGGAAAGGTTACCGAGAACCAGGGAAATAGTCGAGAGATATTTTGAAAGTTCTCTCATCGGGATGTTTCCTCGAAAAACAATTGCGGTGGGAAAATGCACGTGGATTTTGCAAAACTGAAGAGGGGAAACGTTTGCCTCGCTGTTTGTCCCAGTTGTGAATTTTTCTGGCTGGAGAGCCGGGCCAAACAACTTTTTTTTCGCTACTCAGCCCAGAATTCTATTGTCGTAACCAATTGCTGCCCGCAACAAGTTGCGACAGGGGAATCTTGTTTTTCCATCCGTCGAAAACCTTTAAATATTCTTTCGAACAATGACCAATAACTAAAAAAATTCATTTATCGCTTCGCATTGAAACGAGCCAGGGAAAAAGAAAGAAAAAGAAAAAAGAGGATGAGATTAGCGTAGAACGAATGATCGTTTGAACAGTCATATTTACCTTCACGGTTTCGAGGAAATTGAGTAATCCCGGACAAATTAGCGTTTATTGGTGAAACGCGGCGAGTGGTATTACATCGCTTAAGTAGAATTCCCTCGGTTAAAGGGAAATTTGGGAAAGTGCCATCGAGAAGGATGAGCTTTTAATCAATGCGCCAACGGGAATGCAACGCTCTTTCGGCTTAACAGCAAGTGCATTCGCGTTGCTCTGTTTGTGCAACAGGTGACTGTCGCCCCATGAATAAAACTATCAATAAAATTTCCACTAACGAATCATTGACGTTCTTCTGTTGCTTTTTCTCCCCCCCCCCCACCACCCTTGTTCTCATCTCTTTGCCCGTTATCCTCGACAGTCACTGTTCGTTAACACCCGTTTAGTATCTTTTCCCGATTTTTGTTTCATCGAGTGGCCGTCGTGAAATGATCTCTGTTGATACTCGCACGGGCAAGATCGAATAAAAGCAAAATGGAATCAGAACGAGAGAGCCGGTGAGTACTGCCACGGTTGACTTAGTCCATGAATTATTTTGTCGATCGCGATGGAAACGTCTGTCCGTGTGGGTCGAACCGATCGAACTTTGCACCCTTCTTCCACCCGTTGACTCGATGAGTTGATTTCATTGCGGCTAGCCGATTATTGTTGCGGACTGATACGGTGATCGTCTTTATAAGCGTACGTGGCGATTTATTTCATTGTTGGGAGGATTTTGCCTGCGCGATAATTTATCAATGGATGACGTTACTAGACGGACAAGCGACAAGTAGATGGTAGACACTGGTGGCGCGAGATTTTATAGATAGTAGACTTCTGTCGTACAAATGGCTCTTCGTAAGTTTATACAATTTCGTTATATTATTTACACGAGTCGTAAACTTTTGTCGCACGAACGATTACTACGGTTTTACGATTCCACGTATCTGCGTGTCTTCAATTTACGAATGTAGCTTTCAACCAACTGAATTTGCTTACGAATCTCGGGCTCGTTTAGCTTGATGAATTTATCGAGATATATAAAAAGGCGGAAGATCAGAGATATTGAATGGAAAGGATTTTCCAAGGAATAACGTTGGCCTCCTTTAATCCTTTCTTTCCTTCGAATAGATTTTTCACCAACGATCGCAGAAATGGACACCAACGTGCGCGCGAAGCTGACTCGATTTCACTTCTGGCCGCTTGTTTTCGTTTGGAAATTTGCAAGCAGCCGGTGTCTCTGTTCCGTAACGAGAAAGAGTATAGGCACGAAGGGGAAAAAATACAGGATCGACAGCCGCGGGCAGAGGCGGGTGTATTTTTTCTGAAAACACCGTCGCCACCTTGTCTCGCCATCGTCGTTCGTGAAAAGAATGGAAAAACAATATTTTGACGTTTCGTGCCCCCAAGTTTTCCATCCCCTTATCATATTCCAGCCGTCTCTCGATGCGCTTTTACCGCTTCTGATCTCGTTCGCCGTCATCGTATGTCCATCTTCTCGGTTTAATTTGAAAAAATAAACAATTATCGATCGCCTTCAATTTTAACGACCAGTCGGATAATCGTTAAAAATTCAATATTTTTCGTATTATCGGTATCCGGTGTCTTTTCCGTGGTAGCTAAAATACCGCGAATCCTGTCAAACAAATTGTTTCGCGGATAAAATTACCAAGTCACGGCCCATCGATTAGAACCACGCGAAAATTTGTCGCTTTTCCAACTAGATCACAAATGGCTAGCTGACTTTGGCTGCTCGTATCAGTGTCGGCGAATCTTCTTTCTGTTAGTTCGAAGAATATTCCCAATGCTCGCAACGAGGCAAATGACGCGGCTTGTACGGCGGTGAAAATATTTGTATCGCGTTTGGAAAAGGAAAATGCCAAATATCTGCCAAAACAACGAGGCCGTAAGATACGCGAGATACGCGAGGAAGATATAAATCACGATAGTATCGAGCCAAAGACAGAAAGCACTAACGCGCGATTTACTAAAACAAAAAGCAAAAAACAAAAGACAAAAAAAAACGTGGTAAATCTCGAAAATTTCCACCATCTCGAATCGATGGCCAGCGATTACCCGCTGAAAACTTGCGAAAGCGGTATTAATTACAAACGAGCAAACTCTCCGTAATTTGTCAAAAACTGCCCCGATAAAATCTTACGCTCCCTCGATTAGTGTACCACAAGTATACTTTTAATAATTTTACGTACTAATTTTACAAAATATACGCGCCATCTTACCTGCTGGTCGAATCACACGTCGGCGAGTTTCGGCGCGCCATCCCCTTTAACAATGTTTTCGAGCCGGTCCGCTTTAAGGATGGGCCTTTATTTAGGCTGCCGGTGCGGGGGTGGCGAAGTACAGTTGCGTCTGTACACCTCCACGATTCTCTCCCGGGCTATTTCACCCCTTCAGCCCCTGTCCCGTACTACTGCTCTTTAGCCAGGGATAACTACCTCACCGTCTGTGCGCCTTGCAGGGTGTCGGTGGACGAGGAGCGGGGCCAGGTTATCGATTAAAAAATGTCTGCCCTTCAAGACGGCCTAGGTCACGACCTGTCCGTCACTCGCACACCGTCAAACACCCACACGCGGTCTGTCGTCGGAGTACGTTTGATTTTCGGGCTGATTCCTCGATACGATAATACGGTCCGCCTACGCTCGGGCATCGGCTGGATTCCACGAATCATATTAGACCTTTATTTGAACACAAGTGGTGTTTGTATTTCTACGGGCTTGTCGTATCTGGTCGATTTTTCATTTGCAAATTTTTATCGTCGTTTTCGCGACGGAATAAAGTATCGAAGGGGAGATTGGTAGAGGCGTAATTAGCAGTTGCAGTTGGCACAGCTCTCGGCTGGTCTCTCGATACGGTTCACGTTCGGTTTCGGATTCGAGTCCTGAATTGCGACGAACTTCCGTTTGACGTCAAGTGGCCGGATCGTGTGTTTTCGAAAAAAGGCTGGCGCGTTTTATCAAGGTTGTTAAATGTGCGATCTCTACCGTGAAATTTCCAAAGTCGCGAGTAATTGGGTAGTTGTTAATGAAACGGGTGACGATCGTAACAACGATTATAACGATAGCACCGGGGATGATCCTCGTACGTTCCGAGATCACCTGCATTTCGCAAATTGCCTTTCGTTTTTCTTTCAACTAAATTCGCGATTCCTTCGTTTACAAATTTCCATCGCGGTTTACGATAGGATATTTCCATTTCGACGACCATCTATATGATTACAGCAGATTATCGATCATGTAGCTGAGAATTTCTCCAACATGCCCGGAATCTTAGATAGAACAGGCAAGTTTCTTCCGATGGAATCGAACACGTACGCGAAAGCTTTCCCCACGGGTTACCCGCGTTTGAACCGTCTCCGCTTTAAAGCTCGCACCTGTCTCACCGTATCTACTAAAAATTAAGGGCGTGTTCGAAGTTTACTCGTCAATTACACTCGCCGCCCTCGACGATTATTCTCTCGACGATTATTCTCTCGACGAAAGCCACAAGCTGACCAACAGTCTCCTTCCACGGATTCGTACCTTCTGTCGATTAAAACTGCCGAAGAGGCGAGTGGCTCTCGTCCATCCCGCCAAAGTATGAAGGTAAACGTTCCCAGCTCCATCAACGAGGCAACCCTTGGAATCGAGTTTCGCTGCCGCGAGCCTCGCGAGCTCAAAATTTCTGCGGATGCGTCGTGGCCATCGACGAAAACTCGCGGAAGAAACTGGCCAATGAATTTTTAGTCGGTGTCGTCGCTTTCCGCGTAACTGCCGCGATTTGCAATTATAAATTACTTAAATTATAAAATTATCAATTATATTATAAATTACCACGACGAGCAGACTCTTGTCGATGTTTCGATTCTAACGTCGCTTTACGAGCGAATAGGAGGATTTTAATAATTGAAAACGACGACCATCTGGCGGCCTCGATGACGCGTGTCTTTGAAAAAGCAAATGACTCGACGACGTTTGAAAAATTAAATGATAAGTCGATCGCGTCCGGTGGAAGTTAAGGGTACGATTATTAAGAGAAGCAAGGTTAACGATAGCTTTGTTATTCGAATACTTGATCTTGTTGGCGACTTCGATCGCGTGCACTAGGGATATGTGGAACGATATTTAAGCAGAATAGCTACATATTTTTTGTATCAGTGTCGGCAGTCGTGGTAATCGTGGAATATTCAATTTTAAAAGCGTTCGATTTCGCAACAGACGACGTAAATAATTAGCCATCGTTGCTCGACCTTTGGCAAACATGGCAGCGCATGCAACACGGACTGCCAGGCTGGCATTTTTCAACTTCTACAAAATGGATCGAGGTGAAACGTATCCCATTCTCTTTCCCGGATACTAAACTATAAAACAGAGAAAACCCGGTCAAAATACGTCCGGTGATTTTTACGCGATGCGAATGTTAAACGGCGGCAAAAATTCCCAAAATTAGTATTTGTTGCATTCCATGGCTTACGAGCTTTTTTCTAGATCGCTTGTTTTATTTCTTCTCGTTATTATCCGATACGGAGACACGAACCTTTCATCGTTTTGTTATACGTATATAGATCACGAGGAGCAATATTTTTAACCGTTGGCGGCTACACTTTTCCATTTTCCGTGTGCAAACTGAGTCTGCGTTCGCGCATAAATTTTACACCAATCTGGGCTTTCTCGAACGTCCGAAAAACTCTGAGTCGCCGATTAAAATATTTACCACGTCGTACGATCAATTTTTAAGTCGAACGTTTAATAGATGTTTCCACGAAGAAATTAAAATTCGCCTGGAATTCGCCCCGGTCATAACTAAAACCGGATAAAATTTTAAAAAGCGATTTTGCTAGCGCGGGCTTAACTGAATTTTTCACGCGCTGAATTTTTAAAAAGTTTACATTCTAACAAGCTTATAGCCGAATTTTCGTTAAGCTTAATTCGCGGTACAAAAAAAAAAAAAAAAAAAAAATTGGAAATTTCATTCATCTTGTTCACTCCTGCCTGTCTGTCTCATGTTCGATTAATTTCAACCCTCGGTTATCATCTGGAAGACTCGTCGGAGGAATCGCACGAAAGCTCCGCGCAAGAAGTGTCGTGCGTAAGTGCGTGGGTGGTTTTGCGACAGGTCAGGAGCAAGGGGGTGGCCGATGGTGGATCGAAAATAGGGAAGGAGGAGGGACAGAGGGGGAAGAGTAGGGGTTTCGGTGGTGGGGCGCGTGCAGAGGGGCGGTAAGATCGGACGAGACAGACGAAGATGGAGGATAATCGATAGACACGGCTAGACGCCGCCCCAGACAACCTTTTACCTTAGCTTAAGGACACCCCAACTCTTCAACAATTTACCTTGCACGCCTGGGATGCATATTTACCCCGCGAAATCCGGGCCACTACTACCCCTGCTTCTTCTCACCCTCGACGATCCTCCGGTCCGATTTTTCGAGCGAATCGTCCTTCAATGTGAAGACGAACTTTCCTTTCTTTCTTCCTTTTTTTTTTTTTTTTTTTTTTTTACTTTATTGATATCAACGTAAACATTCGGAAATTTATCGCGTCGGTTGGAATTGGTTTCTTCGTGGTAATTAGGAATTTTTTCGAAAGAGCGGCAACGAAGAATTTTCACTTTTGGTTTTCAGGTGTTCGAGGGTAGATTGATCGGATTATTTTCTATTTCGTCGAAAAACGTACGCTGTACGTAGCCAGCGTGTTATACGTATACGTAATACTCAGACTGTTTTAGACGGCGAAGTTGTCGAAATCAATACAAGATACTTCTATTCCCTCTTTTCTTTTCTCTTTCCTTTTCTTTCTTTCTTTTCTTTTATCTTCTTAATAGGAAAACTCGATCGTTAAGATTATCTATGCGTATGAACATTAATCACACGCGCCAGTGTCTTTCCAGAAGCTAGAGATGTACAATCTCGTGTCAAAGACACGAGAATCGATGGCTGGAGATAGTTTTGTGATTCGCGTTCTAACAGAGAAGGCGTAGAATATCGCGCCACTGTTTGAGAAATAATCACACCGTCACTGCAGTTAATTTCGTTATCCTGGTTAATTGACTTGCTCTGCACTGTCTTGAACAGACTCGTTCAACGAGACACGGTTCTAAGAGGATCGAGGCGGGGGCTTCCTTCGAGTCTGTGAATTTAAACTTTCATTGTTCCCCGAGCGAAGGAATCTGCCGGGAATTAAACGCATCGTGTAATAATCGATCTTGGATCGGAATTCTTAAGCGAAATGATTTAATCGGGCTCCGGGAGAGCTTGCTCGCTACGAGACTTCTCAACCGGATCGATCTTATTCAGGAATTCAAGTTCGTCTTATCAGAGGGTAATCGGCTAAGCCGATTAATATGAATCACGAGGATCGAGGAGGTTTCTGGCGTACGGTGTTGCAATAAGGAGACGGTTTATTGAGACACAAGGCTGAGAGATGCCGAGAAGCAATCCACTTTACCGTGTATCCTCGATTCAAAACATGGGATTCCATCGATCGTCTGCCGCTCACGTTTCCGAACCCCTTGTTTCTCCTCGGCCGGGACTTAATTTTATAAATTGAAAGCATCGCCCGCGCTAACTCCCGCCCTCTGAAAATGCCACGAATTTTCCCATAAAGCGCATGAAATCGGAATTTTTAAATTGATCATTCGTCAGCGCGCCGTTAAAAGTCTCCTTGTCGTTCTTCGCTTCGAGAAATTTCAGGAATTCTCATTTTTATTTTCCGGCGTATCCTCGCACGTTGAGAGTGGCCAAATTGTTAAAATCTCCTTATGGGGAGTAACTTGGAGTTAGAAAAAAAAAAAAAAAAGGGTAGCGAGGACTGCGGAATCTCGAACAAATTGGTTGCACGTAGACTCGATGCTTCGAAAGTTGCTGGTGAAACAACCGCGAAAGAATTTCAGCGCGCGGGTCTTTGTTTTCCCACTATTAACGAGTCTTTTGTAAACTTTTTTAACATCCATGGCGTGCTTTTTTTTTAATATCAAAGTTTTACAACTTCCTTTGATACAATTTGGACCATTTTCGTTTGTCAATGGCACTTGCGTGTACAAGTTACGTTTATTACGATCTTCAGGGCTGCAGATTGCAATAAACACGTTTAGAACGCAAGAAATTATCGCGCCGAGAACGTAATTCGTCGATTAATTTGTCGGAAGCGAGGGGCCATGCGCTCAAATTCTTTCGGAGCTGTTTTACCATCAACGCGGAGCATCGAATACGCGTACAGCCAACTCGTTGGAGATTTCGCAGTTCTTGCCACCTCCTTGTTCTTCAAAGTGCTCGTGAACACGAAAAGTTGCTGGTCGATCGCACAGCCGCGCGTCTCTAGCTTGAGAAAAAACTTCGCGCCTCTTTTTTCATCTTTTCTCGAGTGATTTTCATCTTCGCTTTTGTATGACACAGATATGTGGAAAATTTGCCATTACGATTGAATTATCGAGGAACGTTGACATCGATCAGTCGGGTCTATGAATTGGACTTTCAGCGATGGCAAATAGCGACAACGAGGGTCGCGTAATTTCCTCGTGCAATCTGTAACGTACGGGGGATTCTTTGAAAAAATCGCCAACAACTTAAACATGGAAAACAATGTCGTTAGTTCGTTCAAAGACACTCGCAGCCACCTTTTTATCTCGATGACGCACATTCTAATCTAATAGTCCGTTTGATTGATCGAAAGTAGACTCGCGTGTAATTTAGCGGACTTTGATTACATCTTACAAGCCATAGCGAAGCTTTTTATCCGTCTGACGATCGGTTTTTATCGTGCTATTCACCTTTTTCTTTTTTTTTTTTTTTCTTTTTCTTGGTTCGAGTATTGCGATTCTAGTTTTAGCCCGTGTTCTTTTTTTTCTTTACGTCTCGTCAACGCAATAATCGACTATACGTTGGATTACACTCGAATTATCGATATTTAAAGTACAATATTGGGAGCAGTTCACGATGCTAATATCAAGCACGTAAGTATAATATGTATATTTGATCGTATCGTTGGAAGAAGAAGAAGAAAAAAAAAGTATACCATGTAGCGGCTAAAAAACTGTACGCTACGATTTATAGCGTTTATTTATTCAAGTGTGAAACGTTCGAGCCGAACGATGAATCCGTGTTTTACCCGGTTGAAACGAATAATATAATTACACGAATTTAGTAATAAAGAAAATCATTGCGGCGTGATAATGTCGGCGATGTAAATAAAATACGAGTTATTTGCAACTGCAGCTTCGCGATATCTTTTTTTTCCCCTCTTTCTTTCGTTTCATTATTTCCGATCCGACACGTATTTGCAATTCAAGATGGCCGGAATGCTCAGCCCCTATGGTTGCCAGCGGAGAGATTCGTACGGCGAGATAAAAAAAAAAAAAGAAAAAAGAGAGAAATAATAAAAGGGGCCCTCTCTCGACAGCGACCAATCGTAGCCTCGCTTGATCATATCGTACAGCTTAATTTATTATTTTATGCGTCGCGCACGTGTGTTACGTGCACACGCAACCATCGTGTGCATCTTAAAGCTTCGTCTACAAAAAATGGTACACTGTATTTTCATTGTAAACTGTATATATATACTACTATGTACAATATACTATATATATAATACTATATACTACTATATACTATATATATATATATTTCTTTGTTTTTTCTTTTTTTACTCTTACAGCTACTAGACCACGTTTTTACTTCTTGTGGAATCTGTGAAATATTTTTTCGAAGCAAGAAACAGTTGGATGGAAATAGGAAAATAGGAATCGTTCGCAGGAAATAGATGGGTAATTTTACCTTTTTAAAAGCTATAGAAAATATGTTTTCAGATGCATTGCTTCGAGAGAAGATTTATTTGCTCGATTATTCGCGGAAAATACAATAGCACGTTGTCGTTCAAAAGTTGATACTTTCCAGCGTTAGCATCAAGTGGGTTGTATTTTTACTCTGTATAGAGCCCACGCAGATATCTTTCCAAATATTTAATCAACTCAGGGGAATCTCAATGTGAAGAATGCGACACCAGAACGTCGTTTTACTTCTTGCAAAATTTACGAGATATTCTTTTCCTGGATATTTCTTCGATTTGGAAAAGGATTCATTTTTCTTGGAATTTTCTTTTTTTTTTTGAGCTACAATTTTTATAAAATTTTCGCAATCGCATAAATCAAAGAAGCGATTGGTCTCTGAGCATCGCGAATCCGCGAGGTTGGAGATCGACGGGGAAAGGGGGCAGAAATAACGCAGGCGTTTTTCGTGCGGTAAAATGGGGGTAGAACGGGGTGTACGGTAACCAATGAGGTCGAACTGGGCCAGCCAAGAAAAATCTTCGAAGGAGAAAGGGTTGCAAGAAAGGCTGAAAAAGCTCATTCGATCCTTTCACGTTTGTTCAATCATCGCGGGAATTCTTATCAGCGTATGCAGCTTCGTTTCAAATTCCTTCTTTCGCCTAGATTTATCTTTATTTACACGCGCCTATTATTTCGTGAATTTCACGCATTCGTAATTTGTTATCGTTCCCTTTTCTTTCGTAAGCTCTGAGAAGTCGTTGATATTTCAACTTGGAAAGCATTCGTCCTCTGAAAACACTGTTTTACTCTTGAGAATCGCAAACTCGTTAGTAACGCGTATTAATTAATTTAGTAAAGCGCAATTTCGAAGAAATCTGCGGTGGAACAGTTTCACGGTATTATGCGTAATTCCATACTTTCACCGGGGGTTGGTTGGCTAATTAAAAAATAACCAAGCGCAGTCTCAAAACTTCTATAGCGGAGAAATAGCGAAGCAAGATAATTTCGCTGCAGATGGGACTTGTAAAAAAATAGCGAAATGGAGTTTGAAAAGTCGCGCAACGGAATTTACAGTATGACAATTCCAAATGTTCCGTTTGACTCGTTAAAACACGACAGCGTACGACGTTTCGAAAACATACAACGTACAATAGACAAATTTTACGGTAGGATAGTTTCATTTTTAAACTCGACTCGCTGAAATTCAGCTAACGTGTTTCTATGAATTATCGAACGTTCATCGATGCCCGGTGAACATTCAGCGCGCATCGCCAACCAAACATATCCACGTTTAAACGAAAAAAAAAGAAAAAAGTAGCACGCAAGACAAACGCAGAATATCTTCGTCGTACGCAAAAGGCTGGAAGGTGGATATACACAAGCGGCCGCGTTGAGTTTGTGTGGAAGTGTAGAGGGGTGGAAAAACCTACCCCAACGAGGTTGGAGGATGCGCTCGCTCGCGATGGGTGGGTAAAAGGGAGAAATAAGAAAAGCCGGAGCCACGGAGGAGACGACGTCGTCGACGACGACGACGGGGTATCTGGGTCGAGACTCGTCGACGCCGACGTGCCGGCGCCAGGCGTCCTTTCCCCCGGCTTTTTTTCGGCAACGAAGCGCCGAGAAAAACGCCGGCAGAGGGAAAAGTACTGCCGCGAGATGCTCGTTGTTTCGCGGTTTTCTACCTTTTTCCGTCGCCACGGCGTTTCACCCACGCGTAAGAGGGTTGGCAAGATGATAAGTCAAATTGTTGTTCGACGGAGACGGCGATTCGACCAATGGATTCCACGTTGGCTGCCGAGCAAACTCCACCTGATTTCCAATGGTTTCGTTCCTTTTATCCTTCTTTCCACTTTGCGGCGAGATATTTCTACGAATAAATTCGCCTCGCGCGCTTTGAAAAATCCTGCGAGGTTTTCGTAATTAACGAGAGGCTGAGATAGCTAGTACGCGGATGAAACCGATTGCTCGTATTTCCCACGCGTTCTGAAAAGATATGATCGCGAGGAATTAACCTTGCGCGTTCTGCAGAATTTTCCAAAGACTCTGAGTGGGCGGAATCGTGCGATCGCGTGGAAGCCAAGGGACGTGGCAGTCGATATTTGGATGAAACGAGGATTTCGGATCGATCGCTTGCAGCAGTAATTCCACGTGCTAACGTGCAATTCGTATCTACGAATTCAATTTCGTATCTACGAATTCAATTTCGTATCTACGTTTGGCGAGTAAGATACGTGAACAGATAAACGACAAGAGAGTGTCTAATTCGCGGTGCTCGTAGTTAACTTGACTACAGACGATAGTCTGCAACATACACAGAACATGCGTATCACGTATACCATGAACGCAGATATACAAACAAGTACCAGTGACGCGAATATAAGAAAAAAATTAAATTCGAATAAAAAAATCCATCGAAACAAAGGAAGGAACGTCCAACAACGGTTCACCGCCTTCCACTGATTCTTCCATTAAGGAAAAGACGACATGAAATCGTTACCTAAAAGGAGAGAATGGCTCTCGAGGGAAGTTTGAAAAGAATCTTCGTACCCGGACGACTTTACTTCCCCTTACGCTCGCTGTACTTGAAAAGTCGCGTCGTTCTAAACAGTTGAGCGGCGCGCAGATTTAATTTCTTCAAAGGGGGATGAGGGCGCACGATGGAGGATGCAGAATCGCGGCCATAAAACCAACCTGCGAGGCTGTTGGCTTGGCCTTTGCACGAAAGTTAGAAGTTAGTTACACGGGGGTGGCCACCCCTCATCTGCATATCCGCGTCCTGCCGCCTCCGTGCAAGCTGGACCACCCCTGCTACCCCGTCGTCTCCCTTTCCAACCCCTCCAAAGCTGTAACCAACGTGCCGCCGCCACAAGCTGCTCAACAAGTGGTTCTTCAGTTTAGCGGCCGACTTAGCGCTTCTTTAATTTTCACCTTGCACCCCGACATCGTCATACGCCCCGCCATCCCTTTCCGTTAACCTTGGATTTTGCGTCTTATCAGCAGGCAGCTCGCCCCCTCTCGAGAATCTACGTGGCTTCTTGCCAGCGATCAGACCAAGATTATCGTTATAGCTCTTGTTTCTCGTCCTCTTTGCGGCTCTCCAAGCATTTTTCGCTCGTTCTTTGAAGATTCGATGGAGAATCGGAACGAGGAACGACAGTCGAGTCGTTCTTTGGATTCGCTTGGAGCTTGGCGGTGTTTGCTCGCGTTGGAAAATGTCCGGTTAATTCGTTCGGATTTTTCTCAGTCGGTTCGTACTATCTTTTCTTTTTAGCGTTGTTTAGCGTTTTTAGCGTTGCGATCGTCGAGGGAGATTCAAAGGAACTTGCTCTTACATCCTTTCGTCTTCTTTCGTCCGAATCTCACAATTTGACGAGGTCTAGGGGCAAAGTACTTGTGACGGCAGGTATTATTTTATCGCTTAGAATTCGATCGCGGTTCAACGAACTTTCACTGCGAACTACTTTATACGTACCAACATCGAACAGAAGCAGAAAACCTGAAACAGCTTTCCCCTCTTGTTTCCCAGTTTCCCTTACGAGGAACCATTCTTCGAGTTTCGATCGAGATCCTGCGATGTTCCCGAAAAGTGTCTGATCTTGGCGCAGGAAGGAAATAAGAGGCGTCGAATTAAATTTACAAGTGCCTACCTAGCTAATTTGAATCTTGGCTTGGGAAAAACGCGCGGCCATCTCCGCGCACAGGAAGCACCGGCTCGTCGCGCAACAACGGTAAACCTACTACCCTGTGCAGCGGCGAGGAAAGAAGTTCTCGTGTTCTCCGGTTCTCGATACGGGTAATCGTAAACCAAGCTGCGAGCAAGCATTCCGAGAAACTCCTCTTCCGCTCCACCCAGAAAAACCAAAACACAAATAGTCGCTGGCGGCGACGAAAGGGGCGAGATAAGAAAAAAAGGGGGAGAGAGAGAAAAAAAAAGAAGAACAGAAGAGAAAGAAACGAAAGAAACGGCCGCGTAACCCACAGAGGGATGAAAAGGCGCACAGGTCGTGGCTCCCATCGTCGTGCTACTTAGGCGAGAGCCAAAAAGACAGAAAGAAAGGGGTGGAATCCGGGAGTGTGAAGGTATTCTGCATGTGAATGGCACAATGGTAATTTGGGGATGCACCGTTAGAGGATATTAGAGGTAGCAGGCGACTACTGTCTCGCCCCGTTTCCCCAGCCCCGATTCCCGTTGGACTTTTTATGCAACCACGTGAAACAGCATCTCCGGAACGTCGCCGGAGTCACGTCCTTCCTGGCCACTTCTTTTCCACGTGTGTACGTGTTCTTCGCGTCCACGTGTCTCCTCCTATACGTACGTACGTACTCGTGCGCGTATATGTATGTGAATTCTCGCGTGGATTCTCGGTATGTCTCGCTCGCGTATACGTGTCTATGTGTGTGTGTGTGTGTGTGTGTGTGTATGGATTCGAAGTAACCTCAAAAGCTGATACCACTCGAGAGGAACTACGGTATTACCTGCTCATGTGACCCATCTGTTATTTGCGAGACTCGTTCCCCCTGTGTGCTGGGTGCCGCGCGTCTGAAAGAATGGGCCGTGGGTTAGCGTACGGTACATATATTATAGCCTGGCCAGCCTCGTCTGAATGCTTGCTACCGATTGACAATGATATAACAAGTGGAGGATTTCGCGGTAGACACGATGGCCATTGATCGCGGAGGGCTGTTAAGCGAAAGAGTGGATTCTTGTTCGTGGAGGGAAAGTGGATGAGGAGGGTGGCTCGTGACGCCGCAGTTCGCGAAGAATCTTGATGCTTGCGTAGCTTGGCGTTTTGGCGACGTTTATATCGGGACATTGGTTTTATGGGTGCGTGGCTGCGATTCGTATTTAATTGTTGAAAAATGCAACGATCGATCTTGGCCGAGTTGATCGGGCTTCTTAGCGTGTGGTTAGATTAATACAGACAGGTACCGTGGATTCTGAGTCGCCAACTCTGCGTCGTAAGTTATACGTTTTTGTCCTACAGTCTCGAACGAAGAAGATGGAACGATGGGTAATTTGTAAGCTTCGCGCGGAAATCGTTCATCTCGTGACGCGTAAAATCGCACCGATCGTGTTATTTCTATCAAACGGTATGTAACATGTGCGATACATCCGGTGTCGAAGAAATTAGCGCAAGATGTCCTTCCGTTGAAATTGGTGAAATAGAAGGTATATGGAAACGTCAAATTGGACGTTGAAAAGATCGTCACGCGGTGGTTCGACCCTCTCAACTGCGAGGTAGCAGGGGAATTTTCAATTCGCTGGAAAAGAGCCGCAGAACGGAAACGCATCCGTTCCGGGTTCGTCTCGCAACGATGCCATTTATCACTTAAATCGCGCTCGAAGAGAAACGATGATTTCCGTCTCGCTAGGCGTATTACTTTTACATTCGGGACGAGCACGGGGTCCCAGGCTCCATTATCGGAGGCCATCGCTTAAACTGCGTCTCGTTACCGCCTCCGATAAACCATCCCCGGGCAAACAAACAAACAAACAAACAAACAATCGTTTTGAACCGCGAGCAAAGAAGCCGCCGGGTTCGATCACCGTCGCGAAAACTGGAACGAACTGTTCCGCAACGGGTTGTTCCCTTTCCTCGCGAGACAATAAACTCCTCTCTTCCGTACATTTCGCAACACCTCGTTCCTTACGTTGTTCGAGTGGCATCGATACTTTGGTCAATCTGACGTTGATAAGTCAGCGAGACGGGTGTATATAAAAGCATTGGCAGAGAAAGAACGAAGTTAGAATTCAGTTTGCAGGAAATCGAACGCGATGGAACGATTTAAGCATATAATAGAAGGAGCGAACGACTGCGGCTGGATATTCGGAAACGGTTGCGCTGAATAGAGGAATGTCCTTTTTCGAATTTGTGCCGGGAAGCGAGCCGTAAAGCGTAATTGAAAGGAGACGGGAATTAAAGGAGCGACGGATCAAAGGGATGAGAGCGGCGGCAATCGAATTCCATCGTGACACAGATACTTTATTAGAGCGAAACAAAAGAATCGGACTGGAGCGCGCGCGTCGTCTGCCTGCATCGCTTCGGAGGGTTAATTTATGTACGGAATGTAGCGGTCTTTCGAACTGGTGGCCATGTTGGTTTCGACGTGCCCGTCAAGGTATTCCCCCCCGTCGCATCACGCGAGAGCCCCTTTCTCGATCTTCCACCCCCAAGCCCCACTTTTCTTGCCTCCGCGCCGCGCTGCGCCGCGAAGGAACACACGTGAGAAGTTCTCGCACACACGAACGCGAGATACGATGTGTGTTCCTCGGAGCCGGTCGCCAGGGCGCATGCTGCACTGCGCACAACCCCTACTCGGCATCCCCCATCCCACCTACTACAGCCAGAACTACCCTCCAGTTTCTGCACCCCGCTGCAACCCCTTTGGCTGTTCGTGCAGCCCGCCATGCAACCCCCCTAGGAGGCGACTCTTATTATTTCCATTTTTCCAATTCGGTCTGGGGGGCGGGAAACGTGCAACACCCTCCCCTCTGTTCTCTCTACACCCCGCCAGCCCAGTTTTCTACCACCCACGAGGGTTTCTCGCTTCCTCTGGCCGTTTCTCTTTTCCACCCTTGCCTCTTCTCTCTCTCACCTCTCTCTCTCTCTCTCGTTCTCTCTCGTTCTCTCTCGTTCTCCCTCGTTCTCTCTCGTTCTCCCTCGTTCTCTCTCGTTCTCTCTCGTTCTCCCTCGTTCTCTCTCGTTCTCCCTCGTTCTCTCTCGTTCTCTCTCGTTCTCTCTCTCTCCCCAGGTGGCCAGCCAAAGGAAAAATATCTATATTTATCTGTTTCTTCGCGGGATATATGCCTGCCCCTGCGCCCCTCGCGCCCCTCGCCTCGCCTCGCTATTCGGTCGGTTTCTTTTTCTTTCTTTTCCACTCCACCTCCACCTTGGAGTTTCTCGGTCTCTCCCACCCCTTTCTCGGTCTCTCGTTACCTTTCCGTCTCTCCGCCGTATTCGTCCTCCCTCTCGCTCCCGCGCTTTCTTTCTTTCTTTCGGCCTTCTCCTTACCTCCACCCAACCACCCTCCTTCCTACGGCGCGCGTTGTGGCGGGAGAGACAGATACCGTCGGTGTGAGCGAGCCCGATAGACAACGGAAAGGAGAACGGAGGCGAGTGGTTGGAAAGAGAGAGGAGAAAAAGGAAGCAAAAGACGGAGGGTACCACGACGACGACGACGACGTCGACGACGACGCCGGCGGCCGCGGCGAAGCGTGCGCGCCTTTCCTTGGCCGGCGGCGCGACAAGGAAACCCGAAGGAATGGAAGAGGACGGGGCGAGCGGTAGAAAGCGGAGCAACGGAGAAAAAGCGGCGGAGAGAGAAGGAACGGCGAGCTTCCGCTTCCTTATGCTCCGCCGCGGACTGCATCAACCAGTCGCACGGTCGCGCTCACATAAGAAACTGGGATTCGAGAGGCAACCCCCTTCTCGCGAGCCGCGGCGCGGTTTCCGTGAGCGGAAGAGATTCGGTACCCGGGGAATGTCCGTGCTCGCGTGACGCAATCGCCACGACACCGACCGCGAAAATTTCGTTCCGACGCGACATCGTCGTCACCGGCCTTAGGACCTCGGGCAGGCCAGTTAATTGACTCGACGACGCTCGATTCGCGACTAAGCAGCCGCCTACCCCCACCATCGTCCGATCACCGGCCACGAGTGCGTCCGATCGTGTACGAAAACGCTCGAGCCGGCCATCCGGCCCGTCGGATCGGGTCCCGTCGCCTTCGTCCGGCCGTTGCCGTCGGTTTTTGGGCCCGCGCTCGACGAATCGCGCGTCTCGAACCCCCCACTGCTCCGCTGGACATGAAGAAGGGAGGCCATCGGGCCTCCTGGACGACGACTCTCGCAGCCGCCAACGAACCAGGAAACATGCCCCGCGCTGAGAAACCAACGATCCCCATGGATGCCTAAGGATGTTCCTCGACGCAACCAGAAGCGGAGGATGTTCCTCTGTCCGTTTCCTCTTCCTCTTCTCTCTCTACTTCTTCTCCTTCTCACCGCGCTACCTCTTCTTCTACCTGGTGACGGACGAGCCCGACCAGGCGGAGGAGGATCTCCATGGCAAGAAGCGTCGAGGGTGAAATCGTCTTAATGACGGGGTGCGGGCTGCTCGATGACGCTGTTGCACACCGACGAGGAGGGAAACAGAGGGAAGAAAGGCAGAGGAAGAGAGAAGAACGAGAGAAGAAGAGCGTGTGAGAATACGAGAGGGCCAGAGCGGCAGAAACGATCAACCAAAGTTCCTATTTTTCACGTGTTTTATGCGAATATCGCTTAACAAAGTAGGACGTAAGAAGAGAAGAAGAAGAAGAAGAAGAAGAAGAAGAAGGAGAAGAAGAAGGGAGATTAACGCGTTTCTCTCTCGGATTGTCCGTATCCGGGATTCGTCTGATTGAAGTGGGGAGAGGCGCGAAGGGTGAAACGCGGGACACGCGCGAACACGCACGCCGGAAACCTCGTGTCCGCGGCACCAGGGACACCCTCCCGCGCTAATTAGCCAGCCAATTAGAAAGACCGCGGCCATGCGTAATGAGCTGCGCGCGCAAAAGTTCCTAAACGCCACGATACAATGTTTTTTCATGCGGATGCCTCGTCTCGCCGGCCTGCTTACGTTACAGGCGACCACTGATAATATTGATAAGACGTAATATACGCTAAGCCGTAGAGAATAAAGTAGTTAAACGAAGGATAATAGAAGAGGAGAGAAAACAAACAATTTAGCGAAAGTTGACGCGACAACAAGCAGGAAGAGCTGCGGGATATCGGGATCGAGCTACGTCTTCGTGGTGAAAAATCGAACCAAGTCGCTGTTTACTAACGACGATGCTGCTCGCGAAGAGTATGAATCGAGCGGAATGTGAATTTTCAGGAAGAACGATCGTTCTTGAAGAAGGGAAGCCGTGTCTCGCAGCGTCCAGATTCGCCAGGCAATAAGAAAACACGTACGAATTTAAAGAAGAAAAAAAAAAAGAAAAGAAAAAAAAGAGAAAAGCAGGATATCTGGGTGGCTGTGCCGAAACGGACAGAGTGTAATTTAATTCGCGAAGTTGCAGCGAATCGATCGAGTCCCGATCGCCCATCGAAGCAGCAGTTTTCTTCAAATTTGTTCCCTTCCTTCCTCTCTTTTCTATTTTTTTTTTTTTTTTTTTTTCCTATAACCGAAGGAAACGTCGTTCTGGACGTAACCGAGCTGCCACGTGGCCGCTCCTCTTGAAGCAATCCTCGAACCGCGACGGTGGTGTCCTGTCGACGGTGTTTTTAACCTCTCCAAGCGAAACGATTCTCGCGCTACGATTAATAAATATATACCTAGGAAATTAAGCGAAGAAGAGCAAATCTATATATATATATATATATATATATATACATCTATATTATATATACACACTTGGAAAAGCGTATTTAATTATATATTCCTATACACATGCAAGGAGCACATGTACAGGTATTTTAATAAGCTCGCGTATAACTAGCCTCGGTATAAGTGTTCCGATAAAGGAGAACTAGCGAGGGAAGGATAAAAGGTAAAAGCTCGACGCCTAGAAGAAAAAAAGAAAAAGAGAAAAAAAAAAATTCGCCGGATTTGTTCCCTCGCCTTCCGGTTTCCGGCCAAAGAACAACGCAAATTTTTGCAACAACAAGATTGGTATTTTTTATGAAACGCGACACAGCAACTACGGTGGCGCGATATAGTTAGAGTACGAGATCGAAGGAGTATAATAAAATGTCGACGATGAGTGTCGTGTCGAATTCGTCGGTCGAGGTCGACTCGGATTCCTCGAACGACGTATCGAGCAAAGACGATGGACCCGCCGAGCAAAAGTTCATCCTGCGTAACGAGCTGTACAACAGCCTGCTGGCAAGCGCCCTCGGCAAGACGGTGCTCAACAGGCACCTGAACTTCAAGGAGCAGGGGATTAATTTTAATCTGGCCAATCTAAAGGATAACCTGAACGCGCTTGGCGCCCTTAAGGAGCTGAAGGATCTCAAGGGTTTGACCGTGAGCAGCGTACCGGCTTTCCCAAGAAACCTTGCTCTGCATAGGGAGGACCACGACGAGGTCAGGCTATGTTCCCCGCCGTTCATTCTCTTTCTTTTCTTCGCTCGTTTTTCGTTCGTCCCTCGTTTTTCGTTCGCCCCTCGTCATCGATGGATTATTTTCCTTTCGTTTCTCGTCTTCGATGGATGGATGGATGTTTCGTTCGTTTAATCGTAACCGTCTGATAAATGGGAAATGACGTGGCAATTCCATTGCCACGGAAAGTGAAGTAGCAGTGCCGTTGGAATTGTGGCTCGCGTAAGCAATGCTGATCGCATTGATTATTTATAGCGTAATGGGGCCGCAATCTTAAAGGCAGGTGTGCAACGTTCTTTTTTTTTTTTATCGTCTACAGATCTAAAGATCTGTACTGTCGGTTCTGTAATCCAATACACGCTGGAAACTCGGATTGGCGGGAGATGAAGAACTATAAGATTGCGAAGAGTACCGAGAAAAATGTTTGGTATTAAAGGTATTATTCGCTGCTTTCCACTCCTGTAAAACCAGCGACGCGAAAGACGTATAAATAATTTTCGGGTGCCTGCACTTTTTATTTCCAAATAATTTCACATCAACATCTTGAAAGGGTCAACGAAGAGGCGTAGAATTGTATAATTCAATACGCGAGGAGACGTCGGAGAAAATGTTAACACTTTTTCAGAGTATTGGAAACTTTAAGTATCGAATGTTTTCAGTGTTCCTCTGATTGTAAATTATAATTATCGGAAATACCATCGCGGCACCGTCTTCGGTCCGTAACACACGATAGCACTCTGTAAAAAGTAGAAAAGTTTCGCAGTAAACAGCCGCCTCTCTCTCTCTCTCTCTCTCTCTCGAGCCATTCCCAACTTACGGCATCAAGATCAATAATCCCCGAAAGATTCCACGTCTTCACTGACCTACCCTTTTTCTCGCGATTCGAGCAACCCCTAAGAGCGGAAGAAAACAAATTCGCAAATTCTTCTTGCGGAGGAGGAAAAGACCGAAGTGCAAAGTACCCACCGAGCAAACAAATCAATTGCCATCGAAGAAACTAAGAAATTTTCAAACGAACTTCGCCCTTAAAAGACTAAAAGATACAAAAATGAGGAAAAGAAAAGAAGAGAAAGGCGGAGAAGAATACGTCGACGCGATCTCGAGGAAATTATCCAGCGTGCTCCACTTTTGAGAAACAGACGAATCGGGGAGGGGGAGGGGGTGTAGTTTACGAGCGATCGGCAGACGCTTGACGCACAAGTCTTGGGTCGGAAAGTTAGCGGATACTTAGGTTAGGATACCGGTTTCCGTGTAATGGACGCGGAAAACAAAGGGATCGTAGACGCAACTCGAAGAGATTTCGCAGTTCGAGAAAATCCTGTTTGCTTGACAATTACTTTTTGTTCCTTCGTCGAATCGAGACTTCGACTTCTCAACCAAGTACTTCGTCACTTTCTGTTCACCCCTCCTTTTTACCATCTCTCCTTGCTTTCTTCTCTTCGTCTCTTCCTTCTTCGTGCTTCCTACAAGCCTCGATCAAGTCCCTATTTCGAATGTCGTGATGATATTTTCATTATTCGGATAAACAGTGTCGGTAATGTTGTTGGCATTAATTTGGAATCAAGTTAGAGCACGTTCGTGGTTAATCTCTGCAGATACGTGGAGAGTGGCGATATTTTTATACGTGGATCTTGCCTCTGGGCAATGGCGAAACACGAGTTAATCTTTGCTTATTCGTCCGCGATAGAATATCGAAATCCACGTTTGGAACGTTAACTTTGTTTCGGTTTCGGCCTCTTACTTGCGTCTGTTAAATCCTTCTCGTCCGCGAAATAAATATTTCGCTATTTCCCCTCGACTCTGCGTCGTTTTAACTCGTCTAATCGTTGGATTATATCACCGCAAACGCCCCCAATTATATCGCCCGGCGTAAACAAGCTAAACACGGTGGAAATCGGCGGCGAGACAGCGGCTTTCTTCCAGCGGGTGAAAATTTTTCCGCGGCTTAATTCATTAACTTGTACGACCACAGCTCTCCGCGTCGGCTTCCTGTTGCTTCCTTTTGCTCCTGGCCGAGTTATCGCCGTGTGGCAACTTTTCTTGGCACGTTCGCGGTTTTGGCTCGGCTTGGTCGATCCCGCGACAACTCTTGACCCAAATCCACCACGCACTTTTCCCTCGGTTTGTTTTTTCCTTCTCTCTCCTCTTTTTTCTTCTTTTTTTTTTTTTTTTGCTCAGTCGCTCGAACGACGCCGAAACGTCTCAGCGAGAAATTCACCCCAATTACGCTCTCGTTCCACGAGCGTTTTTTTCCACCCTTTCGTTGTTTTTATGGTCGATAAGAATTACATCTCCGCGCAGCCGCTTATAAAAATAACGTCAAGCGAAGCGAGTCGCGCCGGACCGAAGCTCTGGCCGCAAATTTTTCCAGCGATCTCGCGTCGTATGCGAGAATAACGCGAGATCTTGACGCAAAGCTGTTAATTTTGATAATTACACGGCGAATATTTACGCGAGTCTACGTTTCTCCGACGTTTACGATCGAGCAAGTGGAATTCACTGTGATAGAATTTTGCAGAAATACTCGAAATGCCGAAAGTAGAACGTTCGTAGACGCTGTAGAATGGTGTCGCGAATTAAACAGTTACGTGAATTATCGCACTGCGTTTGCATCCCCTTTGAGCAGCATCGAACAGTCGATGTTTCGTCGAATACGGCGAAGGAAGAAGAGAGAAGCGCACACACAGACACACACACACACAGACCGAGCACAAGTCGGTTGGAGAACGTGTAATTAACTGCGAGGCAATAACGAAACGCATCATCCCCCTTGGTCGCAGAAATAACAACCCTTGTGGGGCCCCGTAGCGACGATTCTTTGAGAAACTGGCGATCCGCCCTGCGATTTCTAACGAGCTTTCTCACGATTCGTGTTAGACGATCAATTAACAAATCTGCCCTTGTTAATTACCAGCTCGGTCGTTCGATCGAGCGTCGAGGGTCGAACAAAGAATTTCGTTGAAGGGAAGTTCATTGACGCGACGATTCGTTGACGTATTGATAAAAGACGGTCATATTCTACTTTATCCTGCCTATGGTTTAACAACTTTTAGCAATTTCGGTGTTACGGAAACGCGTACACGGAATTTTGTGTCAAGTTGGTCGAATAATCGATTCGTGGAAATTCAATTACATTTGAAACGTTGATAATAGTCGAATCTAACGTTTAGCTTTTATATTATACGTTAAGGTTAATACACACGACGCTGTAGTATATCGCGAATACTATTTTCGCTTGTTTCCATTTCCGCAAGGATGAACGCCGCGGTTGCTGCGTTCGACGACGTATCGATTCGCCATCATCTGACGTTTCTCCGTCCGCCTCACAGCCATGAATTTCTCATTGCGAACAGTCGATGGCTACGATCGTTGCGCAATTATGCACAGCCGAATTCCCGTGCACGATTTATTCTCCAACATCCACTCCTCCCAATTCAACCGAGTCTCGTCGCAATGAATGGATTTCTTCGTTCCTTCCACCGTCAATTATCCCCTGTCGTCCGCCTTTCTGCGAATTACTTTCATTCACGATTCGCAGATTTGCTTAATATTCCGTGCCAACGGATGAAGAAATAAACACCTGCTTTAAGATTTAATCCTTCCGAGAGTAACAATAGAACGGAAGAATCGTAGATTCTACTGTTTCACGATTTATTCACGACCGTCTCGTAAGATTAACTTTACCCTACATATTTCACTTCGTGTCCCCGTTTCTCCTTTTATCGTGCAATTACTATACGATCTGATGGTTCTTTCACCCGATCACGATGTCAAAGAACGCGACCGATATTATCGCCGATAAACATCCCTAAACGTCGAGATCCCACGCGTTCACTTACAATTCGTTCAATTCGTTCAATTACACCGGGCAACTTGGCCTTTCAAATTAACGTCGTGTTATTGAACGCAAATATGCCAGGAAGGTAGCAACGTTTGTTCGTCTTGATCGATAAAAAAAAAACCCTGAAAGTACGAGCCGAAATCCGGTACGTCCTAAGAAGCCTCCTTTGTCCTTGACATCGGGAAAATCTTAATCCTTGATCGCGAATAAAATGTGTGTGTGTGTGTGTGTGTGTATCGTAAGAAGAACTTTGTCGGGGAAGCAGGATCTCGGTTTAGCTCGTTCAGGTGTCCGGGCGTCACGCTCGCTGATTTATCGATCAATTTATTAATGGGTCAGCTCTTCTCGTGCGTTCGATCATGAATATCCGATGAAGCGGCTCGGACGGACGAGCGAGCCTCATAATTACTGTGATTAATGCTCGGGATCGGGATTAATTGCCTGGCCGGGCTCGTTCTCGAAAATTGTTGGTTCGCGGAAAAATCGGCTAACCGGTCTCCGCATCTTTTTTTCCTTTTATCTCCTTTTACCAATCTTCCTTTCTTCCGCTAATTCTTTTCCTCTTAACGAGAGTCACGGCCACGATCGTCACGATCGGTGTCACAGTCGAGTCGTCGTTGTGCCGCGGATTTTCCCGCAAATTCGTACTTCTCGAAATACCATTGGGAAAGAAAATCGTTTTATCCGACGGCAATTACAGGTGTCGTGGAGAGCGCTATGCTCTGAACAATCCTATAGGTTCCTTCGTGTCGCGCGAATCGCGTGCAATTTTGCGCTTTCGAGCTTCCCATAAATCGACGAACTCGGGACCGCGGTCTGTTATCGGCGCTTTCTTCGAGTATTGACCCGCGGTATGGACGAAACGTTGGAAACTGCGGTGGCTTGCTCCGCCGAACCTTGGAACGCTGTTCAAGGCCGTTCGCAACCACGCTACGCTCGACAATGTCAACCGTTTGCGGTCGGCAAGTGATTCCGCTGGCGTTACCAACTCTAGCCGAGGCAATGATCGTTTAAAGACGAATCGCGAGTGTCGCTACTGCGACGACCTCCGACGACCACACTGCGTTAATTATATATCTTTCTCTCTTTCTTTTTTCTTCTTTTTTCGCTATCTAAAAAAGATCTAAATCAGTCACGCAACAAGTAGGAAGGAAATCTCGGCCCGGTTTGCAGGAAGAGGAACGTTTAATCCGCTGGATCGATCGATCCATCTCCAATTAACCTGGTTGCTTTTCTACCTTGCAGAAAGCCTCTTTCGCGTGGTCCGAGGGCGGCGAGGAGGGTGGTGGGGGCGGAGGAGGCGGCGGAGGTGGAGGAGGAGGCGGTGGCGGAGGTACGACTGGCACCGGTACCGGAAGCACGGGCCCAACCGCCACCGGAGGCGGTGGATTGGCCCATTGGGTCAGCGTGATGGCGGAACACATCCACAATCCACACTCTGCTACCGGGGTGGGCGGTGTCCATCATCAGCAACAGTCACCCCCTCAACCACCCTATCCATGGAACAACGGCCTCTCCGGTGATGTGAGTACCTACTTTTTAATTCGACGAAATTTCCCTACCATCTTGTCGCCCCGGCGACGCCGGAAAGGAGGTTTCTAAGCGCAGAAGAAGAAGGCGTCGTAATTTTACAAAAAAAGATATATATATATATATTTTATTATATATATATAATTATATATAATTTTTGTAAATTTTTCCTAATATAATTAATATATAGTTTTTTGTAAAATTACGATATATATATATATATATATATCGTAATATATATATATATATATATATATATATGTGTGTGTGCTCGTGTAAAATTACGATATATATATGTGTGTATATATATATCGTTATACGTATAATCTGAAGAAAAGAACGAGCACATAGCATGTAATTGCACGCGCCACGATAGGCGAATGTTTGGCAGAAGTGTTACTTTGCTTGCGATACGCAAGTGTCAATTGAGTTGATATTCTCCTGTCCGCCGCTGTTCTGTACGCGAGTTTACACCGGGATAAATTTTTGCGTCGTTATTTTTACGTCATGCGAGACGACGTCCGAGAACCGTGCAACCTTAGTGCGTACAGCGATCTCTGGCAAGATCGAAGAACTGCACGGTTGACAGTATTAATTAGTAGGAATTAAACAGTGCAGTGCCGCGGATAAGCTGAGAATGATAATTGGCAGAAACGTGGTAGGGACGTACGTGTGGCTGCTTAGGAGGTAGGGTTTTCGAGCGAAGGTTATCGTGCCATTAATTGGCAGCGAATGGTAATTAATAAGGATTTTTGGTGGAGAGCGTTGGGAAGTTTAGAATCGTTCCGCGAACATTTGTCGAACGTGTTGTCGTGGTACGTATACTCTACGAAACTCTCGAGATTTCGTAATATTTTTGACCACGATCGTCGAAGACGTTCCGCCAACGCTCGAGCCAACAGGAACGAAACTGTGGAAGAGTCTCGCGCGGTTTAGAGAGTAACGATAATTGGCAGAAATGCAGCGACAGGGATCAATACCTATCACGAATGTTTGACAGTAAAAGGTCACTCTTCTATTGATCGTGTTTGTCGGAAGCCACGCGGATAAATTCCCTAAACATATTCCCTAAGTGTAATTAAATATAAATAAAATTCGAATTTCCAGCCACTTGTACTATACGCTCCGTGCGATGAACAAATTCGCGGAGATAATTCTTCGCGCGTTCTTTAAAACGTTAAACACCAATTACGAATCGTGTATCAGTTGGAAAAATTGTTGACGCGCTATTAGGAAATTTGACGTCTCTGTGGCGATCCACGGTCGAAAAGATTCTATAAACTCGACAGTTCCCACGATTCCGTCGACCACGCTCGACTTTGCACGGTAATTCCGCGTAATCTGCGCTTTAAATCTCAGAAATTTCCTGCTGATCTCTCTCTCTCTCTCTCTCTCTCTCTCCCTCTGTGTCGTTGAATTAACAGTCGTCGAAGTCAAACGCGTCTCGCGAAGCTGGAGCAAACTTTGCCGCCTCTGATTTAACGGTAGCTGAAACTGCCGAGCGGTAACTTGCCCGCCACGATGAAATAATTCGAGGATTAATTTTATACCCGACATATTACCAAGTATTACGAGGCAAGGACCAGTTAATTGGCGACAAAGAGGCCGGCGGTCTCGCAGCCGGGTTGCCGCCGCGAAACTTTTACGACGAGTTGCGTTTCTTCCGCTGGATACTTTCGTACTCGATAAGCGTTGTAAAATCGCTTACAACCGGATGTCTTCATCCGAGGCAGAATTTGCTGCATCTGGACGGATTAAAGCGATGTTTATCTATATCCGTTCCGCGAAAAGGTGCAAACTGGTTCCCCTGGAAACCCAATTCTCGATAAAGTTGCCAAGGTTGGACTCAAAAATTGGAGATGCCGCTTGTAAAAAGCCTGGACGCTGTTCCTCGAAAATGGATAGTTTCGCGGGGATCAGTCTGAGCGCGATAAAGTTGTACCGAAGATGTTGAGCAGCTGGCGCATGGCAGATTACTAGACAACAATTTTGGAAAGATGCAGTTTCGCCAGCATCGTCGACTTGTTCGTTGAATGAAAATCAAGTTGATGCGGTATACGAAGCTATCGGAAAATCTCCAAGCTGGTACATGGTAGAAAGCTACGCGATATTTCTCGAAACAGACAGTTTCGTGCGAATCGTTCCAACTATGACAGAGTTCAACTGGAAGAATTGGAGAAGCTAATAGTAGGAAGCTAGACGGTTTCTTCCAAAAGGCAAGGACAGTTTTACAGGGATCATTCTGCGTATGGCACAATTATGTAGACTCTGTAGAAAATTCGAGGAGCTGCTACTAGGAAGCTGAACAACGGTTTTACGACAGCCTCGTAAGTGTTCGTTCGACTTTGCTGTTCCCGCGGCCGTAACGTCGAAAACTGGCGCGAGATCAAACGGCTCCGAAGCCTGGTCGAAACGCACGGCGTAAAAAATGATCCCATAGGAAAGCGAACGATCTTCTAACGGACGAAACACGAAGAGAAAGGAAGAAAGCGAACGGAGGAAGCAGAAACGTGCCTCGAAGTGGCTCGCAAGACGAGACACCGTTAGACTCGCGACGCGGACGACGAAATGTGCGAAAAAAAAAGGATCTCAACCCCTTTTTTTCGCGACCAACGGGTTACCCCTGGCTCAGTTTCGTTTCCCGCGCCTCTCCCTGTGTCTCCGGACGAGAATCCTGCATAATTTCGACCAGGATTCTCCTGGATTGCAAGCAGCAAGAAAAGGACGAGGAAGAGAAGACAAAGAGGTGAATGGGTGCTGGGTGAAGAAGAACAAAAAGGAAAAAAAATGACGCGTGGAGGGTAGCGTGGAAAGGGTTGAAGATCGCTTTGCATACTCCTCGCTCCGCCCCGAGGTGGTTGAAAAAAACAAACAGACGGAAGCGCGAAAAAAAAATGTTCACGGAACAAGAGGGGCGAGAGGATTCGTTTGAATGCACGCGGATTCGAAGAGTTCTCGCCGCGTTGTTAAGGGTGAATTTCTCCAAGCAACGGTCTCTTTTTAGAGTTTCTTGTTCCTCGATCATCCAAAGGATCTCCGCTGTTTTCCCGGTAATCCCGTGATTTTTTCGTTTGCTCCTCTTTTTAAGGCATCGAGTATGCTGTTCAGGATTCGAGGAGGAAATTCGGAAACTCTGAGTTTTCATAGCGGATGACGAGGGTAGTTTACCGCGATCTTGTCGGATTACGCTGTTTTATATCAGTTCTGACGTGAAATACGGGTCGCTTATCGAAACCCACCAAAGAAATACCTGACTCCAGTTCGTCTAACGTTTTCTTTTTTTTTTTTTCTACAAAATTTCTTAAAACAGTAGAATATTCGAAAGAAGCAACTTGTCGCTCCAACCGATACCAACTAGTTTCCGAATAATCCCGCGGATTACTTGTCACGGCCGGGCACTTGGATAATTGCTAATTCGAAACTGCCGCGTCTTCTAATTTCAAAATCGCACCTCACCTCGCAACCTGTTCGGAAGATTTCCGCCAAAGTAACGGAACATTTAGAAACGTCAAGCTATATCGCACGACCCCGTAGTAATTATTAAACGAGCCGCCTTCGCGAGTTTACCTATCGCGATCGAACATTTCCGGAAGTCTTCATTTCGAGATTCCCAAGTCGCCTAACACCAACGCGCCTCAAAGAGCCCGGAAGAAACGGTCTGTCGCGAAAGCAGTCGCTAAATAATCGCGAGTCATCGTTGCCTCTCACGATCCACCGGACTCTTAATACCAAAAAAAAAAAAAAAAAAACGAAAGAAAAAGAAAAAACGAAACCTATCCTGACCCTAAATTCGCCCCTCGCGCAAGGACAATCGTGGCAATCAGACGCAAGCGTCGCGTCGCGTCGATGCTTCGTCGAAGAAACAAAGGAGCCGCCAAAAGAAACGTTACCGCACGCTAACGTGACGCAAGATGCTAGGAATCCAAATTGCCGAATCGAAATGACCGGCCAGGGTGCTCGAAAGGGTTGGTTGGGGTCGTGAGGAGCCACGGGATGCGGAAGATGCTTGCGTGAGCTCTATAGCAAGGATCAGCCGGTTTTTTGTCTAAGCTCCGGTGCCCGCAGGACCCACGCCACGGGTTTGTCGGAGAGGTCTCGAGGAAAAAACAAGGAGCCACGACAATAAGGGGACGATTTAAATAATCCGCGGCATGCAAATGCCTCGGAGATTCTCACGGGACGAGTCGTGAGCTTTGGTCCAGGTTGAGCGGGGAGGTGATCGAGGCGAGAGAGAAAAGGAAGAAGGACACGAAGACAATCGACCAATCTGCATACGAACTCATACGGGTAGCGCGTTTCAACCCCTTCGAGTGTCCCGGGGATGATCGACACCGTCGCGGAATCTAATCGAGGGATCCTTCTTTAGAACTCTCTATCTCTCTCTCTGTCGCTTCTGCGACTTTCTTCTCCCTTCTATCTTCTTTTTTTTTCTTCTTTTTTTTTGGCGTTAGTTTTGTAACGGACGAGGAACGTTCGTTATACAGTGGAACTGTGTGATCTATGTGACTTATCCGGGCTACACTTATTGGAACGAAATGTTTGTTAATGCCCGATTAGCTGGACTTGTGCTGGTCGAATTGGCTCGTAACGAGCTGCTGTAACGTCGACGAAAAATAATAGGTAATGGGGAAAGTTGGCGAGCTTTTATTACACGAACTTCAATTATACAGAGAGTCCCGTAGCAGGGGAGTTGCGACGGCGGTAGATTCTGCACGTGAAGGCGACGGAGGAGTTCTCATAAACGTACGCCCTGTTCGACCTTGTTTTCTAGTCGGAGCGAGTTCTTTTTTTTTTTTTTCTTTTCTTGAACAAACTGTATCCGCGTGCCTTCGCGTTCCCGTATCTCACCGTTCCGACGTTTAACGCCGTAATGGCTTCTAAGAAGAAGTTTGCAGAATTAGAATACAAGGTTCAGTGTCGGACGCTGAGTTTTGTTTGCGAACAGATAGGTGAAATTAGTTCTAAACTACTTTCATCCTCGACAGAATTATTCCAACGCGGAACTCACTGCAATTCGAAAACAAAATCAAATAGCGTGTATGTCCAGATGAATCTTTTTTTTTTTTTTTTTATTGCTTTCGTGTTGTGGAAAACTCTGTAGAAACTGTTTGTCCTGCGACAAGATCAGATAAATGGAGTTTCGCTATAGTTGAAAGCTACAGACAGAAACATACGAAGTGTTCTTTTTGTTTAAAAAGGATGTTTTTAAGTTCGGAGTAGAACGGCAGATTTCTTTGGCTTGAAACAGAGCTTTTAAGTCGTGGAACGACCATTCTTCGTTTTTCCTGTTCGTCTTGTGCCAACGATGCATTAATTATCCTTGCGGGAAGAGCATGCGCGAGAACAATTTAAAAATTCAATGATCGATTCCGTATTACCGAAACAGTTCTTCTATTTGATTGCGATATTAGACACGTATTTTTGCATTTTGTTCGACTCTAGACGCGATCGTTCGCTTAGTCGTTCGGAAAATTTCCTAGAGCTTTCGTCTATTTTTAAGGGAACTTATATTTCTGAACTTTACGAATCGAATTCGAAATTAAGAAATTAAGAATAATGGACTTGTCAGATCGTCCCTGTCGTGCGCTCCTTATATAGAACTATAACCTTTATTCTAGGAAAAGGCGAAATGTCACTTTCGAAGGATAGAGCTTTAAATTTTTGGCTACGGAATGTTTCGTCGATCTGCAGTTGAATCTTTAAAATCTCCCCTTCATCTTTCCTGTAATCTCTTCTATCGAACCAATAAAACTCGTATATCAATCAACTGTCCTTTTAAAGATGTACGATATCCACTCTGGAAAAAGTTTGAAGAGACCTACTTCTTCTCGAGCAAGCTATTGGAATAGTTGCGAGTTAAGAATAGGAGCGAGAACAGCCACTCTGTCTCAAAAAATAGTCTCGGATCTCGCGTTAGACCGAAGATTCCTTCGATTTATAATCGTTCGCGCTTTCGCATATTTCTTTGATCGCTGCTGTGGTCCATTTTACGAACAGGCTCTTCGGAGTGGTCAGGGCATCGTTCTCTAAAAATTCTCTCCTCGAACCAACGTAACGTACATCGAGGCAATATCACGCGTTAGAAATATGCCTTAAAAAAAAAAAAAGAAAAAAGCACGTGCACCTTCCGCCATAAAAAGACATCCCCTGACAAAAAATATCATCGTATCCACCTTGCAACAGCGTTGTAGCCCAAAGCGAACAAGAAGGGGGAAATGACCTAAAAAGCAAAAAAAAAAGCAGGACAAGGACTGTGTAGGTCGACTCTAGTTTTTGAAAGTAGTTCAAGGCCACGCGGCGTGCCTCGTGCGGCGTGCAACAAGGGGGTTCGCAAAGCAAGAGCCGACGCTGGTGCCCCTGTAAACAAGTTTTCGGATGTTGTAATCTGTCGCCGGTTTCGCCCAGCGGGTGGTCAACCCTTTTTCCATGCTTTTTTACGCCTGCCCGACCTTAATCCCTTAAAACGCTTAGAGCAGCTCTTTAGGGTAATTTCTAGTAAAAGAGGGGGATAGGGGGGAGGGAGGGGAGAAGAGTTAAACTACGAAAGGGGTGACTGGATACAGCCGCCAAAGGCGAAGATGCAAAACACCTTGGAAAACACCGGCCCGAAGCGACTAACTGGAACATCCCGTGCCGCGTGAGAGTCCTGCAAGAAGCTACCCCATGAAGATTATGCAAAGGAAGATTCCTTCGTCCCCCGGTTAACCCCCGGTTCCCTCGTTCTACCCCTGCGCCACGCTCTACCAGAATGAAAATTAAAATAATGGCCGTGCTCGTAACCCCGCGCCAATTTTTATCCCCCACCCTTGCGCGTTTTCTTCTTCCCATCTCCCTCGAACCACCCCTATCCTCTCTTCTCTCCTCTTCCTCTCCTGCCTGTCGTTCTGTTTTTAAGCTTCTCCTTCGTTCAAACTTTTTTTTCGCGTTTCTCCTTTTTCATCCCCTCCCCCCTCCTCTTTCTTTCGTTCTCTAGGATCCGGGGATGCAAATAGCGGTACAACGGCATTTTTGTCTCCGCTCGACGTGAGACAAAAAAGAAAAAAGAAAGAAAGAAAGAAACTAAAAAAAAAAAAAGAAAGAGAGAAGAACGGCGCGTTACAGGGGCCGGTTCTCATTGTCTCGTTCACGGATTCGTCACACGGGGTAGTAACCCCTTCCTTCGTCGATCTGGATCGGCTAATGAATTTCCGCGTAACGTATCGCGGACCGAGAAAGGGGTTGCCGAACATTTTTTTCGTGATTCTTTTTTTTTTTTTTTTTTTTAGGGGAACGTAACCTGAGACCCGAGTCTTTATGCGTATCAGGGCTGAACGGTTGTTCTGGTTTCATAGGAGCTTTTTTC
>JACXIK010000051.1:847525-1007098 GCA_014737385.1 Bombus superbus
TTTTTTTTTTTTTTTTTTTTTTTTTTTTTTTTTTTTTTTTTTTTTTTTTTTTTTTTTTTTTTTTTTTTTTTTTTTTTTTTTTTGATAGAATAGATTGTATAGGTCGTCACGGGGTCGAATTACCGGTTTAATTTATTGAAGATGGTTCGATGGAAGCGTGGAAGAATAAATTGGGACCAGGAATAATCCGCCGTCTGTTATGATTTAATAATGCGAATGTTCTTTTGTGTAACTTTCTGTTTTTCCAACGCCGGAGAGCTTGCGACGTTGAGAAATTCTTTGTAGAGGTCGTTTTACAAACTCTTTCGAATATGATATTCCGAAGGACGAGAGATATTCCGATCATAATTCTCAAAAACTACAAAGTTACGTCGAGATCTAAAGAACGAGATCTGCCGATCGTAATTGCAACAAGCCTCGAACAAGTTACGTTGGAAACGGGGGAACGAAATCGTTTGACCGTGATTCTCGGAAACCGCAAAGTTACACAACGTAGACGAAAAAAATGTGATCTTCCGGCTAGAGTTGCGAAAAATGAATCACGAAGAAAAGAAACAATGGTCGTTCTGATTCTCGAAAAGTCTCGAGGTGAAACGAAGAAACCGTTCGATCGTAATTTCACAGAAATTGCAAGTAACTTGCGTTTGTGATAAATAAATAAAAAAAAAAGAAAAAAATCTTCCGTAATTCTCGAAAATCCGAAAAAAAGAAGTTACGTCGCCGAGATGAAAAAAGAGAGAGAGAGAGAGAGAGAGAGAGGAAAGGAAAGAAAGAAAATAGTTGCTCGTTGGAAATCGATTCGTAGAAAGGGTGAACGTACTCTCTGGACGTTGTAGCAGCTCTCTGCAAAGGAGAAAGAAAGCAAAGGGAATCGGCGAGAAATCGTTCTGCCTGGACGGACACGGCGAGAGGATCGAAGGACGGGGAAACTCGGTGGAAAAAGGGCCATAACTCTGTCCTGGGCCCAAATGTTGTGACATCGTCGCCAGAAAAGGGGTCGTTGCTCGCTGATACATGTCTATTGTCTCTTTGCCTCTGCGGGGGGTTGTTTCTCTGGGGGAATCCTAATGGAAAGATTGGAAAGTGTGAAATTTTCGCAGGTTGGGAAATGACGGTTTGCGGCCAACGCTCGTTTTACGGTCCAGTGGGAACATTAGAATCGTAGGAATATTTCAATCTCCTAGTTCTTCGTTTTCCTAATAATTTACCTCCCTAATAGAGTCGTGGTCCATCGAACGTCCTTCGCGTCTTCTCAGGACTCGATAAATTCCATATAGGTCCGTTGGAATTGTGCCGCGTCTCGTACCAAGCCTCTTTATCGCGAACAACGTTCCAAGGATTAAAGCTGGCGAGCGTCGCTACAGTTGTCACCGCTTTGAATTGCTTATTTCGAAACACGTTCCTGCTCGCCTTGTTTCTGTCGCTAGGTGAACGCGCTTGCCGAATTTCAAAGCGATCCGATTCGTCCCTTTCGATGGAACTAGGAGTCTCGCGTGCATAGACGCGCAGCTGATTCCGCGACGAGTTTATCGACGCGCATAAACGATCTCGCGGTCGCAAGAAAATTGCGAGTTGCCCGAGACTCGGAGATTAAAAGAATCTGAAATTAGAACCAGCCTTGCATTCCGAAGCTTCCAAAGCGAAGTTCTCGAAGCACGAAGCGAACGTTCGTTTGCCCGAACGTTTCCCCTGCGAATTAACGAAACCTTTCGCTCCGCCAGTCTATAAAACACCTGCCAAGAACCTGGAAATCCATCGCTTTGACAGACTCGCACGTCCGACGCTGAACGAACGACAAAATTCCACGAGTTGCCCCGGAAGGCGATAACACGCTCTGCCCCGTAGCCGTTTCAAAATTCCCAACACCTTCGAACACGGAAGCAGAACGAAAAGAAGACGCGGGATCGATTAACGAAAACACGAAGCGACGACATAGAACCGGCATGGTCGCGAACAAAGACGGTCCCAGCGATCGTGGGGAAACCGTTAGCCCCGAAGACGTGACCAGGAATCCGCTGGAGGCTCCGTTAGGCGTCGCAAAGTGGAAGAAGAAGAAGAAAAAAAGAAAAAAAGAAAATTAGCACCCATGAGAGACGAACGTTTCTTGCGGAGATTACGCGGTCCCTGGGTTGCAGACGAGAGGAGGAAAGAAAAGCTTGTTCGCGGTGGAAAGGGACGCGCAGGTGAAAGGGGTGCGTATGTAGATGACGATGAAAGTGGTGTACAAAGGGCCCATAGTCTCACGCTATTGTGGGCCCAGGTAAGATAAAGGTTGGCTCGGCCCTCAGGGCGACCCGCAACCATACCTCCTCCCTTGATGTCTCTTTAATTTTTATTAATGACGAGGAATTTGAATTTCTGCATCGGTGATATGGGAACGAGACGATCCTCGGAGTTCGTCT
Organism: Bombus superbus; assembly: GCA_014737385.1. Lineage (NCBI taxonomy): Eukaryota > Metazoa > Arthropoda > Insecta > Hymenoptera > Apidae > Bombus > Bombus superbus. The sequence goes on from JACXIK010000051.1 coordinate 849,928, forward strand.
CGTCGCGTACGTGACACGGATGGATCTTCGTGGGCTAGGCTCCTTCTCGTCATCGATCATAATTATCCGGTTTACGGGACGGGTTACGATGTCACGAGGAATTTTCCACGCTGAACAAGCGGTAGTTAGCCTTCGAAAGGTTTCACGCTTTTCAGCCAGCAATTTTCTAGAGTGAACAGCTTTTGCCTTTCTGTCCGAGTTGAGAAAGTTTCGCGAGCCTCTGCGGTGGCTGACACTCGCGCTATCCGATGATTGCTTCGCATGCTCCTTTCTACATCTTCCCAGCACGCAGGGCCGGCTTCTTATATTTTACGAATAACGAAGAATCTGCCGTCTTTTGTGCGTAACGAGATCGTTGTAATTTGTCGGCCGTGGAAAGCCGAACGTTTGTACGTATTTCTCGTGCGTGTTCCACGTGTTTGTCGAAAGTAGAGGAGACTTGAGCCGTAAAGCGTTCAACCAGCAAAGGTTCGCTTTATTTGCTCTCGGTACAAAGAAAGATATTATTTTTTGAGTCTCGCGGTTTACATTTTCGACAATCGAGGAGAGAAACTTGTATCCGCGATATTGACGCTGGCTCGATAGTCGCTCGTCGTATAACGGTTGCGAAACGGAATTGCTATGAAAATCGTACGGATCCGAACGGAAATTGTCCGAAAGAAGAGCAAACGTTTGCAATGAAAACATTTAAATAGGATTTGCGAGTTGTTTCACGAATTCGTAATTAAAGAATCATATTGAAAGAACTCGTAATCGGGCAATTGAATGGGCCGTTTCAGTTCGTTTAAGTATACGTAATTAGCGAATTCCATTGAAAAGATTCATAGTCGGAAATGTATATTTAAAGAAAGCAGCTGGTTACGTTGGAATAAAATTGTTCAATTTCGCCGGTTCGCGATTGATAAATTACGATGGGGAGAAAGGATCGGTAGTCGCGAGAATCAAACAAGAAAACTGTTACATTTATATTTGCGAGTTCCTTTAAGAATTCGTAATTGAAACGTTCCATTAAAAGGGCTCGCGATAAATCACAATGAAAAGGTTACTAACGAGGAAAATTTATTAAAAAGAAGAATAATAGCCCTGAATAGCATCTTCAAGTTCATTTACAATTTACATACGGTTCGCTCGAATCTTGCTATTGTTCTTGGAGATGAAAGTTGGAAACAACGAAAGCTGGTGAAAAGACGTAATTCTGCCAGCTAAATAGAGCCAGTCACGGCTTATGAAAGGACGTAATTTTACGTCAGAATTCTGCGAATCTATGAATAGAGACATTAATGAAACCGAAGATAAATAAAATATACGGAGAAGGGAAAAGTGCGAATTAAATTGTACAAAGAAATTCGTACAGGAGAGTCGTCGAGATTGCAACTAGAAATTTTGAAATTTCAAATCAGGGGCTCGAAGCTAAAGAGCCAAGACGCTTTTTCCTACGGAACAGGAGATTGTCACGTGCAAGCGACCTGCTGATAATTCTCTGATACACGAAAATTATTTGGTCGCGTACTGGACGAGTCCCGCGACCAAGAATACGCGCAGAGATTCTAATTAATGCATACCGTGTTGTCGGTTCGTTAAAGTGGCGCGTAGAAACGCGTGTCGCGAAGAAACAGTAGGTTCAGTGTTTTAGACGGCCACGTGTTTTTTAATGACGAGTAGCAGACACCGTGGTGTTTCATTGAATCGATCGAGGGGGCCCCGATGTCTCCCACGTCCCTTTTTTTTTTTTTTTTTTTTTTTTACCCGCTAACAGACTCGTTTGGAACCGAAGGAAACTGTTCTCGAAAAAGAAAAAAAAAAGAAAAATATGTCGGAACTTGCATTCCTCTCATACCGGAACGAGATAAATACGAAACTTAAATTTAGTCCGAGAAGAAATTTATCCTCGACGTGTACGTATCTTCGAGTCCTCGTCTACTTGTGCGACCAATTTTTAGGTTATTCTGATTTTTAGATTATGAAAAACGAACGAGAATATACGCGGGTTGTTTTGGAGCATATTTATATATAATATATTGGAAAATATATTTTGGAATGTATGTCCAAATATATTGGAACCATGGAGTTATCGGTAGAATTGTTTACGCGTTCTAAGGATGTAAAAATGCGGAAAATCCACGTAACGTAGTACTAAGAAGTACGAAGTATCAAATTATAGAATATTCGTCGGGAAAATTCTTCCGTTTAAATTCCATTTCTTCGGTTCTATTTAAAGAAATATATGTTTGCATAAACGTCAGATATTGTCGGAGGTATCGGTTTGATTTAATTTATCGAACGTAAAAATCTAAACGGAACCGTTATAAAAAGTGGATGGAAAATAATCTTCGGAGGGTAATAAGTAAATTTCGCTGTCAGTCTTGGATCAATTTACATTTGTATAAAAATTCTGCGAGTCGACGATTCCGATTGGCGGTACCTAAAATAATTCCCTTTTTCCATCTTCGATATTTCACGATGCTCGCGAAACGCTTTACCGCGGCGTGATATAAAATAAATTCGCAGTTTGGCGGAATACGAATCGGCAAGAATAAAATTACACAGCGTGGTCGGGATCAAAGTAACGAGAGCGATAACACGGGTCGTAGGAGACCGCCGCAAATTTCGAGGGAAAGGACGCGTGAAAAGTTACGCGATTAAACTTTCAACTAGTTCGGCGCGTCACAATCGAGATTTACGGAAGTTGCCGGGACTTTGGGGGAAGTTCGGTCGAAAGAAAATCGTGAAAGTTCAACTGCTAAAAGGGATTTCCACGCGCGCGCTACCCTTTCCTTTTTCACTCCTCCGCCTTTGCGAAGCGATCGAGTCGAAGCAACCGGCCACCGCTTTCGAACCTTTTGCGCCGGAAAAGGAAAGGGAAAATTGTAAATAACCACGATCAAACGAGGGAACGTGGAAAAAAGGAACGATCAACGATGAAAATCGTCGGCGAATATACGCGAGCAAGAAGCAGCGTGGAGAACTTTGGACTGCGGCACGCGCGAGAACTGCGGAGCAGATTTCTCGAGCTGCGAGCTGCGAATCTCGATTTCCTGATTGCGAATGCCTCGGAATTTTGAGAAACAGCCGGGACAAATTTTTCCCTCACCTGGTCGTGGGACGCGGACGAAGTTGCCAGGGGAAGGCAACTGGCGAAGTTTTAACGAACTTGCCGGTGGAAATTTTTAGAGAATCTGACGAAATAGTCGGGAAGAATCAACGAAGATTCTCCGCTTAATTTTTCGGAAGAATTCGCGCCGAGCCGGGGAATTCTTTGCTCGTTCATCGTCCGTAACGATCGTCTAGAAAAAACTACCACTGTCGTAATTTATAAAAGGTTGATTAACGAGTTGTCCGTGTGAAACGTGAATCGTAACGAAGCAGCGCGTGTATTCGCGAATTGCGTGATAAAAGAAGGCGGGAGAAAGGTCAATGAAAACGAAGATTCGAATTAAGAAGAAAAAAAGAATCGCGAGCAAATGAATCGACGATCGAAAGCGCGATGAAACAAAAAGGTGCGCGTGATAATTAATTGGATAGAAAATTGTAAGAAATATCGGTAGGTGTGGCGAGGTTGAAATATTCGAGGGCCAAAGATCCACGATACTAGAAAGCGTCTCCGAGTGACAAAACGCGAAGCTGCACTTTCTCCGAGGGCGAATTGTCCCTGTTCTCGGCCGGCGTGTCTCGCATCCTGTCCGCCACTTAATGAAAAATAGAGAGGACGAGGCAGGAACAGAAGGTGGAAGGCGTCCGGCGCGAAATAGAGGAAAAAAGAATACCGGTGGAAATATCAGAATCGATATTTGACCCCCGTGCTGGCGACGGGGGAAACGGGAAATGGAAGGAAACTCAACTGGGCGCCGGACTAGCCTTTGAAGAGCGGCAGCTACCAATGTTGCCGCCATCTTTCCGATATTTGATGGATCTCGAGAGAGAGAAAGAGGATGGCTTCTTCCATCTGTCGCGCGATATTGAAGACCGAAACGGCCGGAAGGAGACGAGGCATAGGGGTGCGATTTCCCTCGGTTATTTGCGAAATTAAATATTCCAATAAATAGCGGAGACAGATTTTTTCCCTCCTTCTTCGTCGAGCAGAAATTTTCGTCATTTTCTCAGTGCCGCCTAGTTCTTTCCATCGTCTCGTCCACCCGATCTACGGTATTTTCTAACGTCGAGGAAGACTTTTAATCGGGCCGCGACTTACGTTGCACGTTCGCCGAGAAGCTACGAGTCTTTTGCCGAGACGAAAGCAAGACCGAAACGGTAAAAATTTTAGGATCGCGCCGCTGTTGAGAAACTTTGGGACGTGTATCGAGGATTTAATCGATGGAAAATGAAGAAGACGGAAGCTAAAGCGTCGAGGCGACGGGAAGGCCGATTACTAAATTTGGCGGTTTAATTGACAACATTAAGGATGCAGCAGGATTTCCGTTGCATTGGAAAATTCCAGAATACTTTTATTTCTCAGGCATCGGTCTCGCGGAGTGCTGGAGTACACCGTCGCCAGTTTCATAATGTATCAGTCTATCGTTCTATCAAGCACGTCACCTTTCACTTTATTGCGTTGAAAAAATCGATTATTTTAAACTAACGATTTATATCTTGATTAATCGTAATCAAGGAGATCTGGCCGGAAAGAAGACGATCAGCCACTGCAGTCGAATCGCATTACCGACTTGAAATCATGCAGGAAAATAGAAAATTCTACAATGCACAGAATATTTCAAACGTCATGGATATCCAAAGTATTCCAGCGTCTTATAGTAGCTCATAGTGCACGATGATTTAACAACCGATAGTATCGTTTAAATCGACAATAAGTCGCAGGTTGCGGGTTATCAGGCTTTTCTTCTTCGTAGTTGTACAATTTCACGTCGGACGAGACGACGACCTTTATTATAAAGTTCGCTGCGATTCATTTACATTTGCAAGTTAATCGATCAATACCGATAAATAACGAAAAGAGAGGCTGGTTTTTTCTTCACGCGGGATTTCTTGCAGCAAGAATTACTCGACCGTCTCCTGGCAGTTTCGCGACTCAGGATCGGCCCTTACCTCGGTAGCCGGTGGTCGCAAATTATTCCGCAGTGCGCGCGAATTACCCCATAAACCGGAAGAATAACGTTATCCCGGGCGTCGCCGCGAACTGGAAGTAGCCATCGACGAAAAAAAGGGGGAAGAAGCCGCCGAAAAAAAGAGAACACCTCGTCTGCTGTAGTCGGAGAACGAGTGACGAAGATCGATATCTTGGAAAGAAAGAAAAAAAAAAAAAGAAAGAAAGAAAGAACACCGAGTCCGTCAAACAAAGAAAGAACAAAATACGTTAAACCGAAAAAAGGAAAGAAGAAAAGGAGGAGAAAGAAAAGCGAATACGAGTAGGAACGCGGCAGATTTAGCGGCAGAATGAACCTCGAAGGGTCACACACATAGTTTGCCGGACTTTATGGATTAAACTGTGCGCAGCAACGACGGCGATAGGAGAAGAGATAATAAACACGGAGAAACAAAGAAAAAGCACGAAATACCGATGTAAACGGTTTGCATAAGCGATCGTAGCAGCGTGAGAATGGCGGAGAGAGCCGTGCTTGCGAATATGCGTTAAGAAAAAACAAGATGAAGGGGGGGGTGAGGATTTAGCGGAGGGTTTGCAACAAGAAGATTGCGTTTCTTGGAAGGAAGAAAGGGAAAACAAAACGATTTTTCTACTCGCGCTGCCGGATCTTTGTGTGTGTGTGTGTGCATGGTGGTGAATATAGCGAGAAAGAGAGAGAAAGGGGGAGAGAGACAGAGAGAGACAGAGAGAGAGAGAGAGAGAGAGAGAGAGAGAGTGCACGGTCGATGGCGATGTTAACGGTCCTGGTCAGTCGGAGGGCTAGAGAGATATTTTTATAAAATTATTCGAGGCCCGAGGCGGCCTCTATCTCCGCCGGTAGTTTGATGAAAACAGGAAAAAGGGAGGAAAAGGGCGGCACTCGCGGAAATAGGGAAAAAGGAAGGGGGGCAAAAAGGGAAGGGCGGGTGGAAGAGAGAACGAAGAAAAAGAAAAACCGGCCACCGGGATCGATATTGAACCCCCCTTCTGGAAAAAAGGAAGGGCGGGAAAGAACGAAGGTACAAAAAGGAAGAGATCGAGGCGGAGAGAAAGAGATGGCCACGTAGAACGAAGAGATCCGATGCTTTGAGGAACGACAGTGGCTCGCGGATAAAATCCAAGATTCACGTTGTACCATCCACGTATGCGTTTTACGTTAGTCCGATAGTTCTGATTAAAAATATAAAAATACCATACCACGCCACGTTTGAACGTCTTAGGCCAGTGGTTTCTGTGTTATTTGCTCGCGGACTGACAGATCGGTCGAAGGCAATAGTCGAGAGCTACGCGGCAATACGGTTCGACCAAGATCTCGAAATTTTCTATTCGTTTCCCTTATTTACGTTATCGCGCTTAAATTTTAGCCAACCAGATCGAATAGAATTTCCGGATATAGAACGTGTAGTAGTTGGACCTTTCGCGCGATCGATCGATAGTTGGCAGTGAGAAAAATTGTAATTCAAAAGGTTCTTCGGACGTATTGTACAGCCTAGTCTCGAGAAGAATACCTTGACACTGGATTATGGAACCGTTTACGGCACGTATGAGCGTAGAATAACTAATAGAGATAACCACAGTCAAAGGCCTGGTACGATGCTTAAAACGGACGATCGATAGAAACAAAGAGAAAAAGAGAACGCTTAAATTCGTTGCACAAATAATAGGATTGTTAGGGATTACGAAGTTGAGCACGCGTAAATCCCTCGCGCGCAATTTGGATGCCAAATATAACTGATACTTTCTAATACCACGCTAATAATTTCCCGATCCTTTTATCTAAAGTAAAGTTTTACCTAAAGTAAAGTGAAAATCTCCTCCCAATACCTACCGCGCGGTGTTGCGTGAATTTCTCAAAGCTGAAAGAGCATGTGCCAGGGAAAAAACGACGTAGCTACGAAATTAGAAAATAAAGAGTCGCGAAGCAAAGGACGCGTCGTTCGGCATACCACTAGAGGTGAGTTAAACGGCCAATGAAAAGGGTTTAAGGAAGGAGAGGGCAGAAGCGCGAAAGAGAGGGCGAGAGAGCGGCGGTAGAAGCTCGATGTAGCGAAATTGCAAGAAAATTCGTCCCGTTCTCTACCCTTTCCCCTTCTAACCCCTTTGGTGACCGATGAACGAAGCCCGCACGCTAGATCGAGAAATATAACTTCTTTCGGGGGGGTGGCACGAGAGTGGTACGAACGTGAGAGGCGGGAGGGAGGTCGGGTCGGGCGGAGGGGAAACGGGGGTGGCCGACGGAAAGAAAGAACTGCTGGAAATGACGCTCGTACGGACGTGGAAAAAAAAGGATGGAAAAATATCAGGATCGATATTCGACCCGGAAAAAGGAGCAGCGCTGCCCGGAGGAGGAGGAAGAGGAAGCGGAGGAGGGTTAGGCGGGGTTGGCGGAAGAGAAAAGTGAGAAAAAGGAAGCGGCGTGCACCCGGAGTACCCGGGGGCTGCACTTTGAAGGAACGTACAATGGCGAAACCGTTTCTCCCTCTCTTTCTCTCGTCTAATATTTGCAGGAACGGGCCGACCCGCCCGCGAATCGTCGCCCCTTTTCAGATGATAATAAACGCCACTATCCAACCCTCTTTCCCTCTCGCGTTTGTTTTCGTCCGAGGCCCGTAGACACACATACGCGCGCTCTCGCGCGCGAGTCAATTCCTTCGAGATTCTTGACCCGAAGCTCTTGGAAAATTGGAACGTTGGATTTCGGTGGTTTTGTGTGTTAGGCATTCGGAAAGGGGGGGGGGTGAGTTCGGCAGTCGTAGCTTGGCAGTGGAATTCCGCGCGTCTTAATGGCAGAGTTTGATTGGATTCTTGAGGGCAGGATAGGAGCGGATTTTATGCAGAGTACAGAGAGACAAAGGAAAGAATGCTTCGGATACGTGCTATTAGTTGGAGCGATTTATTCGACGGGGAAAATCATTTACCTTGAACGAAGATATGTTTACGTGGGAAGATTAGAAGGAGAGAACGGGATAAGTTGAAGTTGCTAGATCTTCGAGGGAAGCAGATTAAAAGTTCAATACGATGTCGCGGTCGATCTTGTGTTATCGGAATTGTACTTTTATTCGACTTTTGCAGCCACGCGTACGATTTCTTGATCTTCTTCGATAACCTAACAGCAGGTTGCTTTTCGTTTTCGATTTACGTCATATTAATATTCTTCGTATCTGCGTTGTCCAAAATTCTCGTAATCGTACAATACGATACGTGCTACGTGATATAAATATAGTAATATAATGTCATTCATTGACTGTCCGAATTTCTCCATATTGAATATCTTCGTCGGATTCCAAGGAGACAGATGGTGACATTTTATTCGGGCCACATTATGCGTACACATATGCCATTCTTTCGAAACCTTCTTCTCGCGGATCTCTTTCCTTCTTTTTGAAAATGTTCGTGCTCGGTTTTCTGTAATGTTATCCTTTCTTCGACAGTGACGCGTCTGTCCTGCGAAATTATCATTTTACACGATTCGCGCGGAGACCATCGCAAGACAAATTGGAAAATAATGACGAAACAGCTACGCTTGGAAAAGAAAGAACCGCGAGACTCTGCCCTGTCTCGTTACGTTCGATATCGATCGATATTTTCGAAAATAACGAAAACACCGACGAATACAGGTATCGTCCACAATTCGCAATTAACAATCGCAACTCTATACGCGATATTTCTCGGCGAATCTTTATTCGTTAAATATTCCCGTTCTCCGCTGCTCCTCCTCCTATTTCATCGAATTATCCGGCCGCACGATAAACCGCAAGATCCGTTAATTTCTTGCGAAACATTTTCCGAAACGTCCCATTTCTCTCTTACTTTTACCGCCTCGACGATAATCGTCGAGAATTATTATTGGGTTATTATCAGCATGCCCCAGCGAGGGTAGTTTCGTCGCAGGTAAAAACGTTGCATCTACCTGGCAGCCAGGATAGTCTCGACCCGTCGTAATATCGATTCGATGATCGTCGATCGATCATCGCACCTCTACGAGCCTATCTCCTTCTTCTTTTCTTTTCATGCAAATCGAATCGCGACGATTTGCAAAAGACGTCTCTTCTATGGGACGAGTCGATCGAGATCGTGGTGCACCGTACTCTTTTTTTTTTTAGGGGAAAATGAGTGATTAGGGGGATGACGAGCTGTCTTGCGTGATCGACGTATTAATCCTCGATGATCTCTCGCTTCTTGGTTCGGTTAGAGTGTTCTAAATATTCTGACATCTGTGCGTCGAGAGATTTATCGTGGCTACGAAGTGGAACGATGAAATGTTACAGCCTATGGGGATGAAAGAAGCTTCTTTAAGGCTTTCTAGCAGGCTCTATTAACCCGTTTAGCTTCGAATGTTTTCTTCCACTGGGATTACCTTGGAGTACTTTTTTTTCTATTTCTTTTTTTTTTTTCTTTATTCTTAAGGAGAATGCTTCTATACCGAATTATGTTTCTAATTCGATATAACGTATAATTAGCGTGGAGCGTATAATTTCGTAAGATGATGCCAATTCTCGCAAAATATTCTATTCCAGGTACGTGTATAGATTCGCGGTGATGAAAATTTGCCAGAGAGGTGATTGACGTGATTTCGATAATTATAACCGCTGGATGTAGAATTTTTCTTCGTTTGAGAGGATTTCTCTTCGCGTTCGATCCGTTTATCGGGTCGTTGTTTAAATAAAAATTTATTTTGCGAGGTAGATTGGATTTAGTATTTGCGAGTGTAAATATGTAAATTTCGGAACGATGCATGAAAAAAACTATCGCTGGGTAGATAAATTATTAAACTCGAAGTACTAACAAGTCAAACAAGTTGATATAATTTGAAAAGATAATATTGATATTAGACGCGTGTTCAAAGCCCATGTATCGAGTCAAGTGTCAGATTTAGGAGTTGTTTTCTCATAAAATTCATCGAGCTATGAACTTTAACGAAGAACAGGAATATCCTCGTCGTCGAATTCTAATTGGCTCGAAAATTAAATATAAAATCCGACGTGTCTCTTCTTTCATACGAAAATGAGATGCCGATGTCGAGATCGATCGTCGTCTTATTTTTATATTCTATTCTAAAGTATCTTTGCAATTTCTCCCTTAATTCCATTTTGTAGTTCCGACGAGGTTTAGTTTGCAACTAAATCCTTAATCGTTGCGTACCGACCAGTTAATAATTTGAAGCAATGCCCGAGTGCAAATTTTCAGATAACAGTATCATAAAACTGGCTTAATACAGTCGAATCTTCCTCCTAAATATTTGGACAATTTTGAACAAGTTTCTCTCCAAAAGAACGAATAAACTTTGGGATTTCTCTTTCCCTTTTCTTTCGCTTCGTCGATATATTATATCGTACAATATTATACGTTCGTTAATACGTTCAAAGAAAAACACATTGATCAATTAGCGACGTTCGAACAAAAACGATCTACCCTGATACTCTACATTTAACATTTAACATTATAAATCAAGATTCGACGATACCGAAAACCCTTAAATTTAGAAGATGGTCCGCGTGAATATTCTCTGTTTTCTATCCCCGTATCTAACGTGTAACGTGGTAATTCAAAGCTCAGCGACATTCAAAATCGCCCCGTTTCCAATTCCGAGCTCCGAAAAATTCGAAATGTCGCGGAAACTGCGACGGATAAAAAATGACAACGTGGTTTCAAATAATTACCGAAGTGGAAATAGAGCATTCGGTCTACAACGATCGTCTGCAACCTGTACAACCTCAAGAAATATGTTCGAACGTGATATTTCCATTTATCGATAAATGTCCAAGAAGACAATCGTCTTGACTCGTTCGAAATACCCGCTGCGTCTTGATACGGTAGATGCATAAATTTCAAAGTCAGTGAAATTTGTAGCAGACGAGGATCCGGCCAGATCGAAGCCCGGCAAAGGAGGAAATTCTGGGAATATCGGTGGCCCCCTTACGAGCATCGGATATTCCTCATCGTCGTACGTACCCTCGATATGAAAACGAACGATCGGACGGAGAAAGAACGGCGAATGAACGTGGAAAATGAAAATGGACGCGTTTTTCAGGGAACATCAGGGATGTATATTGGATCTGGAGCGCATTGACGAAACGAGGGCTCTGATACGGCGGGATTTTTTGTTTTCGGGGCGGCGAATGAGCCTGCTGGAATTTCACAAGCGAAGGGATCGTCCGAATAATTGTCGATTCCTTTTGTTCTTCTCTTCGTTATATGCGTGATGGAGAACGATGATAGATAAATTTGGTGTCGAGATTCACCTACCTGTTCGTTTTCAGTTTTTACCCGACGTACGCAAAATTTTCGCTATTTCCTTTTCTTTCCTTTTTCCTTTCTTTCTTTCTTTTTTTTTTTTTTTTTGTTTTTGTTTTAACGGTATACGCGCGCTAAATACATCGTCGTTTGAAAATATGAAAACTCGGTTACTACCTTCTAACCGCTTCGTAATTCGATTAATAATTTCGATTAATAATAATTTGACTGAACGATCGCTGGTAAAGGAATCTACGCGGATATTATTCTTCGTGATACGAGTAACGTTTGGAGATTATCGTTCTATAGAAAAGGCTGACGTAAATGGCAAACATTCGTGCGTGTACATGCGAACAGGAAGCTGTATAAACACTCGCGATAGGATACTTCTCGTACGACTACGAAACTTTGATACCGTAAGAATCGAAGGTAGAACCTGACAGAACGTGCTACTCTAGAAAATAAGGATACGTACGTGTAGCTCCGCAGCCTCTGTATTATATAGTTTCTACCATCGTATATTATTGCGTTCCTTCATAAAGGAAAAGGTTCCATCTGGAAAGAGCGAAAGTCTCTTCGAAATCTATCAAAGAACATCGTCTTCGAACCCTTCGCCCCCCTTTCATCCCTTCTGGTCCGAAGTTCAAACAACGAGTCACAAATCGTTTCGCGGGGCAATTTACACTCGAGAAACATGGTACTTGGACGAGGTATGACGAGCCGCTATGACTTAGGAATATTTTAACGTGACGAGGGGGAGGATTTCGAAGAAAGGCCAGGCTACTTGAAAACGTCGATGGCCCCGTATCGCAAAGACGTCATCGCGGGCATTAGAAGGCTCGAATCGACGTGTCGCGCACTCGAAAGCCAGCAGATCGTCGAGAGCACTCTCGAAGGGCCAGCTCTTTGGGAGAATTTCACGAAACAACCGGCCCTCTGTACTTTCGCCTCTCTCCCCTTTCTTACTCTAGAGGGGAGAACCAGACTTTTGTTGCTCGTATCTTCGCTCGTCGACCAATTCGCTCGAATATTTGCCCGGTGGATTAAGGCGTCGTGGTTCCTTCGAGATCGTCTGATTCTTCGAAAACTGTCGCCCCGTTGGCATTCTCTCTCTCTCTCTCTTTTCTCGTACATTTTGTCGTAGATTCGCCTGTTGTTGCCGTTAAAATCGAATGATCGTTAATTGTCAAAAACATTATCGTTAATTGGAACAGAAGATATCGTGCGTTTATTATTTTCTTATCGAAGGAAAGAAACTTTTGGGACAACCTAAAGACACCATGGATTGTATAGGCGATGACGATATTTTATGTTAGAGATTGGTTAATTTTTGGACGATTCAACTGTGTTTTTATTTGATTCTCCTTCTATTTTCCTTTCTTAATCGTAGGTAGAGACGTCGAATTACATTTATTGTAATAAAAAATATGCTACGCGTCCGATGAACGTATTTTTCAATTAATTAAGCCGAGCTAATACGTTACGATCACCCGTGTCTCGAGGATATTAATTGACGAGAGGAGACAAAGGCCGAGGAGAAGAGAACACGCTTTGACTCTACAGCCATTATACAGTTTATGGTTAGCGCGTAAATCACGCTAATATCGTAGACGGAATTATGGAAGAATAACAGAATTGTTCGGACACCTTCACATCGAGGCTGTTTCTGTTGGCTTTTTATCGGCGACTACTTCTCTGTACATGCTGAGTGCTTGTTCGTCCTAGCCAGGAAGAGTCCTTCTAGGTTCGTTCATCTCCTCTCTGTTATCGTAAATTGGGCAACCAATCAACAGCCCGGGAATTGGAATTTCTCATTGCAACTTCAACCCTTTCTGTAGACAAAAGGCGAACATAACTGTCTGATAAGATTTTTGAACGCAAGTTCTAAATTGCTTGGCGCTAGCAACATTCCAAAGACAAACAAACACTCGAGATCCCAACGACTAGCAAACATTGCAAATTCCCAGCAACAACAAAATTGCCAAGTTCCAAACGCCAACAAAAATGCCAAATTCCAAAGAGCAACGAAACTTGCAAATTCCAGGGAGCAGCAAAAATTCCAAACATCGATAGAGACTCTAAATTCCAAACATCGAAGAGAAGAAAAAAAGGAAACTAACGACCATCTTTAAATTAAAAGAAGCGAAATGGCGCAACCTGGAAATTCCAAAGAATAGCAAGAAATTCCAAAGCGTGCCGAAAGATCCAAAGAGTAATAAGAGTCGAAAATACCAACCGCTGAACCCGTCCAATCAATCGCCTACGTTTCTTCGCTCGCCCCTTTCACGCCCAAAACCAATCGAATAAAACACCTTCGACCTACCGCGCCGATCGACGTTCGAAAAACTCGTTGCGCAGCACCTTCGCCTACGAAGCAACGCTGGAAATTATAAACGCAATTATCCTGCAGCCGACTGGATACAGTAATTCCACGGTTAGGAAACGTCGGCTGGGTGGCTCGTATTTCTCCGTCACGTCCAAGGGATGAAGCCCGAGGGGGATGAGAATCTCGCAGACGATTCCTCGTTTTACGTTTCCAGCCGGTCCCCCGGCTGCGCATCGGCTCTCGTCTGGATGCACGGCAGAGGATCTAGCCGGCGGGAAAGGAAATAAAGGCGAGCCACGGGGATGAGGAAGAACGACGGGGGTTTCGGTACGGCGATGGTGCTCGCAGAGAGCCACCCCTTTCGAACAGGTCTCGCGTTGAGTGCGCTGGTAAAACAGCCCCTTAAAATGGTTTTACTGGCGTGCACGGGGCGCAACGACGTCTAGACGGCAGGGCAGTAAAGTTTGACCTACTCACCCCCGACCACTAACCGGAAGGAGGGCGTCAGCCGGTTCTCTCTTCATCCCCTGCGCCGTCAGCGTCTCTTAATCTGGCCGCGTTTTCTTGCGGACCTTGAAAACTGGGCCAAAGGGTTTCCGAGCTTCGTTCCTCCCTCGCGTACCACGATTTCTATGGGGCGTCGCAGTCGTTCAACCGGCCGTTCTTTGATAACGCGGGGATGAAACGTCCCATTGGGGACGATTGTACGAGTCCGTAGGTAGGGTTAGTGGCGGGGTTGGATTTTCCCCGTGATACGTGGAACGGCGAGTGAAACAGTTTCCTTTTTCCCCTTCGCAGAGGTTTATTGAATTTGCGTTCGAGTATTATGTATACAGTGACTCGTAAGAACAAGCGTGGGCGTCTTTGTACGTTCGTTAAAGCTGTTTAGGACGGCTGTCCAAATAATTTTCCGTCGGCCGTTCTTTTCTCCGGCGTGTTGCAACGATTTAGCGAGATGCTGTTTCGCTGCGTTGCAGCGCAACGTTCGATTCAAGAGGATTTCATGGGCCTGTACAGAGTTGGTGTCAAAGTAAGATTCCCAAGTTGGTAGCGTATGGAATTCGCGAGTGAAACATTTTTTCATTTTGCCGATTTATGCGTTCCAACGAACGTTCTCGCGATTCTTAAGAGAATATAAAAACACGCGTGTCTGAATTCTTTTATGAACGATTCGCTCGAGCGATAAGTTTGTCCATTCTTCGCTAATACGCGCATGCAACGAACCTTATAGAAATTGTTCAGGGAGCATAAAAATACACGCGTCTGAATGTTTACGAAGGGTGGATATTCATAGAGACGTGGAATGAATAAATTGTTCCTCCATTGTACGCACGGATAGATGTTACAAGAAAGCAATACCTGATGCTTGATACGCTTTTTTAAGAAAACGCGACGCAACTGATCGCTCGATCTAATACGTACAGTGGTTGGTCAAGGTATTCGGACGTTTATAGACGCCGTTGTACGCTCGTTAAATGACGAATTAATTTTTGATGAGCGTGCAAATACGTTGGCGAACCACTGTATACCGCAAGAGGACAGGCAACGAAGAGACGAATCAAAGGATTCTCTGAATTTTTCGTGTCTTTGTTTCGGGTTTGAAACGGAGCGATTAGTTGATCGGTTGTTACACGTGCTTTCGGACTCGTGAAATGAAATTCGATGGTTAATAGTGGATGAACGCTCTAGGAAATCAAGCGGTGCGTTGAAATGAACAATAGCGGTACACGCCGCGCACAAATCCGGGGGTAGTAATCAAACTTTTTTAATATCCTGTGGAGAATCGAACGGGGCAAGGTCCTACCAAAATAAAAAGAAAAAAGGAACAATTTTTTTTCCCCTCCCCGATATTTTTGCACGCCAGAGTTACACTGGAATAATATTTGCCGCGCCATCGACGTACAAATTTCATTTTATCTCGACGTTTCTGCACATCTTCCGGCGCGATACGAGCATAATATTTGGGAAAACATATTGTTTAAAGAGGATGGAAAAAGAGTATCGGGTATGTACATATGTCGTAGTTGATCTTCTTTTACTTCCGTTCGCCAGGAACGATCGAAACAATTTTCTCTTCTCGTTCTATGGAAAACATTTTAGAAATAACATCGCTTTATTGAAAAATCAAGCAGAATATTTGAACTAATTTCATTCCAGAGTAGATCTACACTGGTTTACAAAACACCGTCTATCTTTTATTTCAACCGTTTGCTTTCTATTCAATTCACATATGTTTTCTTTCCATCGTATAAGATCCTTTAATGGCGCGGTTCCATATATATAGTAAATCAGATAATACCATACAATTGTAAATTATAAGACATCATCGAAAAAGAGATAACTGATGACTTACAGGTATATCTAACGCGATATTTAACATCTCGTCGGAGACTGAGAAACACCCAACAATAGTCGGTCGCGTATTAAAATCTCTCGCTTATACGGTATACGCTTTTCAATCCTCGAAATATTCCGATGGAATCGTTCATTATGTACGTCGCTTAGAGCTGGCTCGCGGTACCAAGGATTTCCCGGGAAAAATTTTAGCGGCAACTCGATAGCTAAATTATTAAAAACGTTCCGTACATGAAACGCCTACGACAGTTCGGATTTAACCTAAATACCGGGTACCATCATTGACAAGATAATCATAGATTGGGAAATTATTAACATAAAGCTTCCTCCAGAAAATATTAACGTATATGTCCAGAAACGTTTTCTATAATTTTTCGCGTTCTCCGTTAAATCGTTCACTTACCACTGGCTGACTTTAATACTGTATAACAAAACAAGTTTAGTCGTAGCGATCTTTTTACCAATTAGTTTTTCATTCGTTATTTGTTGGCTAACGATCTGGAGCGTACCAAACCAACTGAAAATTAAATAATCGACGACGTGCTCGCGTAAAAATTATTGGCGATAACAAAAAAGTCTGGTTAGAAATCGGAGTTCAAGGTAGGAAAATACATAAGGATCAGCGCAAAAGTTTGTTAACCGGTGTTATTAGCGTTCGAAGGGTTGCAGATAAATTTGGGGATCACGTCGACCAGATAAGAGGGAAATTACGAGATCCTCTTTAATCGAGCCATAACCGTCCCTCAGACGGCACATCTCGGACCTTGAAAACTAGGGCAAAAGGTTGCTTTCACCCCCTACGCCAAGAGCAGAGGGTCGTAACATCGTAGGGGTGCTCGACCCTTCAAGGAATTCCACTTTGAATCGCTACTGTCTTTATTGGAAAATAGATTGCAGACGGATTCACGATCTCCTCCCTCTTTTTCTATAGCTTCCAGCCCTCCCCCCCCCACCTATTCCCCATGTACATATTTTTCCGACGGTCTTTATTGAAAAATTCATCGGCGATTTCTGGCAGAAATCAAATTTTCGTTCGATACAGTCGGATCATTCGGTGTTTTCGATAAATTCGCCGAATGAAAATGGAAATCGGGATTGCAATTTGCGCAAACATTTGATCGACGAACGATTGCCACGTAATGAAACGGTGAAAAAATTGTCGGTGGTTGAATTATTGAAAATTCGCGAGTTTCGTGCGTTTCCGATCGCTGAAATTTACGTAGTTGCAAATTTTTCATCCTCTTCGTCGTTAAACGAGTCGTTTCGAACGCTACCGCGGGAAAGAACGAGGGGTCGTGACGCTTAAATCAAACGAGAATTAATCGAAATCTAACAAGCCCTTTCGTCGATTAACGCTTATATTTTCTAATCGAAATAATCAATGGCGATAATAATGTCCGCAGGGGGTAGTTAATTTAACTACACGGGCTTAGCGAACCCGCGGACCCCAGCTACATTCATCGATGAAAAATAATTGGTAGTCGTCTGAAAATGTCACATCTTCTTGCTGTTATCCGTGGAAAACGATTATTTCCCATTTCATTGTCAGGGCTAGTTCGTTGATTTCCTTCGAAATTAGTTCTTCTCGCGATCCTCCTGTTGTTGAATGTTTCTAGAAAAATAAAGATATTTAGAACGTTGATGCTAGAAAATTATATCGTAAAATTCTATGAACGTGAGAATCGTCGGAACGGGGGAACTGCCTTCTACCCTGCCCTGAATGAATCTTTCGCAGTTCCTTCACCTCCGTACCATTGACCTTCGGAACAACTGGGCTAGAGGGTTCTCTTTCCCTCGACGCACTTTGCGGTGGGTCGTAACATCGAAGGGTTGTTCGACCCTTTGTGGAATTTCGCTTCAGACGTCTGACGATGTTTCCATCGGATTACGATTTAAAGGGAATCTCCGTCGAAATTCGAACGAATCCGCCGCCAACTCGAGCAATTTTCCCTTTGACCATCATCCCCTGCTACCTTCTGTAGATCCGTGAAACAATCGTCCGCCACTGTTCCCTGGAATCATAGAAATTACTACCCCACCTGGCGAATATTTAATCCGTCGAGACTTTGATTTTTGAAAAAGATATTCACGAGTATAATTAAATTTAATAATTGGACTATTAATAAGTAAAGAAGTAAAAGCGAGTCAATTGTTTAAATAATTAGGAAGATGCGAATGTATTTTAGAATTAACAGATGAACTCTCGAAATATAGTTAGGATAAGGTTAAATTATTTTACGGGAAAATATTTCGACAAGCTGGAAAAAAATATACGATGAAAGGGAGGTAAATATCATTTGCAAAAAATTCTTCGGCTTTGCTGATACCACACGAATATCGAATATGCGAGTTTCTCCCGATTTGACGCGTAAAAAATTACATTTCTGAAAATTATTTCAAAAACGGTTCTTCCGAAATACGTTCGATGTGTCCGGTTGGGTCGTTCTCGAAATTAAAATGTTTCGACGGTAGGGAAAAATTATGGAAAATTTCTGGACGAAAAAACAGAAACTTCTGCGACACGGTGGAAGGTACGTGATAAAGATATTTCTTAAATCTAGAGGAAAAAGCCGAGTATTTTTAAACGTCGCGACGATGACTAACCCCTTAAAAGTCATACCTAGAAATAACCTAGAAAATCCAAAGGAACAAAGATTTATAATCTTTCTTTTCTGTTGCTTATCTATTCAAGAGAATTTATAGTCTTTCGCGATGCAACGAATTTTCTAAAAGTAATCGACCGATTCTTAGAAAGATGACATTCGTTCCACTCTCTTGCGAAGAAAATTCACAATGTGTTCTTTGCAATGAAATATTCCAGAATTAATGGACCGATCGTCAAGACAAAATAACGAGAAGAGAAATAATTGCTCCTCCGTTTCACGAGTCTCCGCGAACGATGCTAACATGGGCCGTCAGCAGCTCGTCAAGGAGCAGGCGAAAGATTTTTCGAAAAAGTGTAATTAGAAGCGATGGTTCCGTCGAAGACAGGATTTCAGCTTCCGCTCTCCGCCAAGCCGACGATTTTAATAATCTCTCTAAATTAATTATGAAACAGGCTCGCCCGCCTTCTCTCTCTTTCGCTCGCTGCTCCACGCTATTCGTCGTGTAACGAGCCTCGAGTAAAAATAGGGCCTAAAAGGGCTGCTGCTGCTGCTGCTGCTCGTTGCTGTACAGGGAAACGAAACTCGAGAACTTTCGCCCTTGAGATTACATAAGCCGGAAAACTCGGTCAAACGGAAAGTTGGACCTAAAGGGAGTAGTCACGTGGCCTTTTTTGAAAACCGCCGACTAGAGTATGCCCACCACGGTTTGCAGAATATCCGTACAGCCAGAGGAGAAAGAGTAAGAGAGGCGAGCACAGAACTAGAGAGAGAGAGAGAGAGAGAAAAAGAGACAGAGAGAGAGAGAGACTCGTGAAGTGTCTATGGACCTTTTAACGTTAATTGCAAATTCACCCTCTTTCTCGATCTCTCCCATTTACCACCCGTTCCTCTCTTTCCTTTACTTTTTCAGCGACAGTTTTTTTTTCCTCTTCCCTGTTCCTCATTCGCCCTCTTTTCACAGGCGTGCGCGCACGCGAATCGCCGCGATGTAAACGAAAAATTACGCCCTCAGCCGTTTTTCCGGTGCTCTCGAGGCGGCGCGCGGCTTTTCATTTTTCCGCTGCGCTCGAAAAATTTAAACGAGCCGCGCTACGCGCGCGGATCCCCTTTGAACGGCCGCGTAATTACTACGGTTCTACCCCTTCTGATCCCGATCGTAAATCTAAGATCCTCGACCGTGCGGTGAAGAGCGCAGGCAAAAATAGGGCTGGTTCAACAGCCACGGCCCGTTTAATTGCGCGAATTACGCTGAAGCCCGGCCGACCGCGCGGATCTTGGCAATTTCAGTTTCACGGAGCTCGCCCCGTCACTTATTGCACGCGTTCCACGCCACGCTCTACGATTTTTGCCTCTCTCTTCGTTTCTTTTTCCCCACCGCAGCCTTCTCGTGCAACGCGTTGAATTATGGCGAGTCGATCGGAGTCGCCGATCGATCTCCGTGCTCGTCGTTCTCGCAGTTCGACCGTTGTCGACGTTTGGCGTGTTTTGGCTGGCGATTCGATTGCAGTATTTGGGATTTTGCTGAGCCGCGTAAATACGGACGAGACTGAGGCTACCAACGAATCAACGAAGTAGTAGCTGTCTTTTTCGCGTCGTTACTCGTACGTTACGCGTTGTGGTATCTACCGATCATTCGCGAAGATACAAATGAAATTTGATCGGAAGCTTAGTACTGGACGTGCGAGTATAATTTAATACATTTGATAAATGTGTTTGGATCGGTTCAACAAGTTACTTTCGTTTTCAATCGCGTTATATTAAAATCCTGCAGTTTGACCATAGGATGATATCAAACATCAGGATCGAGGAAAATATACCCGTCGTATTTCCCTCCTACTGTCTTCGTCTAGTAGCATCCATTACCACCAGAGCACCGAGTTACTTGAGACGTTTGTTATTAAAACAAACGAGTAACGAATTATCTAATCCCTTGCAAAGTTCTCGACGAATTATTAATCTGTCCCGAAAGTTTCTTCCCTTTCGTAAGGAAATAATAGACGCGCCAGCTCTTTTCGTTTTGTATTATTTTATCGAATCATCTACGATCCATTTTCTTCCATTTCTATTATTACGATCATCTATGATTCATCTATAAAAATAATATAGAACAGAGAATGCGGTGCATCCGTTATTTCCTTACAAGACGAAAGAAACTTTTCGGACAACCTAATATTTAATTCGGATTATTCAGCGAGAAATTATGCACGCTGCGCAGAATATGGGCAAATTTCCTACTCGAGTCGATGCTTTCCTCGCCAGTCGCATTACCGCGGCAAAAATTATCGATCGTTTCCAGCCGACTCGTCGCGTTTTCAATTCCGACTCGACTCTTCCCTTCCTCGACCGTTCCTTCTCAGTCTGGCAGTCTCGGTTCCCTTCAACACGTGGTGACCGGCTTCGCGAAGACTCATGCTCTCCACGAGGAAGCCCGTCCTTCGTGCGTGGGTGTGTTTATTCGAACGAGTACACGAGTCGTGCACACATGCACGTATACACTGTATCATGAATAAGGTGGATGTGTACGCGTGAAAGATAGAGTTACACGCCGACAGGCCAGTCCAAGTGCAGCAGTGGGGTCGACTCGCGTTTTAACATTTGAACCCCGGCGCGACTACTTGTACGAGTCGATTTAATGGCGACGCAGGAGAAGCCGCCGGACGAGTGGAACCATGTGTTCCCTTTGAGACACCGCGCTTGTTCCGTTCGGCTATTTTATACGGGGCCTCTCCCGCCTGGCTGCATGCGATATAAATGAACGTTTTGTCGGCGCGGCGTCCGGTTTCCCTCAGGAACAGCCAGCCCCAACCGGACGACTTCTCGAGCAATTCCGTAGGTGCCGGGAGGATTCGCCCGTGTCTCGCTTCTCGACGAGGAAATTCGTTCGAGTACTGGCCAGGAAATCTCTTTGAATCGCGAATCTTTTGATTTCACGTAACGAACAGTTGCGTATAATTTAGTAGAGATATCGTTAGGTATCGGAGGATCTTCCTTTTCTATTTTTTCCAACAACCCGCTCCGATCGGACGATTCTCAAAGTCTGTGTGCTCCGCGAGCACATTCGAGCGAGGATTCGATATCTTCCGAGGGAATTTCTACTCTCGCCGAGGGATCTTCAAAAATCTTACTTCGCCCATATATGGTCTATAATCTGTACGTGGGAAACATCAATAGGTATGCCGCATCTCGCTCGTCGATCCTTTCTATTTCTTCCACGAAATAACTTCATTCTTGCAAACTTAACTTAACTTTTTTTCTCTCTTTTCCATCATTTTCCACTCAGCCATGTTTCTTCTTTCTCTTCTGCTTTTTTTTTTTTTTTTTTTACTCGCATCTTCCAGCTGGAAATATTTCCGCAAAAACTACGGGAAAATAATCCTCTGTCCAAACTTACTTTAGACTATGGATAGAGAGAGAGAGAGAGAGAGAGAGAGAGAGAAAAGCGCGACACCGCCGACATGCGACGTTAAACAGGGTGAAGCGTTTGCACGTTAAGCACGACGATGACATAACGCTTATAAATATCCGGCGGTGGTAATGAATTTTATATAGACACGGCTATGGGCCGCACAGGTGCTTTATTACCCAAGAAACTTTACAGCTGTCTGGCCGGGATAAGGAGAGACTGGCTGCGCGGAATGGTCGCGGGCTGCTCGCGGAAAACTCATAAAACCGCTCGTCTGCAGCCTGCATCTAAAACTTCCAATCTCCTGTAGCCTCCTAAAGTGCCGTTACGAGAGGGAATCGCGTTCCTGGACTTGATATTCATTTAATTCTCGCCCCGAACGGAACCTCGTTTTCTCCGAGACTCGAGTGCCACTATTTTTTTCTTCTTACGCTATACGTACACACGTGCGTGCGCTTCATCGTATTAGGTTCGCGCGTACGACACTTATCCGTTTCTGGGGCGTTTCAGTTCGATGGGACAATGCTATCTGTTCGATCGTTTTTCTCGGCGTTAACGGTCGATCTTGTTAAAGGAAGATGAAATTACGTACGCGGATCAACAGTGACGAAATTTTGCAATCCTCGCGGTATTTAGGTTTTGGATGGATGTACAAAAGTCGAGGAAAGACGTGCAAAATAGCGGACGATTCTCGGTATGGAATTTCGAGTCTAATCGATTTTCTAAAAATATTGATCTTCTAACGAAGCGCCGTTTCGAGTATCTGTACGATTGGAATATCGAAAATCTTCCTTTTATCTCTATCTCTATCTCATCTCTCTCTCCGCTTTCGCTCGATAATTTTTATTTTCAACCGTTTTTCTCTAGATTTTCATAATACAGCAACCGTTGCGTACGATCGGAATATCGAGAGTTTTCCATCGGAAATTGAACGGTTTAAGTGAATCTATTAAAATTTAGTTTTTCGTCGTTCCCTCGTCTTCGGTTCGAAATCGACGATTTTTAATGCGTCAGAGAGATGTATAATCCTTTGAACGTTGCCGATGCACGTGTTGCTATTGTTTATTGTTCTTGGACGATAGTCACAGCGATGTATAGGAAACAGGCCGTTTTCAGCGTAAGTGGGTCCGAGAGTTTTTCTAATGGCTTGTGAGGGCCCTTCCTAATGAGCTGTGAACTGATTTACGCGGGCACAGTCGCGCTCGATTTCTCAGAACGGTGCAATATGAAATTCGAGTTCCTCGTACGATCTCCACTCTCCTATCCGTCAACGCTAAATAATCTTTTATTCGAGCCACGTTTTGTGCCTTAAGTACTGCTTTTAAAACGTACAACAGAAATCCGACCCATTTACACATCGTCGAGAATTTCATTTTTTATTTTTCAAATAGTAAATAAGATTCGTATTTAATCCCTTGCCGCGCGTGTCTCTGACGTACGAGAATACAAATTGTTTTTAGTTCGACTAATTATTTCGCCCGTATGAAACGTATATTACACGCCCATTTTAATTATTATAATCGAAGAAAATCATTCGTCCTTTCACAGCATCGACGCCATCGAACGTAGTAATTGTAAATTTCTCATCCGAAATATCATCGCACCTAGTTCAAATATTAATGTTCGCTTGCTAATTCAATTTCCGAATTGTTTTTTATTTCATTAGACGTAGTCGATGGGTAAGATATTTTCCCCGTAATGTGTACGGTTTTTTCATCCATGAATTAGAGCCACCATACCGATATTATTCTTTTGGCATGGTCCGCGTCTTTGTCAAATGTCCCGTTGGACAAATTGTAAAACGCAGAGTAAAATAAATAAAAAAAAAAAAAAAAAAAAGAAGTAAAATGGTCCACGCCAACCTTTCCAACGGTTAAACACATTGCCACGAAGTATTTGTAACGCTTTGCTAGGATCGTTCTCATTAGTGCGATTTCCCTTTGTGATAGCGTCGTTGTCGATGAGCCACTTCCATTCTACGAAGCAGAGAACCAAGCCATGTAGTTCCCTTTTGCCCCTAAACGGGCTGTAAAAATCCTCTCGGCCGGATTGAGAGATTATGTCTCGATAAACGGGCTTCGTCGGTTTCGCTTGATTAAAATGCGTCCCAGTCTCCGGAATAAAATCGGCCGAGAGTACAATTTGATAGTGCGCCGCGCGTATCTCTTAAATCGTCTCTAATTCAAAAATCCCATCAAACCGTGTATTAAATTATAATCTAATCGCTGTGGCAAGCTTCATTCCCGTCACTCTGATTCCTACCAATTTAAACGTAAAAGTCCCTCCTTGCAGATTCCGAACGACGGTCGATGTTCAGGTGATCTGAGAGCCGCGTGAATATTTTAGTCTTTCCGGAACATTGGAACAGTAATAAGTAAGGATAAGACGCTGCCTCCATTTGCCTGTGAATTTACCTTCTTCCATTTTCCCTTTCACTTTTCCAACAACGGGTGACCGAACGAAGATCGACAACGCGATAGCGCATGCTTGTACACGCAGGCCCTAACATTGCAGAGAGATGGAAACACTCGTACGACGTATATCGGACGATATAGGCGCGACTGAAGAAAGCAGTGAAATATTAAGCAATCGTTTGACCGCTACGACTAAATAAATCCTCAGTCGACGATGAGCGAGTCTCGGTAACTCCTTGTTACGCGACGACTTGAACTGGCCATACAACACGCAGCTCCATTAAAACACATAATCAACACCTATTGTTCAACGAAATCGTTTCAAACGGCTTCGCCGACAGAGATATCGAGCCAGACGAGTGTAGAGGAAAAGGGAGAAAAAGAGAGCCAGAGAGAGAGAGAGAGAGAGAGAGAGAAATGGTCGTAAAGGCTCCGCTCAGACTCTAATAACCCGGTCTCGAATCAATCCCAACGCGGAAATAAAGATAAAGTCCCGATCGCAGATAAACGTCGGGACGACGTAAAATATTTTCCCGTACGGCGAAATAGCGAAGCTCGAGGAGATTGCAGGGCAGACGTATAGGTTTATGGGTTTCCGCGAGCAGGCCGCGGCCATTCCGCGCGTCTGGAGCGCCGCCGCTGCCACCACCGCCGCCTCCACCTCTCGCGGCGAACCGTGTCGCAATAGAGAGATGGGGGTTGGCTGTAAAAATTTTACTGCGAATTGTCTGCAGACTACCGACCCACCGCCCGACGTTACGACCGGGAAAAATAGGAAATCCCCGGGAAACCAGCGGAAAAACTCGTCTGGGTCAGATCTCCACCCCCTCTGGCTGCACCCCGCGATACTCCGCCACTTTCTTCCTGTCTCATTTGGGTCAGCGAACCGATACGTGTCACGCCGACTCCTCCTCTCGCGTTTCACCGTCGATTCCACGATTTTCCCACCGATCTTTCAGAAACGATCATCCCCTCCATCTTCCATGCAGTTTTCCGCTTTAGTTCTCTCGCGGTGCAGCGATAGGCGGCGGATAGGACGTTTGAAACGATGAGTTTTGGCCTGGGTTAGGTTATGCTTCGACTCTAATCTCGGATTAGCGGCTTAGAATTTGTCCAACGTTGCTAAAGTTAATCGGCAGGGATGATGGTTTTAGGCGTCCGCGGTTAACACGAGACCCAGTAATCGAAAACTTACGGGCGGCTTGGTAAATTAGTCAAATTCTGTTATCGAGATTAACTCGATCGAAGGATTTAGCTGTTCGCTGTTGAGATGTCCGAGAGGGAGAATTTGAGATTTTCGCAGGGACGCTGATAAATCGGTACTTTTTGCCGGACGTTATTAACGTTGATCGGGATACAGGATTCAGGTGTGCGTAGATGAGACTGTAGTCGCTGCCGTAACGTTCCGAACGATCGAAAGAGCGCGATAAAATTTTCTGGAAGAAACGCGTCATTTAAGGGGGCAGTTCACTGACCAGACTTTTTTTTCTCGGGGAGGGAGGAAAGTCGGGCAGAGAGCGAAGGGTCAGAAGTCACGTAAATTCCAGGCGATCGGTTATCGGGCCAACGGTCTCCCCTGGAAACGAGGGAAACCGAGGCGACAAGAGAGAAGAGCCGCCAATTCGGGGCCAACTGTTGAATTTTATCACTCCCTGTCGCCCCACCCCTATTGCCCTTCGTGTTTCGTCCGCGGGTGGTGGTGAGAGGCAGAGGGGCAGGCTAACGTAACACAGACCACATGTGTGTCCCGTTTACCACCCTCTCTCGTTTTCTCTCTCTCTCTCTCTCTCTGTTTTTCTCTCGGTCTCTCTCGCATTCGCTCGATTTCTAGGCCTAGCCGACAAAAAAAGCCACGAAAGCGATACGGCCCTGACACCCTGTGGGAACACATGTGTGTCTTAGATAGCTGGGAAGCAAGTGGGAGGAGTATAGAAGGTCTTCGAACCGAGATAATCCATTGAACCCCATGTGTGTGTTTATACGTGTGTGAGTTCTTCCGACGTTGGTCCAGAACGAGGTTCCTTCCAGAGATTCGTTCTTTATACGTATGTAATATTGTACAATATAACGTATGTGGAGTATACGATGTTACAAGGATCACGAGCGTGGATGTACAAATTGTTCGTTCGTTATTTTCCTATAATTCTTCTCTGAAATAACTTTGGCGGATTTTTTTCTGCGTATTTTAAATCGTCATCGTGCACGAACGTACAACTTTTCCCGATCGATCGATCGTTTCCTTGGTAATCCGATTCAATTAGAACGTTTTATATGCGTATCATTAAACGTTTTAATACTTGGGATCGGGAGTGTATGTCGATATAAAAATTACGAACGATTCAATTTCTGGTGTTCTCTCGACGATTTATTCGCTTCCCCTTGGTTATTCATATTTTCTATTACTTCCTGTACGTCGTCTCGGTGATTCATGCTGCTGGCAAGCCAGCTATCCTACCGATCTTTCGCTTCTTAGCTTGGCTTCAATCGACGTCGTTAACGTAATAGATGGTCCAAAGTCGGGGTTACAAAGGGTCCGGAGTATATATATTCTTGCACCAAATATAGATTAATATTTTCTCAGCTCGTCTCTTCCTTTGCATCCTCCATCTTTTATAAAAAGTCCAAGAACTCCGGCTCCTCCAAAGTCTCGCCGTCTCTTATATCACCACCAACAATTGTTTCGAATACTTCGCCAAATATCCAAGAATCTTCTACCGTGCAAACTCTAATCCAGACGCTTCGGGCATCCGAGCAAGTCGATCGACGAATCTCGGGATCCCATTCCGCACACTCTCGCATCGTCGCAACCAAACAACCGACCAAAAGTCTAAGAACCTTTTCCCTCCGAACGTTCCTCCCGTTCCACTGCAATTATCTCGATCATCGACAAATCCGACCACTATGTGCCATTTCACCAATCGGCTCGTTCAAACAAACATCTCTTGATCGAACGATTTGTACTACCCACCTTACCAAGTGGCCGTGGCGGAGTTGAAAGTTCGCGAACGTGTAAAGGTGTCTAGGTCGAATCTGAAAGAACAGGTCCCATACCGGTTGGTTCACGCGGCCACGTGTGCCAGCGTGTAACCCCTTGAAGAGGGCGGAGGAGAAGGAGAGTTTTGCCAGCTGCCAGCAATTTATCAGGACCCTCGGTGAGCCGAGTGGAAGTCGAAGACCTTGGCCCGGTCGATCGCGTAGTCTCGTTCTGTCACGACTCGAAACCCGACTCCATCGTGTTACACAGCGATGTTTCGAGTCTGTTCACCCCTGTTTCACGATCTAGACTCGTTCTAAGAATCGTTGGTCCACGGGGAGACCCACCGGATCGTCGTCCCTGACTTGTGTCATTAGTGCCGGCCTGGCTATAAGTCATTAAGATGACGACCAACGAGGACGATCAGTCTTTTGGGTCAGCCTCTAATGCCAGTCAAGGGACTCTCTCACCAGACAGACTCTTCAGCGTTTCCTTCGTTTATGGCTTCTCCTGGACGCAACATACCGATACATAGTCGCAGGATGATTGGAAATTAACGCTTCAGCCCCGTGGCTTGGGAAACGTTTGACGATCGCCTAAGACTGCGTTGGTATGGACGTTGCTCGCTGTTGGGAATTGCAGAGTTTAAACGGCAAATGACGCGAGTGGCCAAGATGGTATGTCGCGAGTTTACAAATAAATAAACAAGCAGTTCGTCTTTAATTTCCTTCCTTCGAGTGCTGTGTATTTTCTGTACAACTACGTTTGGTAATATCGCGCGTGATGCGCTGTACGTCCATCGCCAGAAACGTTTGCAACGGAACGCTGCTCGAGCGTTTTATCGGATTAGTCGTAATTTCGTCTTACGTACTTGTCTTGTACCAATGGTCAAGGAAAAAATCGGTGTAGATACGCAAGAAAATACAAGGAAAGAATGGCAACACGCCGAAAGCAGCCGGGCTGTTGAAACGAGCAAAAGTCACATAGAAAGAAGACTAAGAAAAAAGCATGCCACTGACCTCGCTAAAGAAATAAAATAGACAATCCGGAAGATGGTATCCCGTTGGACAAATTGTACAACGCGGAATAAAATAAATAAATATATAAATAAGAAACATACTCGTTTCACAGGAAAAGGGGAATAGGGAAAGGGGAGAAAAGAAAACGAAAGAGATTAAGTTAACGGGGAAGAACGAAGGAGGAACGAATGGAAGGAAGAAAATTGGAGGGGAATCTCGAACATTAAAGATCGTTATGCTTATTGCTCTCCGCAGAAAATATGTCGTGTACGTTCGAGTAACGAAATTGTTTCGCTTAAAGCTACTCGAGCTAACTTACTTTCCCATAACTATGAAAAAAGGGTCGAAGAAAAGAGCGTGCAAGGGTCGTAGAATACGGTCGATTATTCTTCCATCGAGGCGCAATTAAGCCTCGCTGAAGCGTCGGATCGCAGGATCGAACGCAGCGGGGGCTAAATCCATCGCGACAGATAGCACTCGAGGATCCAGGGAATTGTTGATTCCCGGCGGATAGTTAAACACGAGAGGCCCTTTAGGAGCATTAAGAATTAAGTAATCCTCTCTAAACATTGAATCGACCCATCAGCCGACGAGATACACACCGTGGATGCACTTTGCCAGCCAAAGTGGCGATCGCCTGCGAGAAAACAGAGTTCCGTTTCACGTCCTTTCGACCGTGTTTTTTTCAAAATATTCATTCGTCCGAATGTGAAATATACGTGGAACGGGGAGACCGCGAGATGGAAATGGGAATTTCTCATCGATTTGAAATATTCGAAGCGTTTGTTAAGGTCGAGAATAATCTCTCAATCCCCGATTAGATTATCGAATTCATACGGGATAATCAGTGCTCGTTGTTCACGGTGATTTCGTTGAAAGACAGGATGAATACGATAATGCGGAAATCGCGTGAAAAATTATTGATAAATCTGGAAATACGTTTGCCAGCTTTTGCACGTACGAAGTATGTGAAAAGTATTTCAGGATTGCTCTTCCGCGAATTAGAGTTTCGTTCTTTGATCGCGTCGTAAAAGAGACACGCGACAAGTCGTAGGCATTACGGAAGACCTAAAAAAGTGTTTCAAGATTTCTCTGACATAAATTAAACTTTCGTTGTCCATCTGTCTAACGATTTCCTACAATGTCGCCAAGGGCTCGTAAATTCGTATCATAAAATACCAAGAGATTCAAGTTGGCCACGGAATACCTTTTAAACGTGCTGTAATAATACTTAAACGTCGTCTGAGCGGTGACGTGAAAAATTCAACGCAGCTTGCTCGTCGCGAGAGGTGTTTAAAAGGGGTCGAGCGTAAGATCAACCGCGGCGATCCTTAATCTTTCTCGTGGAGAAGCGAGCTTTGCTTAAACATGGCTACTGGCCGCGGAAGGAATTCAGAAAATAAAAAACCAACGTAAGGGAGTATCGAAGGAAGTTTGACGGTGTTGGTACTCGTAGGTTAGGGTTGGTTGTGGAAAGGTGACGTTAACTATGAAAGATTGACAAGAATCGAACGGCCTAGCCTACTTTGGGGATTCGAGTCATCGGTTCGGATCGATGAACCCCGAGCTGTGCCGCGGGCGAAAGAAAAATCAAAAGCAAAGTGGAAGGGTTAGTCCGAGGGGTAGCTTGAGAAAGTTAAAAGACGCTAATTTCTTAACTCGAAGGAATTTTGCCGTTACTCCGTGCAGTACTTGGCAGATGTATTCTCAGAATATGGTAGAATCGTTTCTTTTTATAACCACAGTTGGAAATTTCTTCGACCCTTTCGTCAACAGTGAATAGTTTTTGAAAATGTAGGCTTGCCCAGTGAAACGAGAACCTTTTTGTCGTATGTGTATATTTGATGTATATGGAAATTGAATGAGAATTTTGAGATTACGCGAATCTTCGCTAAACGTCGTTTCCTTTGCAAAAGCGATGCGTAGAATGATACTACGATTTAACGTCTTGGAGAAATAATAATCATAAAGACGTACATAGAATGTATTTATATTCTATTTGATCTGGACGAGTACGACTGTAACACTGAAAGGCTTAGGTTGTTCCGCAGCATTCTTTCGCTGAGCGAGGTTTGTATACTAAATGAAGAAGGAATTGATCATCTTGGAAGGAACAGCATTTCGTTTAATCTCGTCACTCGGATAAAACGCGGGATTTTACACTCAGTTGACGTTAACGAAGGAAACGTTGTAACAACAACGAGAACGAATTAACGAAAGGAGAGCAAATAGATAAAAAAAAAAGGAGGTTTAAAAATGAGCAATCATAGTCTCCGAGAAGAGTCCTTAACGAAATTATATCCGCGAAGGAACTTGGAAAGTTTCCCACTTTTCTCGCATTTTCACGGCCCACTTTTCTTCCCCTTCTTCCTTCCTTCCTGCGACAAGAAATACCAAAGATAAAATAGAGAAAGCAGAAAATAGAGCAGGATGAAGGATACAAAGAAAAGGCGCGAGGGGTGGGAAAATTAAAGGGAAAAGCTCGTTCTCGATGGAACGTAATTTCCGGTGTTTAGCATGGAAAATATTTCGCCCTGCCGCTCTTTTCTCTCCCCCGGAATTTTAAACCCGTTTCCACAACGATGCTTGTTATAATTTCGTTAAACAATTACCGTTCACTTAGTTACCGTGTTCCGCGGAGAATTTTCGCTCACGATGAAAGTGAAGCTTTAACTTTCACCACCGACGAGAATCGCGTTAGGTATGCTCCGCATGAAAATTTCCCTAACTCGCATTGATCACCGCGCTTACTTTGTATTACAATCACGATAAACGCGATTTATAGCCGGAACAACTTGATTTGAAGTAATTATCCTTATTTCGAAAATGGACCTTTGGTACCGGTACTTTCCTAGCGAGCCGAAGTTCTAATCTAATTCTTGGTCGGTTGATCGGCTTGATAATTCTTTCTACTAATTTCTATCGGATTTTCGCTTTCTTTCCTCGGCAGAAGATTCTTTCACGTATTCGTGCATATTCGTCTTGCCGCTTCATCGATCCTTCTACGAGCAAGCAACGACATAGCGTGTAATTGTTGTAAATAAAACAGCTTACATACTATTTTAGCAAGATAGAAAAATATACTGAAATAATAGGAGCCCGCCATATAGGGTCTCAGACACAAAGAACTTTCCCGTGACTTAATAAAAAGTGCTCTATCTAAGCGCTATAAATATTCCCATTTCTTCCAACTCCGTAGATATATGCCATTTACGCGAAGGAAGGAACAGCGACGAAAAAAGCCATTCCATCGAACGTCTTTCCACAAGCACGCCATTAAAAACTACAATTCCATAATCGAAACTGACTAACAAAATCGCCAGACTCCTAAGACTACCAAGAAAGGGACACCTACTGTCCCGAACATCGTGGCTACACGGTCATCCGCTCGAACTTTCTATCTCGAAGAAAGCATCCCCGATGAAACCACGTTCGCGTCGGCTGTCACGAAAATTCTTGCTTAACGAGCCGGTGGTTGTCAGGTCTGGAGGACCACGGTCGAAAGGAACGACCGCGCGAAGCCGAGGGGTTGGGAGGATTTAGGGTGGCAAATAACGACAGATAAAGAAAAGAGAGAGGGTGACGTCACGGGCGTCCTGTTGGGCTAGGTCGCGACGCGGCCTCCCTTCGTCGCTCGGCGTTCCTCGCCACGGAACGGTGAACTCTCGCCCCCTTCGTCCGCCAGCATCTAGCAGCTCCTCCACCCTTGGCCGTCGTGCCGAAAAAAGCAAGGCTCGCAGAAAGGACGCCCGGCGTCGTGGCGCTCTTTGGTTGATCAATACACGCCGCCTCGTACGCGGACGGACGGTCACGCATGTGCACCGTGTGGGCCCCTCGTTTTCTCCTCTCTTTCTCTCCTTCGCCCCTTAGCCTCCTCTGCCCACCCCTCTTCTTCTCCTTTTTTTATCCCTTTCTCTCACCCGACCACCCACTTTTCGTACCGCGCTCCTATCTCTTTCTCTCGCCGTGTTCGCCTTCCCCTTTTTCTTCCAACCTCCCCCCCCCGCCCTCTCCGCAACCCCTTCGAGCACCGTGTCTTCTTCCCTTTCGTCTTTTTGCGCCTCTTCCACCGAACCCCTCTCCCTCGCGGCCCTTCCAACCCCACCGACTGTCGCCCCCTCCGACGTCTATCTCGCGCCGGACACCGGGGAACGTGCCACTCTTCTTCTTGTCCTTTCGAGAGCCTGAATTTCCCGGGGTGGGGGTTTTTAAGGGTAGGTGTCTTGTTAGTTTCGAGGAGATGAGGTTTCGTTCGTTCGATTAACTGGTATTTACGGACGTTGCGTGCAAATTCACCGGCGAGATACTTCCAGATATTTGCACCTTTGTACGGTCCGTTTATTAATCTCAGATATCGGAGAAATTTCTTTCTAGAGAATAGAAAGTTATAACGTGGACTCGGATGCCAGTGGAAGTTACGGTGGATTTAGTTACCAGGCATAATTCGATTATGATTATATCGAAAAACAAGTTCAAATTGCAAGCGTCATCCCCGAAAGGAAAGATTTACAGCGAGGATTTTTCAATTCACCTCCAGTAGAGAAAATTCATCGTTCTCTATCACCTATTATTCCTCTCGCACCTCTCTCCTTTGTTCTTCCCTGGCAGCCTTACCCGATCCTTCCACCCCCTCCGTTTCTATCTTTCCGCCCCTGGTTTCCCAGCCGCGCTCCTCCTTCCTGGAGGCTGGCCGATTTTTTCCTCCCGTTTCCTCGGCTCTGCTATTTTTTTTTTTTCCACCTTTTTCCCTCCCCCGGCCGGTTTCGCCTGCCCCCTCTTCAACCCCCGCCGCTCAGGCGGCACGGAGCGCCCTCTTCCTCTGTCTCTTTTCCCTTTCTTTTTCATCCAGCCCCGTTTCTTGCTCTCCTTCGATCTACTCTTCGCTCTCTATCTCCGTCCCCGTCGCGTTCTCTCTTCATCCGTCGAACGAACGAACCCCTTCTTCCTTTTTACCCCCGTCCTTGTGATTTTTTTCCCCCCGGCCACCCTCCGACGCCGGGCGTCGGCGTCCTTTTGCTATCGGGACGCTCTCTCGACTATCGGCCCGACCACCTACACCGACGTACGGAATAGAGAAAAAGAGAGAGAGAGAGAGAGAGAGAGAGAGGGTAGCCAAGGGGGTTTCGAAGCGAGAGGAGAGAGTGGCTGCAGCGCCTGGATGCGAGCTAAAATGTATTTTTTTTCCCTTCTTTATCTTCCCTTCGAGCTGCTCGTGGGTAGGTTGGATTACCAATCCGGGGATCGTCGAGCATGTATTTCCATTTTTTCCCTCCTTTTCGCCTTTTCCATCCTCCCTCGTGTCTCTGCTCTCTCTCTCTCTCTCTCCCCCCCTCCTTTTTTTCTTTTTTTTCGCCTGGACGTAAGGGTTGCATCGGACGACGCAACCACCTCCCCCTTCCCCCCTCCTTCCCATCCTCTTCGTCGCCCGCCGTCGTGTTTCCGGCTCGATGGAAATTATCGAGTTGAATTTTTGAAGGGCCTGTGTTTCGTGTCCACGAAAAACGTGGCTTGGTAAAGGGGATTCGGGAGTACCTCGAGGGTGATCGTGGATATTTCGATCAACGAACTCGCTTCGGGCTTTAGTGACGGAATGGAGAGGCCTCGAGTGGAGAAATTTTACAGGGTCTCTGACTTCGGTTTTTAATAAAGCTGCACAGTGGGAGCTTTAGAGTAGGTGGAAAGCTTCTTGGTTTACCGAATGTCAGAGCTTCTAGCGTTATAAGGAGGGCCGTGTACCGGTATACATATTACATCCGTTGCAGTCTATTTTTCGCTCTTCGTACCCCTCGCCCTCCTTGTTGAAACTTTAGTTTTAAATTTGAACGTGCTCGTCGTACCAATAAGGCTGATTCCCTGATTGAATTATTCAAAAATTTAAGCCACTGTTCGCCGGATGACACGTTTCAGGATCCATGACTGATATTAGATTAAGTTACTTAGCTCTTTCATATTCCTTTGCTCTTTAATTATCGGTCGGATTTTTCGCTCTAAGTTTAGAAGTGTGCAATGAATATTTATGTACAGTGGCGAACAAAAGGAAATTTAAAGATGAGTAGGTAATTTATTTCTAACGTATGCGCATAGTAGTAACATTTACGTTAGATGTATTTCACCATGTTGTTGACAGTTGCCTACTCTACAGCGTACGTTATATTTATACACTGCTCTTGTCAGATACAATCTGTTTTGCAAAATACCAAGCTTCTCCCGTACTGCATATATTTAAACCTTGTTCTGTCCTTTCCTATATATAAATCTTGTTTTCATAGTCTTGATATACGATAGAATGCAATTGACCAAAGTTCCTTTCCGCTTTTTCTTGAGTAAATATAATGTAAGGTCGGTTCGACTTAAAGGGATTTAGGTCGGCAACCCTTGTAGGAAATGTCAGACAAATGTCAAAGGGCGACATTACTCGGTCGCTCGACTTCCAGGCTCTTCAATTATTCTTCTCATTACCAGATCCAATTTGAACCGTCACGTGACCGATCTCGATTCCATCTGCCAGCGGATGGATGGATTTAAGGGATGAATCGGTCTGTCCCTGCTCAAGAACGATTTCCTTCCCCCTGAGCTCGCTCCTCCAACTTTCTGTCTCCTCTCGTTTACGATTTTAAAATAGAAACGGATAGTACCCGCTTCCGGTCTACGCTAGAGAACACTTACGATCTTTTTTCTGTCGAGCGAAGAATCTTCCCACCTTCGAATGGTTTTACTTAGGGGGGTGAAAGTTTTTAGAACAGACGTAGAATCTTTTCGACAAGTGTTGCGCGTGTGCTTCCAATGAGACTAATTTTAAAATATGGCTAGCTGGAATCACGGAGATTGTAAAATTTTCATGTCGATCAATTGGTTCGTACGAACAATTTAGCGCGCTTGTTTCCTTTGGAAGTGGTTGAGAATTTTTAAAAGGCCAGGATATGGAAATGAATTAGTTTCGTCAAATGTCCAAAATTTAGAGGAGCTTAAGGTAATTTTAAAAGATGGCAACTCGCAGTGACGCTTCTAAATTTCTAAAATGTATCGGTACTTTATACGCACTTGGCGTGCTTAGACTTTATATTTCTAAAGGCATTGACATTTTCCGAGCACGAAACTAGATGATCGAGATCCTTTTAGAATAATTTTAATTAAACAATAATTTGCGATTGGCAAAGTTTTAAATTTCGATAAAAAAGAACTCTCCGTTCTCTCGAAACATCTTTCGGCCGGGCAATTTTTATAACAACGCAACACCAAAAGATAGAAAAACGATAAAAAATCTTTTCGTCGTCGTATTCTACATCTTATCGCGATAAAAATACTATACGAGATACGATGCACGATTAATAACGTCTCGGGGCGTTCAGATTCGATCATCAGCATCGATGAAAATAAACAGAGAAATTTCAGTGAAATAAGGAATTTCGTAAATCCACGGATCAACAGGCAAATAGAATGGGAGAAACATCGAAATTTTGTTTCAATAAAAGTGTCGGTGGACAGGATCGCAATATCTGGAAGGGATTTTATCCTGTCGTTCGCGAGAGGGTGAGCTTTCGACGGCGTTAGGGCCGCGCTGACCATCCTCGCACGGAAAATGCATATCCCTTCACGTTCTTGGACTTTCTCACAAGAATCGGATCGTTTCACGAGCCACCTGTGGAGCGACCGACGAAAGCATTGCCCTTTCGACGCCTTATGGTGTCCCTTAGCTCGGTTTCTAGGTCGGTCCTATACCCTCGGATTTATGGGGGCGTAAAATTCAGTCGCACCGAGTGACTCGCTATCGATTCGTACTTACCGAACTAGGTCGATCGACGAATCACCTTCGACATCGACTTACGACAAGGTTGATGGCTTTTCAGTATTATTGCGCTATTGTTTTACGATCAAGTTGTCGTTTCACCCTCCCATATACCATTTTCAATCGTTAATCTATAATATTTGTTGCGATATTTGCCAAACTAATTTCCTTTCTCCTCTCTATAGAGTCTAAGTTAAACATATCGCGAGATGTTTGTCTTGCCATTAACTGGTTCTCAAAGAATGACCATTGGTTTCCTCGAAAAATGTCCACCTACGCTAGACAACTAATAGACGACTAATAGACAACTAATAGACAACTTACAAATATTGCAATACTTGATAAAATTACCTTAGAAACAGCTCTGTATTTAAAGTACGTACATTTAATTTATTTATTATTTTTTT
The DNA here is from genome assembly GCA_014737385.1 of Bombus superbus. NCBI lineage: Eukaryota > Metazoa > Arthropoda > Insecta > Hymenoptera > Apidae > Bombus > Bombus superbus. Next base: position 886,529 of record JACXIK010000051.1, read on the forward strand.
CTTTTTTTTTTTACCACCTTGCAACAATTATAACATGCAAAAGCAGCAAGAATCACACCGTCATTCCCGGACGGATCAAATTGAATAAAATTGTCTGCGAAAATACCCGTGTTCACGATATTCGCGCTTATAATTTATTTATTACTTTTCCACCGCCTTGGCACAGTCGTGAAATGGCAATGCTACAGAAATTACACCATCGTTCTCGAGGGAATTAGAAGCTTCGTTATCAACGTGAAATCGTTCGCCAAATATTTCAGGCACGTCAGCTATATATCAGAAAGTCTGCTGCGAGCAATTTTGCCAAGGAATAACGAAGAAAGAACAGAGGAATTCGAATGGTCGCGTTTACTTTATCGTTCGTGTAACGCGATCCCTCGTCCGGAATAGGCCACCCTTTACTTCGAGCGTTCCGAGTCCTTCGAGATGGATACGTGACCACACGCAAGGTCCTCCGAGTTGCGGACGGCTGTCGGAGGGTGGTACGCGGTCGTTTGTGGTTCAGGAGGTCGTGAGAAGGGAAACGAGGTCATCCCTTAATGTTCCTGGCATGCCCGGTGTCCCCCTTGTCGTACGTGTATTTCGTTGGCTTTTTAAACCGCCCACGGTTTCCAGCCTGGACACGGCTTCGTGTTATGGGAGCTGCCAAACGAGTGAAAGAATTTTCTTCTGTGGGCAATTAGTGGGACTACCGATGATTTACTGTGTACAAATTCGAGAGATTGAAGAGAATCGCCTTTCACGACGTTGGATTTATAGTTTTACGTTTAAGTAAAATGTCATTGTCGGGTTGACTGGATTTGAAGAAGATTTCGGGCGGATTTTTTTTCGTACGTAGATTTCGTTTTCGGATGTGGATGTACTTTTTTTTTCTTTTTTTTTTTAGCGGTCAGTTTAATTAGATTCAGTTCATCAAGGATGGAACATGTGCGGTGTCAGCGTGATGTCTGATTCGCAATTTTCTCGGAGAATTTAGATTACTGAATTCTGTTTTTTAATAAACGTGCCTGTGGAAAGGAATTCCAAGGAATCGCTTAATAATTCCCTCCTCGTTGTTTTTCGTCGCATCGTTCCGTACAATTTGAAAAAACGAATTTGCGAATCCTCTCGGACAATAATCGGTGGATTGATACTACTGGCAAATTGACGAGGTACTTGTTATAGATCATAGACCTCTAATAAGGTAGTCAAATAATCTATAATCGATCAAATTCACTTGTAAAATTCCGTTTATATCATCGTCGAACGTTTCGTTATTGTGCAAGAGATTTTATATACCGGTAGCTGTGTTTCATTAATAACCGGTTACTCGCCTATAAGATATTAATTAAATCATGCAAGACTCTCTTTTATATGGATAATTAACATACAGTGAAAGATACGAATTGCTCGTTTCATTTGATCAAATCTCGCTCAATTTCCCTCAAATTAATTCTTTCGTCGCCTGATTTAAACAAGCCCACTGTATTACAACTTTTTCATCCCCTATGGCTGAAATACGCTCTTTCGCCTAACAATTTATGAGGGAAAGAGATGGTTCAGGGGGCTGGACTGTTTGTCTCTGTAGAAGGCCGAGTGATGCCCAAGGTCACAGGCTAAGCCCGCCACCCTCGTCTATGTTGTGTCTAGACGCTGCTTTTTACCCCTCGCCGTCCTCTTTGCCATCCTCGATCCTCGCTGCCCACGCCTCCACCAGTTCGCTACATCGACGACTTTCCACACTCCACCTCGCTTCCACCAGTTCGCCAACCCTCGTCCTTCGCTACGATACTCGATCAATTATTGATGCTCTTTACGCGATTTTCGGCGATTGCCATTCGGCAATGTTGGGTCGTTCATCGATGAAAGGCGATGAATCACGATCTTCTCTCATCGACTCATCGTGGTCTTGCTTTCTTTCACCTAATGTAATTGCACCTGGTGCCTCTTTCTACGCGGTATTCTTTTTACACGGCTCTTCGAAACACAGTCACGCGGCTCTTTCAACGCGTTTCGTTCGCATTTACACGTTCGATTTAGTCGTACACGGTTGGAAAAACGCACGGTAATAATTAGCTGGCCAGTCAGTAACGTACGCGGATGCTTGGAAACCGTCCTTTCTCAAGTACGCGTGTGTTACACGTGTTTATTAAACAAAATGTTTTTAGCGAACGCGTTTCTGTACTTTAAATTGCCTCTTGTGTAATCTGCGTCGGTTTAACACGAGTACGGAAAGAGCACAGTTTCGTGATTGCTTAGAGAATTGGGATTCGTCGTCGTAGGGTTTGATATTGTTTCGTAAGTTTAACGTGATCGGTACAGTTTGCTGGTTAAATAGGAAATCAGGATTCGTTATGGTATTTCATGCTGTTTTACAAATTTAACGCGACTGACGTAGCTTTTACACTCGGCCAGAGAAATGAAGAAAATGAGAAGCAAGTTGTATTATTTCGTTCTAGAATGAAATTACAGCGAATGTACCAGTGATGGAAACGGGCTGTTTTTAGACGCAAAATCCTAATCGCGACAAGCTTGGTGTTGTCACGAGCGAATCATTTTTACATATTGCGCCATAACCGCGGGAGTTTGTTTTTACAACTCTAGCCCGTTTATGGGAGTCTCGACCGCCAAGCGATTCGGACGTGTAGCTGTAAAGTCCGTATGTAACGACCGAAATCGTACGACGCGTCTGCCTCTTAAAATACAACGCGATGTTTAACCTCGCAAGATACCGAAACCAGCATAGCAGATGATACTGATACAAGATCAGAGATAGAAGAATCAATTTAAATACAGGAAAGAGAGATTGCCTTAGGTGTACTGCTAAAAATTCGTCGTCGAAAGTAACTCGAGAAACGAACGCCTATCTATCTAATAAACGAAAGGGGCATGAAATACAGAAGAATAGGAATAGAAGAGTAAATACAACTATAGGAAAAGAAGAGCAGCGTGCTACGCGTGCCACTAAGAATTAAACATGAAAAGTAGGTCGACCGATTGAACGCTCGTTGAAACGTTATCAGTGTTAAATATTTCACGTTACGCGTCTTTGTAATTAGTACATACCCAATTGAAATTAATACTCGCATTTGCAAACACCTACATGCGTATATGTATATGTACGTATATGATATCTACTTGCACTACGCGTCCACCTATCTTTTCGTCCGGCTGTGTCTAAGTCAAGAAGAATAGATTCAAACATTGAAAAGGAAAGACAACATTACGCCCTATATTCGATGCTGTGTGCTCTATATCTAAACTAACATGTATCTGTTTTTTCTGTCGCAGCAATGCAATCCGCACGACAAGGAGAGCGACTATTGGGGTGGCGGACGGGGCGCGAAACAAGGTTACGAGGTGAGCCAACCGCTTGCACATATTTTAGCAGAACGGCCGAAATTTTCACGGTCCCCGTGCTAATTCTACTTAGTGAAGCGCAGCACTTTCTGTTGCAGGCGAAAATGAACGCGGACCATGGCCAACTGCAGAAAGGTGAGTCGTCCTCTTGCCTTCTTTCTTTAATTGGATCTCTTAATCGCCCGTGAACGTATGCCTCGCGGCACCGGTTTAATTATGCGTGTTTCTCGTCTCTTTCTCTCTCTCTCTCTCTCTCTCTCACACACACACACACGCACACACACTCTTTTTCTACCTTGGACGAAAAAATATTTTGGACATAGAATAAACGTGGACCGAGGAGCGCGCAAATATTGGCACTCAATATTCGATAGTGCGGCCATTCACGGATATTGAAATAACAGAGGTGAACGACGACACGGAGGATGGAACGTATTCCCGTTTCTTTTTTCTTTTTTTTTTTTTTATTTTTTTCACGTTCCGGTTTAATTCTTTTTTCTTTCGTTTCTCCCGTTTTGTTCCTTTTCGATGAATTTTGTCTCGTTCCGGTTCGAGGGTGCCGGCACAGAGCGTGTTGACTGGACCCACGCGGTTTTCACGGTGAATCGCCAATTCGAGGATATATCGAAGGGTTGAAAATTTGGAAATTGCTCGTGCCCCCGTGCCACGGAAAATCGCGATTTATTCGTTGGCCCGTCATTGTGATTTTGGTGTTTGGATTCTTCGCAGTTATTAAAGTTGGCGAACATCGTATGTGTTGTTTAAAGCGACGAATATCTTTAGAAGTTATATCTTTAGATTCGTATGACTGTAAGAACGTCCTGCTCTTCTTTTTTCTTTTTTTTTTTTTGTTCTTTCTTTTTTCGAAGATTAGATTTCGATCTTTCGGTATGACTTAGATCTAACGATTAACCATTTAATGCTAATCACATTGACATTACAAGCCAGACGTTCCTTGGAAGCTACCAAGAGGATTAAAGTACGAAGACTTTCTTTGTCAATTTCTCGATTCCACTAGACGACTGCACGATTAATATTCGATCGTCGTCGTTAGAAACTACCGATTACGAAATTCACTTTCTATCGATCTTCGTCGTTGCTTGCTGTACCGAGTGAAATAGATTCTATGAATTCTATAATTTTATAGCAACTGCGATGTCAAAACGAACAAATAAGCGGACGCGAAGCCAATAAGGCCGTAGAAGACCGCCAGAACGATCTAACAGTACCAAATCGACCAAACTGCTATTTATTCTTCGCTTAGTATACAATGTCAGACACGCGAGATGATTTCATCTTACTAACCAGAGGTTTCTCGTTAAATAATCCAACACCGACTAGAAGACCTTTGGTTGCCCGAAGAAAAGAGAAAGAGAAAAGAAGAGGAAGGAGAGACAGGACCGAAGCTGACGCACGTTACGTGTAAACATAGTTCGTAAGGTTGGTTCGCTGTCTGAAACCGGTTGTAACTTTGCATCCGTGACGTAAGATCGTCGATTAGGATCGAAGCAGGAGCGGGACCGCTTCGGGCCAGGCAAAAAACACGCGTGAACGCGAATTTATCATTCCACCGTGTCCCCGTCCTGTCCTTTTCTTTTTCTTTTATCTTTTCCTTCTTTCTTCTTCTTTTTTTTTCACCTGTTACCGGACCAGGATCTCTCGTTTCTCTGTTGGTCCTCGCTTTGATCCTGTACGTGGTCCTCTTTTTCGGCTTCCTTCTTCCGCGTTGCAGTTTGCCTGACCTCTGTCTCGCGGTCGGTCCTCCAAAGATTCTTTTTGTAGGTCGGGACAGGAGAATCGGTATTACGAGATTGTATAAGTGTTTCGCGGTGGTTTTGTTGCATCGTTGCGGAACAGAGAATCGGGAGAATTTGGAAACCGTGGTCGATGTGTTTCCCTGGTAATTTTTTTGTTCTCGAGCGTCCCAAGCTTCTCATACTTTCGATTATTTCCGTTAAGGGCGGAGATTCGACGTTGGATTTTTAATTAGCTTTGGCACGTGTCTCTGGGTGCACGCGGACGCTTTAACGATATTCGCCAGATCAACGCATTTACGAAAAGTCATTTCAGAAGACGCCCGTCTAAGAAATCATATCATTCTTTCAATTAGCCGGGTCTTCCGCCTTCGGAGCTACCTAATCAGAATGAACTCTTCAGGTTTTCAGTCTTAAAAAATCACAGCTTTCGAACGAACGAAAAATTGAGACGAACTTCTGCATTCGTATGGCGTCCTTCATCCCCGTTTCCATTCGCGAAATTTCCCAACCAAATTCGATTCTTCCCGGCACGAGTCTTAGAAAACTCGAAACCTGGAAACCGGCGAGGAATGAAAATCACCTTTCAATTGTCCCAACATCCTTCTAAATAACGTCTGCGTTCTCAAACAATTGGAAACTCGATCGCCCGATATGGATCAAAACTCGATCTTCGTATCGTCGATTCGAAGCAAAAATTCAACCTTGAAGATCAACAAAAAAAAAAAAAAAAAAAAACTAAAGAATAGAATAAAACAACGACACGAATACAGGCTTAGAGAGCAAGCTCAGCCTTTCGATTTAAGAAACCTTCGTTTGCAAAATCTCCCGAAGAAGATTAGCGTCGAGCAAGACTCCGCGTCGATAGAGAGCGCGTTAGAATTCGGAAAGATGTAAACGAGAGAAAATGACGCGGGCTTTTTCTCTTCCTGGTATCGAAAGAGTTGAAATCATCGATCGGCGTTTAACTAAGCGGGAGGGAACGCCGGCAATGACCTAGGCCATTCACGGGCCGTCATTTTTTCTCGGTGCTCTCCCCGAAGGGATTAAGTAATCGGTGGCTTCACTCGTAAAAGGTGAAGCACGTTTCCATAAATGTTTTTCACTGCCAATGGCACGCGCAGCGTGTCGTGTAGATCGGCCATTTACGAGACGCACGTTTTCCCCACTATATTGGCCTGTTCCGACGGTGTCTCGTGTACCGATTCACCTGATAAGTGGAAAGAAACTGAGCAAAACAACGACTGCTTTTTTTCCACCAGTTATTTTTTACGCGTCTGCGTTCAGCGTATGTCCTTTATTCAATGGCCGAGCGCTAGACAATTAGCACGCTGCGGATATTTATGCGAACTCAAATCTTTGTGACCACGATTGAGACGAATTTGTTTTACCCGCTGAACGCTAGGACGAGTATCGTATACTTTGTATACTTTTGTACGTTACGTGCATTTTTCTGGACGTTTGCGTCTTCGAATATCTCGTAATCGCGTAAAATGCCTTAAATTGCATTAATTCCCTGCCTACTTTTGTCCACGCTACTGGTATAGTCTCGTTAGTAATCGTTTTCGTACAGTAATTCGTTACTTGGATGAACGACGCGCAATTAGAGGCATTTTTAAAGAATCAGCAGTTTCGTCATCGTCGTGATTGATTCGATTGGAGTCGGCCGAAAATTCCCAAGAGAAAGGAATGTCTGGCGGAGAATTTGGGGCATCGTCGAACGATTCTTGGGCCTGGTTTGTCCGAAATTTCAACGTCATGCGATCCGTGCATTAAGGAATAGTCCAGGGGAACGTTTACGCCAACCCTCGGGGCTGATTTTCGAGTCCCACAACGAAAACTGTTGACTGGATTTCGGTTTCGAGACACGCGAGGCGACGATAATGACTGCTCGAAAGATTGAGTTATTACTTAACTCGCAATATTGTTCCTTTCCACTCGAAATTTGTATCGTAGATCTTCTTCGCTCTTTCATTTTCTATTCGCCAAGACAATACGAGAAACCACTCTCGTATTAACAATATCCGCAGCGAGCCAAGTAAACCGACTAGAAGAACAGAACGAGTAAACAGTGCGAAAGAAAACTTATTACTTGCGCAAGTATAATTTTCATCCACCAAACGTTTTACCGAAGAAAAATTGTTCTTCGCGGACGTATCGCTGTCTGCGCAATCGTGTAATTACAGAGTGTACCAGAATTCCCATTACGAAGCTAATAGCGCTAAACAAACAGCGCTGAAAGCTAAACATAATCCGAGAAATCTCCGAAAATCGACAGCCGATGGAATTAGTCTCCGGACGAAGGTATCGCGATCGCGAAAGATACGCGACCTTGCAATCGCCGATTGTGTCAAATCTACGATACAGGTTATCGTGGCGCCGTACGAATCAGGCAAGTAATCTGAAAAATCTCGGTAACCAACGAAGCGAACCGACAAACGAGAGAAACGCGCGGTGAAGAACAAATACGGTTCTAACGTAATGGAAGAAGAATGGAAGAGAGAACGAGACAGACGGTGGTAGTCTAATAACGAGAGACAGAGCCCACCGTCATTAAGATCGAAAGAACCGAAAAGCCGAGAGAGGTAACACGCGAGTTCTCTCGAGTCGGCCGGTTTCGTCACGATTTCCGTTTTCGAAACGTAACCGAGGCAAATGGTCGGTCTCTAATGACCGAAGCAACTTCGCCATGGTAATTCCCCTGTTACGAAGCGATTCCCGTGGACTGTCTCGATCCCATGACGCCTTGGTTCGGCTCGTTAATGGAACGGATAACGACTTTCACCTATGCGTGGTCCGAACCAGGTTGCACCGGCCTTTTATTCCTTCGACATTGGAAGCGATCGGCTTCGTTTTCACGACACGATGTTCTTTGTATCGCCACAGGTGGTTAACACGATGTTTCGTGAGGGAATGAGGAATACGTTAGAGCAGACTGTTTCTTCGATCACGTACATATCGATCTCGAGTGGCATTCTTCGCGTTGTCGCTTCTTGGCAATTCGTTTTCCATTCGATCGTTCGGCTAGCGTGCATCTTTCGCGGAAATTCGTGTTTCTCGGAATGTTATTTGAAAAAAAAAAAAAAAAACAAATAGGGTCGCGGTGGAAAATTGTTTCGCCCTGCGAGTATCGTAGAAGGGATCGTACTTTGGATCTTTTATATCTTCTCGTACTGCGTACGTTCTGCGTCCTCGAGTTTCCTGTAAATTCGCGAAAATCGAAGAAACGTCGGGCAATTATTGCCAGGTATTATTTATTCGCCGGCTAACAAGACGTTTCTCCTGCGTGTACATCGATTCGCGATGCTATTCTTCTTGTCATCCCTTTCCAATTCGTTCGCGGTTACGTCATTTATCCAGCGTGTAATTATTCATTCGGTGAGTAGAATCGACGCTTGTTCGACGCGTGAAAATGCTGTTTGAAAGCATAGGTCGATAACGAGCATACGCGAGTTCAAAGATCTCGGAGAGAGATCGCGATAATCCTAACTCACACGAAAAAGTTGAAAGTCAAAAAAATTCGTTTTATATTTGCCAATGTTCGGGAAGCTTTCTCCGATTTTTTTTTTTTCTTTTTTTTTTCAACACTACGCGTAGTCCCAAATTCGCGAATCGATAGTTCCGATTCGCCAAAGTATTGCGAAATCTCGTAATTTCGCAACCAGCGGTTTCGCATTTCCGCGCTTCCCTCGTTAAACAGGTCCGCGCTAACGACGATAAGTATCGAAGTTACGCCTGGAGCAAGGAATCGACGAATTAGGTCCCGCGAAAGCCAGCCTCCATCGAACTCTCGATCCTCGATCGAACTTACGATGATCCACGTAACAAGATGGACATCTCTCGCTTTCGTTTCCGTTCGAGATTCGCAAATGAACGCAAACAGCCAGCTGTTTTACAGTCGAATGACTCGCGTTCGTCGTAAATCTGATCTTTTTTCTCGGCTTAATCCACCTGGCTCCTTTTAAGAGACCGAATCGAATCGAGAGTCATTATGAAACGCGATTTTATGATTCGTGCAATGTTGAAGTTACCGAAAAACGTATATAGGTTACAGTTAATTTTATTGATTAGGTTGTTAATAATGTCATTCGGTTTGGTTGGACATTATGCAAGTTTACAATGTTTATGCACGTAATTAAGAAAATAAAATCTACCTCACGATTGCTACGTATATCCCGAACAGTGTACTTTGAACATTACTTACGCGTGTTTCCGCGTCTTCAAATTTGCTGTAAATGCGTGAATATCCAATTGAGGTATACGAAAGCGGGAATCGTCTCAGCTATTAGATTTTGTGTTTTTTGAAATAATAGATGCACAACCTTTCTTCGTTTTATATTATCTTATCGAATCATCTGTGATCCATTTTGTTCTATTTCTATTATTACGACCGTACATGATTCGACAAGAATAATATAAAGCGAAGAACGTGGCGCGTCCGTTATTTCCTTACAAGACGAAAGAAACTTTCGGGACGACTTAATAGAATCACGTTTGCATAGTGATTCTCGAGTAAATCGCGCGTCGACGATATTGCATGCAAAGGAACGATCCGCGAAGAACGAAGAATACAAATGACAGTGTTGAAAATTTTGCGAACAATTTCTCGTGTAAATTACCAAAGCGCGCGTAAGTCGTTGGATTATCGAGCTAACACGATCATCATCTTCTTTGAGATGCAATACTCCATCGCACAGGCAACTTAATTGGCGAATGATTCGTCAGAAACAAGTACCTGAAAGAATCGTATCACGAAGTCGCTAATTGATCGAACGTAATTAGAAACAATCGTAATGCGATTCAGTTTAAACCACGAGCCTCAACGATCGCCCGATTATACGAACGATCAGTGTCTCGTTAATCATCGATGATTAAGTATGGAAACGCGACCATCCTAAAAATTCTCGAGAACAGAAAAGGAGGAAGGAAAAAGTGACCGAGGTCGGCGATATAATTCTTCAAAATCTTCCAATTAGCGCTTAAACGCGGGACAGTGGCGTCGAAACGGCACGTCGAAATCATTCTTGATGTCTGTGTTCTCGCGCGAAAAGCGGAAGTAAAGGTAGTGTAGAGGGAATTTAAGTGTGGAAGGGCTCGTTGCCGCGGATATGTTTCTGTAAAGCGACGTGTAAATCGAGTCGTTGCTCATCGACGAGCTGCCGCTACGTCGTGATATAAAATCCAGCAACGACGTCGTAAAACTCGAAGGCTGGGCGGTAAAATCTCTGGAAAAGCCATCAAACTGAAGCAACAGAGGGGAAGAGAAACTCGAGTTTTAAGGGAAGAGAGGGAGAGGCCCGTAAAAACACCTGAACTACCGATCAGCCGAGCCAGACGATCGCCAGACGGTCTGTCTACTCGAGGAAAAAACCTTCCCTCGCTTCCTTAACCCTGAGAAATTCCGCCAGTAAAGAGAAAAATGAATGTCTTCTCGCTGGAAACGGATGCATTCTCGATTTCTCTTCCACGGTAACCTGTTTCAATTTTCTTCTTGTCGCTTCGTTTTGGCGACGAATCGGCCAAAGCGATAGATTTTATTAAGCGATTATTCTGTCCCTTCGGTCCTCCCTCTTTCCCAAACTGGGTAAAATTCGCAGCGAATTTTTAGTACAGATGGAAGTTTTTCGGTTAATGGAAAGACATTGTGCTTCCGGATAAGGAATTTTTCAAATAGACTTTTATCGAGCGACGTTTAGCTTGTCATTCAGTTTGCCAATCTTTTAAACGCGATTAAGCTCTTTATTTAGAGACTGCGCGCCTTTTTACGTGTCGTTTCATTTCTGTCACGAACAAAGCGTATCATATTTATTTGAAAGGTTTAAGTCGAGCCGATTTAAATCGATTGCAGTATCGTGCGATATGCGTCGAATAGTTTCCAAAATTATATCGCACCCTCCTCGTCGATCCTCGCCTCTCGAATCGAGTCCCTCTCCCTTCGAAATGCAAATTTCGCTCCGCGATAAGAAGCAGATAGAGAACGTCGATAAATGAAAATTTCTCCTGTACAAAAGAAACTAAAGATCTCTCGCAACGTCCTTCAAGAAATCGCCGATATTCCTAATTACACGTTCGTAATCGCGTCCAACGTACCTATCGATTGTCCTCTTTCAAACCGAGATCTCCGCCGCTGGGAATCCAAAATTTTAACAGACGGCGAAACGCTTTCACACCGGCGCGAGAACGAAACTCGCGTAACGTCCGTCACAGACGAAGTTGAAGAAAAGGCGTCGGCAACGAAAAAGCATAACGAATCGGCGAGATTGGTCGCGCGAACGTCGCAACGTCGAGAAACGCGGCTGGCCGTCGGAAGAAAGCAGAGCGAAGATTGTCCTATCTATCGAGATTTAAATGGCGGCAGGCGGACCTCTTCCGTGGGAATTTCATTGGCGTCCCAGAATTCGAACGAGGAAAAAGGAAGAAGAGTCGCGTCAGCCACTCCGTGTAATGAAAAACCTTTGGAAATACCGAAGAAGTCGTGGTCGCTTCTTCGTTCTTCCCCTTCGCCGACGTTCCATTCCTCTCTACAAGCTTTCGAATTCTCTGTCGCGTTGCTACAGCGAGAAAAATATTTTTTAACGACCAACAGCAACCGCCACGAGAACGATTTCTCAACGATCTCGGCCTACGTATATGCAGATGGCCCCGAGGTGATCGGCTGGCTGGTCTAATAGTTGCTCGATGACATAACGGCCTTGCCAAATGTGCATCTGATTTTTAATTCCGTCTCGGGACCTTTCCAGCTCCCCGGACAATAGTCGCCTCGGGCGTACGCTCATCGACTAAAATGTCCTGTTAAAACGAGAAACAGCCGCTAACTACTTTTGCTGCTGGACGAGATCGTAGCGTAGGAAGACGTTTCTTTGTTTTCTTTTTTCTTTTACTTTTTCTTTTTTCTTTTTTCTTTTTTCTTTTTTCTTTTGTTCCTTTCATGTCGAAATTATCGAAATCTTTAATGTTCCGCCGTGTATAATTCTTCGGAACTTTTGGTTTAAGTCCTTAGGACGTTTAATCTTTTAGGAGCTTCTAGTTTTTATTTTTTTTTTTTTTTTTTTTTTTTTTTTTTTTTTTTTTTTTTTTTTTAGGAGAGCTTTGCAGCGTAGTACAGGACACGTTAAGTTCTTTGGATCGTTATTTTTTCAATGTTTTGAGATTTTAATGCGTAGTCATCGATTCGTATCTTGGAGATTCAGAGTTTAGAGTTTCTCGTTATTTTAATCCGTGGAATTTTGGACCTTTGGAATGGCAAGCTTCGTCGAAAGTTTGCGAGAGTCGATCGCGAACGATGCCAGCTCGTTATACCGAATACCGAATACAGCTGAAAGTTATTAACATTCACAGGCACTTCGTTTGTACTTCGAACGGTATAATAATATTCATTGCGCGAGACTGTGTCAGTCTTATCGCTTAAGATTTTAGTAAAATTGATAGGTTTTACGCCTAAGCGAAATTTCTCTAGCAGTTTCGAGAATTATTTCTGATGGACAGACGTCAAAATTAATTGAACGATGTTCTGAAACAACTTGAAGCTGTTTACCGCGTCATGTTAAATGTAGATATTTTTCAGAAGACTTACATCAAACGCACAGTATCCTTTCGAGTATTCCGAGATACAAAGTCCAGTTTGAAAAGCAAGTAAACGGATAATTAAATTCAAAGAGCACTCGGGGAGATATCTAATTGAATTTCTCGGCGTGTCACGGATTTATCGTAAGGTCCGCCCGATTCTTCGAAATCTCGGTTTCCGCACGTACGAACTTGCGATCGTAGCTCGTCCCGATCTAAATTTTATATTACTCGCTGTTGTGCGCGCACAGACTCTTCCACGGTGCACCTCGTTGAGCATCGAACGAGATCGATCGTCGTTCCCCGCCGCTGCTAACGTTTTGCCGCCAGTCATTTGCATAATTTAAGCCGGTTAATTCTTGAACTTGAACGAGCTATCGCCTCCAAAAAATTATAATCCGTTCGAATGGCAAAAACGAAGAATTTATGCAATTCGATATAGGAGGAAATAACGCGTAGTACAGATTCGAGTAGAAAGACCGGAAACGTACAAATTCTACTGTATTTTTTTCGCCTTTATCTATTCTGCGAAATGTCTGTAAGATTATAACGCGTCGTTCCATCAATTTTCCTCTGTCGAGTCGAAGGTCGTAAATTTCGGCGAACGCGAACATTTCTGTACATCTTTGCATGGATCGAAAGAACTGCTTTTGAAAGTTGGATGAGTGGATTTTAAGGAAACGTGAAAATCCTGATTGAAAGTCGTTTTAATATCGATGGAACGTAATTTAGAATTAGATACTGTGGCGCTATCGGATCTTTTAATAATCGATTCGTCGCTTCCTGCTTTTATTAAATTCCACTGTACGGGAAGGAAATGGTAGTTTTTTAATTCCCCTCGATCGTAATTAGCGATTTTTGTTTTCTAATTCGTAGAATCAAATGACAAATAATTATTCGCAGTCTTGCCACTGATATTATCGTTAATATTATTAATCGACAAGTTCACATGTTAGAGGAATCCACGAGTATACCGATATTCTTCTAAGAATCTTTCACCGCTTAAAAATTAACATTCCGCATAAATCTGATTTTGACTTGTTAATATGTAACGCGAATTTAATATGTATGTATGTAACGAATCTCAATGCTACTCGCAAATACTTTCCGCTTCAAAAAAGCGATCGAGACTTTAAGCAAAACGTTTCTATTCCACTTACCTGTGCCTTCTTTTCTATTTACTTGTTTATTTATCGTTTAGCGTCACATCTCGTGATAAAATATTAGCGACTAAAATCGCGTGTGTTTTATAAATATATAAATATTTCAGTAACATTTGCGGGTATAGTACGATAGTATTCTACGTATAAATATTCAAACAGTATTTGCTCAGCTTGATACAGTTACCTCAGCTGTTAATCCCTCTAACTAATAAACGATCAGTTGGCTGTCAGTCAGTTAACTAATTAATACAATCGCGTGTACAATAAGTACAAAAGATTCGTTTCTCTTAGGAAACTTAGAGTTTATCTTACATTGTGTCCATTAGTTAGAAGCAGACGTTTGCATATTAGCCGGTATTTCTAATTTGCATCGTCGTCGCATCTTCAAATTCGGCGCACAGTGTTTCTGTTTCGCGATAAGGCGCCAATAATATCGGAGTGACGGAGTCGCAAGTTTCGGTTATTTGCTGCTCCTTCGCCACGTTAGTTAGATAAATATATTGCCGACCAGTTCTATTCTTCGTCTCGCTGTTTCGCGTCATTTTTCGCCCTTTTTCTTTTTGTTTAAACGACCGCGGGCCTTCCGTGTTTCTAGTAATCGAAGCAAAAAGGCATACGGTGCATCGCGAGACAGTGAAACCAATCGAAAGCGCAGAGAGACAGGATCCTTGATCCTTCCGACTCGATGACGTCACGATCGCTCTCGACGACTCGCAATCGAATATTCATGAGTGTCGAGGAGACAAGCACAAGCCACGGCGTCGTGTTCGCGGCTGTTACGACAGAGATCTTAATGGCCCGAATCAGAATCGTAATGATAACAGCGTGCCTCTTTATCGCTCGACCCTTTCACCCGGCGCTTTCATTCTTTGATCGTACGAACGGCGCGATTTTTCGTTCGTTTTTCCCATCATTCTCAAACACTTTTTCTTCTCCTTGCTAGTCACAATTTGTATCCATCTAGCGGGAATTATTCCGCTAGAAATGTCAACATTTTTTCCACCGTTCTTAAACATTCTTTTCGCTCTTTGTTGCTCGCTATCTATCTTTGTATGTATTTTTATATGTACCAGTTATATGTATTATCTGTATATGTGTGTGTGTATATATATATATATATAGAAAAAATTATTTTACTAGGAATTGTCATGCCGCCGATATTTTGGCAATTTCGTTAAAATTCTACGCGTTTTTATTTATCTACGAAATTGGCCAGCCAAAATTGAGATATTGGAACTGATTCCGATGAGAGCTGTTTTGCTAAGAATATCAACGATTTTCCTTGCTCTAGTTTACGCTGCAGCTTTTCCGTGCAAAGAACAGGGACGTTGAAATTAAATAGAATTTTTGCTTTTTTCCTTTCCAGAAATTTATCCGCAAAGAGTTGTTTTGCCACGAATTTCAGCGAACTTGTTCTTCAAATTGAAATTCGTGCATTTGAATCTTTGAATCTGATCGAAGTATTGAATTCGTCGCTAATCTGAATCGGAATTCTTCGATACGAGTTGGCAAATCGGAGTCGAAGAATCGAAACTTTTATTTTTCTTTCTGTTTCAACTATTGATATTTCATAACGCGGTATTTTTTCTCCTTTATTCCAATGCATTCGCGTTTGACAAGTGGAATAATTTATACCGTTGCGATATTTTACGCCGCGTGATTTTCACGATATATAATTAATTCTCTACATCGAATACACTTTAAACTTACGACTACGCTTCAAGCTCGTCGAACCTTTGTCTCGAAAGATTTTCTACCATCGAAATGGGAAAAAATTATTCGATCCGTTACACGGAGAATTTTCATTCGCCGTTGTAAATCGATTTGCAAAAATCTTAATCGTTGGCCGTTTAAAGTAATTATCATTCGAGTAATCGTTTAAAATAATTATTATCGTTCGAGTAATCGTTTTAAAATAGGAATATCTTAATTGCTGCGAGGCAGAGGAATTTAAGAAACTATGGAGAGGAGAAGGAATCGTTGGTTCGCGAGAGGAACGGTCGAAATTCCTCGGCGAAAGAGGCAGAAGCTAGTCGAATTCCGGCTCGTTTCGACGCAGCTGGTAAACAATTATAAACATGTGTCACAATGGAGACAATTGCTGCGCTCCCACGACCATTAGTCCCGTTTCCCGCGAGCTTAAGTTCCGCAAAAGAGTGCCTCTTTTCGCGTTGACTTTTTATTTAGTGAAATTTTTACTTTCATTCGTCCATTCAGGGACCAGCCCTCAACTTTCACCAATCTTTTCTATCGTAACCAACTGTTATAAAGTTCGAATTTAAAGCGAAAATCAATCCTGTAAATGGCAGACAAAAGAAAGATTTATAAAATAAAAAAATATACAAGAGACACCGTAATTTTACAAACCGGTTTTATATTCGATAAAAGCAACGAATAAATATAACGTGTGTCATAGAATAGACGACCGTTACCCATATGGCAAATATTTAGTACTATTAAAATTCTTAAAATTCACGACGCGTCAGTCGTAATTAAAAATTCTCTTATTCGATCCTTTTTGTCCTTCACGATAGAACGTCGTTCAATAACAAAAATTCCGCCACCGCTGCTTCTATAATTCTATAATTATAATCCGTAATTCTGTAATTACACGAACAAGATTATCGCTTTAAAATTCGTCGGAGCAGCTGTATTTCTATCATTAACAATTAACGAAAAAGGACTTGTTGTCGAAAAAGCACTCGGTCCTGAAGGGATTAATTAAGTTACACAATCGATACGAGGTTGCCTGATTAAGAATCACCTTCGCTTTTAATTATACGAATTATACGATTTGTCCGAAGATCAGCCGTAATTTAAGATTTAATGCACGGTTGTCGAAATTGTTCCAAGGTAATGGCAACGTGATTTCGTTATTAATTCCCTGTGTTCCTCTTTTCTTTCTTTTTTCTTTCCTTTTTTTTTTCACGTGGCATAAGACGTAGTATAATGTATATACACGAGGCAATCTCACGCTCTCGCAATTACGTCTTTTCGCATTGTCCCGCGGTTGCTCGAGGTCGCCGTTCGTTGGAAGCTTCCGGTCCCCGCGACAGATTTTTCGGTTTTCCGGCGACGATTGTTTCCGCTCGTTCCCTCATTACATTCGTCTCGTTCCTCGGTTAAATACTTGATTACAGTTACAATCGCGCCAGACGTAGGGAACTTGGCCAATCTTTGCCAAGTTTCTACCGTCTTGGCAATCCCTGTTACGATTGCTCAACGATAATTACCGTAAATTATCGCTACGATATAAAATGATAACAGTATCAGCCTGTCGGTAATCGAATATCGTATTTTTCTTTCTTTTTTTTTTTTCCAACTTACGTAGAATATACAATTGGACAAATGACGATTTGTCGATGCAAAAATATGTCAGTAAGGTAAAACGCAATTGTCGAGTGTTTTTAGAGCGAGAAGTTGGAGTTTGGCAGGAAATATCTTCGCACAGGGCTTATGTAATTTTTGGTGATTAACTTTGAACATCCATCGAGTATCCACGAATGAATGCATTTATACGACTAGCTGAGAGTATTGGTACAGAATCGATAGAATGCTTCTTTCACTCGCGCATTTTTAAGCCTGAAAAGTCACTGTACACGAGAAGACAATGATCATTATGGTGTCGCTTGATAAACCGTACCTTATACACGCAAGTACGGAAACTAAGGGCCACTGAGAAAATCCTGCTTTTAATTTGCTTTCGCCCAGAAAATCATCTCCTTCTGCGTGGCGAATCTTTTTATTCCGTTATCTTCAAAAGCAATCTTATTCCGTTATCTTCAAAAGCAATCTTATTAGATTGTCCGAAATGTTTCTTTCGTTTTAGGAAATAACGGATACACCACATTCTCCGTTTTATATTATTTTTATCGAATCATGTACGATCGTAATAATAGAAATAGAAGAAAATGGATCGTACGTGATTCGATAAAATAATATAAAACAAAAGGAGCTGGTGCGTTTATTATTTCCTTACAAAAGGAAAGAACCTAATATTTAATATTTTCCCCATAGAAAAAGAAACATATCTATTCTTATGACGCGTCTCTGAATATCAATAGCAATCGATGTTTCGCAGAATCGTTTCGCATAACCTAACCCCAATCGACCCGCGCGTTAATTGCAAAAATAATAAATTTACAACTATATCGTTCCGTTGTTCGAGAATTTGGGCAAGCAACGGATTTCTAAGTCGAGATGGAAGTTGAGAGAAATACCGCGAGGTTGGAACGGTGCCGCGTTATATATCGCGTAAAGGCGAAGAGAATAAATAAAAGAAAAACGCGGGTGCCTGGAGTTGAACGGAGAAAAAGCAGCGATTCGTTCGAACGGCTGGTGAATGAAATCGTAACAAAAGGGGGAGGCGTGCTGAAGAGGAGGAAAAGAAAAGGAGGAAAAAGGAGGAGTTTTTCACGCGAGGAGGCGCCGAAACCATAATTCCATTGAAGTTGCTGGTCGCGTAGAATGCCTCGGGCAGCGTGACGTCATCCCTCATTAATGATCCCAGTGACGATGAAAACACGCGACGAAATTAACGCTCGTTGTAAACAGCGCGACGCTTTTTCGCTCGTACGTACGCTTTTAGAACGAGCAACGAGTTAGCGTCGAATGATGATCGATGATCTTTTACGGTTTATTCTTGAACGATTGCACGACTCGAAATACGAATGAAAATTCATTTGGAACTTGCACGGTTCGTTTAATTCGCTTTTACGCTCGGAACTTTTACAGTCTTTACAGCTCTTGAAGAGTTACGCGTAAATTCGACGCGTAATTGAAAATTCAGTTTGATAATTGTTACCGTTCGGCCGGTTTATTTTTAGATTCGGCACTTTTACTTTCCTCGACTTTCATTTTCTTGAGTAGCCGCGCGATTCGAACCACAGATGAAAATTCATTTCGAACTTGCACGGTGGTATTGGCTCGCTTGTACGCTCGGAATTTTTACGATTCGCTGTTACGCAACTCGAAATGTAAATGAAAATGAAATAAATCGGAGAATGTGGATTACGAAGTTTGCAACCGGACTGCAGATATCTATGCATATTTGTATTTTTACGGTTTACGATTAGAGAAATGGAGTTTTAGTAGAGATTCGTTTCGTACGTTAGATACAGCTGTATCAGTAGTGGATTGAAAGTAGCAATTTTACTTTTTAGAATACGAGTAGAAGCTATTAAAATTATACGCGAATCTGACGTTCATGAAATATACGATAGTGTCATATAATTAATATAATTAATCGACATTAAAATTATCGGTGAAGGAACGAAGGCCACGTATGTTTTGAATATCTTGTACGTCTTTGCGCGTGCGTTTTGCATTGTGATTAAATTTTCCATTAATGTATAAACGGCTGTCACGCTTACCTACCATTTAAAACAGGATTTATCGATCTTAAATTAACCAGGGTCGCTTCTACATAAATCAACGAAACTACTTCGCTTTTGTCTGAAAGTTCAGCCAATTTTGTCATCGAGAAATCGGGTTCGTAGCTCATTTCCGAAAATATATATAAAAATAAGAAGACAACCAGCCATGACGTACAAGAAAGGACTGGGCGGATAATAAATTGGCCGGGAGTGGTAGCGTGATTTTCGAAAAATGTTGATCGTCCTCGAAATTTGCCTTGTAAACAACTCCGAGATGAATCTGCATCCTGTATCGACGGTTAAATAGAATAAAAAGAGGAATATTGTTCTCGAGACGGCAGTAGGAAAGAAGAAAAAAAAGAGTTCTGAAAGAGGTAATGTATCTTGTTCCTAGTCGGCTGGATTGCTTTGCGTTTCTAAACTTAGCAGAGTCGGCTTTTATTCCCATTTCGCGTCACATTATCGTGTTCCATTCAGCGAGCATAAAGAACCACCTCTCGACTTCTGCTTTACGACGATCTCTCCTATGTAAAACGGAAAATTTTTCTGATAAATCCATCGGCGGAATTCTATTTCGTTCGAATACACAGCATAGAAATGATTAATCGTTCTTTCTTTCTCTCTCTCTCTCTCTCTCTCTTCATTCCATTTTCTGTTATTTTGATTAAAATATTCTCTATGTACGCGAAGTTCAAGATCTTCGGTACGTAAATGTTAAAGGTGTTGAGAGAAATGTTATTAACGCCTCGGATATTTTTTGCTTATACTATATACAGGTTAAAGATGTTATGTAATTTTCCGAGAAGCGTATCATTTCAGCAACCTTAGTCTACATGCTATCGATGATCTCTTGATCCTTCTCTGTTAGAGTCTTCTTGCGCTGTACATGCAACCAGGTTAATATCATTCCGATATTTCCACGATACTTCTCCGTATCGTTTCTCTCGCGCTAACGTGAAATTCAGGCAATTAGTCGTTTGAAGAAGAAAAGAAAAGAGAATGAAAGGCAGATAAAGGAAATACGTTAGAAAGAACAAGAAACGCTAGGATTCAATGGCTACCGAGTTGATTCCTCTTTAAGGAGAGAAAATGATTAAACCTTTCAAGCAACGAACGATCAATCCGACGATTCCTTAATTTCAAGAGGCGATCGAATGTATCGAACTCTTCAGACATCGATCGATATTTCATAGACACGTGCATCGATCTATTCACGGAGCCTAAGAAACGATCTCAATCCTAGTCGTCAATAAAACGATTAATCAAAGAGAGGAACGCATCGTGTATTCGACATTAGAACTGCAAGTCTGGTGCTAAAATTATCCTATCAAAGAAATGAATGCAAATAAGAAAAACAAGTCGCATGCGAGTCGTCGTACGTACTCGGAAAATTTTCCAACCACGAGAATTACGAATTGTTGATTCTCACCGGCTCGAATATGTAACGCGTATATCGATATGGTAAGAGCGGTCCAGGTACGTTTTCGACGTTCTTCCAGGTTTAATAGGTGGCGATAAGCAGCGATAGATCATGGTCGAATCGCAATCGAGCGGAACGACGTAGAAAAATGTCGCACTTGCTGCAGCTTTCCGCCGTATTGCGATATTCCGTGCGATAATTGCCGGTCGAAGGAGAACCTGCCCCCGTCCCCCGTCGACCGAGCAAAGCGAGAAAGACGATCGGGGCTCACGGTGCACGAGATCGCGTATGCAAATGATAATTATCGAGTTCAAGCACGCTGGAAAGATCAATTAATTGTGCCGCGAGGAGAACGTTACGTATGGTCGCCGGGAGAAACGATTCGACGTCTGTTCTCAAACGGAAAGAAATGTTGTATCACGTGGATGTTGACCGACCCTTTGTACTTAACTGACGCCGTTGTATTTCACGATGCTGATTATGCGAGAATTGTTTCGTGTACGTGGAGCGGCTTTTTCTTTTTTTTTTTTTTTTTTTTTTTTTTTTTTTTTGGTAGGAGATGAGAAAGGCAAGAAGGATACCGTAGAAATAAATCTACGGGAAAGGTGGATTTTTAGTACGAGAATAAACGTTCGACGTATGAAACATGTTGGTGAAATAAAATATGACAATCGCTCCGTATAGAGTTTACTTTGACGAAAGATGGCAAAGATAAGGACATTGTATAAATGAATTTACAGGGGCGCTTGATGTTCGTTACGATAATAAATTTGCACAGTTATCGCGTTAATCTTGGCGGGAATGATTTTTCGAAATGCGAAAGACTAATATAGCTCTCTCGTGGACATTTTCTTATTTGCCTTGGGTTCAGCGTCTTGCGTAGCACTTAAGCTTTAGATTAATTCTAGAAGCGTAACCTCGCTGTTGAAGAACCAATCGAAGGTATAGTTGAAGGTACAACGTTTCGACGTTGCAAATAATTTATCAATATGATTAATATATTCAAACCAATTATAGGATTGCTATTATGAACAATTTTGTCGTATTAATCGAGCGAACAGAGAGGCTTGATGGATTGACATATTATTCGCGTGATAATACAAATTGACTTTTAAAAAACGAGTAAAAAGAAATATACAAGTACAAGAGTAATGGGTCTAAAAATCGAAGTTGTAATACATTTCTATGTATAGCGCACACCAATATCGCGTTATTATAACGTCGCAGCTCGCGATAGCGTTAACGTGATTTATAACCATCGAACATCATCTACAAGTAAAAAGAAAAAAAACGGACATTTCGTATGCACCAATCAGGTGCAGAAAAAGCCGCATACATATACATCGTACAGTTCCCAACTACCTTTCCTTCTCACTAAATAGCTTTTAGACGCGCGCAATCGAAATGCAAATAGGAATGGAATTGAATTTCTGTATGCAGAATCTATAACACCTTAAAGGCCCGTGTGTTCTTTGGTCACGGGTTAAAGTGTCGCGGCTGCATATGCACGAGCAATTACACGTGCATGAACCAGCCAATTACCAGTTAAACGCGACGGTAATAGCCACGCGATAAAAATGTACGAAGAAACGTGATTTGCAAAAATTTTTGCGCCGAGCGCTGACGCGATTTAACACTAAGATTAATTGGCTTCTCTTGCTCGTGTCATTGCTATTGATACCGTCGAGTTCTCTCTGTTAATTCGTTTCTCGAGTATACAGACGATGAAAACTACGTAGGGAGAAAAATTATTTTCCTCGCGACGCGTAGGACGTTTCTCGTCAAAGTTTCAAGCTTCGAGTATCGCGAGTTATGATGTGAATTTTTGATGTATTCGTGGAATAGGGAATTAGAATTTGGGGTCGAATATATATTTGTATTTCTACGCGGCGTACAATGTATTTATTTTTAATCGAGCGAGTTGCCAAGATTTCGACGTTCGATTAATTATTTCCGTTTAAACACCTCCTCTTGGTTACTTTGCTTCGGAACGAATCGGATTTCGTAGAACGTTGCGAGGATGAAAATAATACTTATGTAGAAATACAAGAAATTAGTGCGCAGAGTCGGCTGGAAGCTGGAAGGCAATTTGGTCGTCGGTTTGCCCCGCTCCAGTAATTGAATCTTATTTTTAAAGATGGCTGGGCAAGGTCGAACCGACGGCGGTTTTTCTCTTATTGGCAGGAAACAGATCAGATACGTAATTCATTACAGCTTCCTCCGTTTAATGCTCCTAATGCTTCCGCCAGCTTTTTACGCGCTCGCGATCCGACTTTCTCGGCCGTACTAAAATTCATCTTGCAGGTAAAGACGGCCTCGTACGAAAGCAAGACGGAGAAAAGGAATTAACGAAGAAACGGAGAGGATCAGGAGAGCGCAATAAACCCCGTGGAACGCGTAATGCGTAATGAAAGTCAGAAATCGTTCGATCGTGGCGTGCAAAACCAAGTCGATGTTTGAAAAGAAGAAGAAAAGAAAGAGAAAAAGAAAAACGGAGAACCGCTCCGGATCACATGATGAAACGATTTTAACGATCGGCTCGAGAAATGTAGCATTCGGTGAACTGTGTGTTCGGTTAATTCTTCGACTTGCAAAGTTCTTTAACGAGCGTCGTTGTTACTCGAAGATCGCAAAGTGTACCACCTATAACAGGAATCCTGACAGAGTGCAAGATTATGCCATCTTGCTGTTATAAATGAACTTGCGAAATTAAATCATTTGTTTCTCTCTTACCTGTGTAATAAAGTTGGAGGCTGACAGAAAGTCCAGTTCGCCAGAGTTTGGCTTCTGAAAACACGGTTCTAATTAAACTTACATATCGAAAACAAAATACAAAAATCTCGATAAATACGAACGTTACTTTTCTCAAAGGCGCCGGTATATTTTTATCAACTACTACAAATACAAAAATGTCAACGATATATCATTCTGACAGTCTGGGCAGTTCCCACGTTAACCCTCAACTCGTATACGTCTGTTAATACGTAACTCGCGTCTGTTTTTAGGCTACTTTTCTCATCGAAAGTTAAACTAACTTGCGATACTCTGCGCAACTTAATTTTCTAGCAGCGCGATTCAATTTGTATCCTAGATTTTACACGAAGGAAATTGTCAGAAGGTACGAATCGAAACTAAACAGTCCAAAACCAAAGAACCTAACCGAAACATTGAAAACCTCGTGACACTGGATATCCTTCTGTATCGATCGCCGCAACGATCTCCAAACGAAAGATTCCGATATTAACCGAAATAACGATAAAAGCAAAGATCAAAGCGTCGCTGCTCGGCTCGGGAAACGTCCAAATGCTTGAATCTCCATTCGATTCGCCCTCGACCACGTATATCGAGGGAAAGAAACACGCAAGAAGCGCCGCTCTTAAACTCGAAACTTTCTTCTCGCGATCGCGTCGATTCGAAGACCACCGGTAGCAGGCAGGAAGAAAAATGTTAATAGAAGACGGGGAGAAGCGAAGCGAAGGAACGAGGAGAAACAGAGCTCGATCGAACAACGCACGCACACACCGAGCGGATGCACCTGTACTCGCCGCGTGGCTCGGTCTCGATATTGAGAACTTGCCTTTAATGACAGCTACTCGTAATGCAGGATCACTCGTCCTTGCAACCTGCCGGGATCCTTGCCCCTCGCACCAGCCACCGTTGCGTCAGTCTCGATCCGCGTGCCTCTTTCTCTGCGTGTTTGCTTGTAACCGGTGCAATTGCTCATATCTCGCGCCGTATACCTTCCATCAATTATCGTCCGGGTTTTATCGTCGTCGATCGAACGTAACGTAGGTCTTTCCTGGTCGAGAGGATCTTTTTTCGATCCGAGAATGTAGCAGATTTAGGGACATTGTTTGCTTGAAGGGGAGTCTTTTTTTATTTTCTGTCTTTTGCTTTAATCGATGATAGTTGATAGGAGGGAATTTGATTCAGTTTGATTCAGTTCGACGAGATTCGATCTTTCCGCAGGAATTCATACGGAGACGATGGGAGTTTGATGGTTGGATAATATTTTGAGGATCGTTTAGTGATTGGAATATCCTGTGTAGGATTTTCATATTATTCGATATTTGATTTATCTTCAAATTAGAGAGATATTTTGGTAAGGTTCGACCTCTTTTCGAATTTTATATAAAGATAATGGGACTCCTGCTGATCGGATGTTATTTTGGTAATATCTGACTTTTCTTGCAATTGAAAGTATTTAGTTCAGCAGTGTTGGATTTCTATAGAGATTAAGAGGTAGCAGAGTTTTGATGACTAGCTACCACTGACTTGAAAGTAGTAACAGAGATTATATGTAGCAGCTTGGACAGCAGCTCGACCTTTTTTCTTCGAAAGTAGAACTCGTAAGGAAAAGATTGAAAATTCAGCTCGAGAATTTAATTATTTCGAGATTTAACAATTATCTTCCGAGCAAACGTAATCTGGATAATATCGGACTTTCAAGTTCTTTGACGGTAGAAATCGATAGGTGAGTATCGTTGTCAGGTGTGAATCGTTATATAATGATTTAACAAAATGAATTTCGATAATACTGAATTTGTCAAACAGCAATAATTGGAAGGAAAAGTTGCAGAGATCGTTCGAAACGATCGATTCCTTCTTTCTTATCGAAAACTTTTACAAATTGTAATTATCTCGTAACGATGATCGCTCTCGAAACTTTTACTTCTCTAAACTACAATTTCCTAGAAGCAATCGTTAACATCGTACGAAACATTATTATGTGCCGTAACGTATGTGTTAACTTTCATTGAGATCACGTTACGTGCATTTATTATGTATTATTTATCGATAATAGGAGAAAGTATCTTAACCGTGCATCTTTGTAACAGTAAAAAGAAAAGAAAATAAAGAAAGAAAAAAAAAAACGAAGGCAGATATTGCGGGCATTTCTGTAACGACATTTATTTCCGCGGCATCGCATAATGCCCTCTAATTATAATCTTTTTTATCCATGATCACTCGTTACGATAAACGCAGGCAGAATTCCTTGAATTACGCTGTTATTAGTCGCATTGCGTTCACGCTGATACGTTAACGTTTTATCATTTTTTCGCTATCTGTCGTTACCACTTAATGGACATATTATATCGTATTAATTGTCGCGATGAATGGCAGCAGAAATTTCTCTGATTCAATAACGCTCGCGAAACCACCGAACCAGTTTAATAACTAAATATCTATTCGTTGCGATAGTGACTTTCTAATCTGGTTAGTCACGATCATAAAACACGTATAACGCTAACGTTCGCGTTATATTTACACAGGCCTACGAGCAAAAGAAATTTTTCGCGAATTGATATTTCCACCTGATCGCGATGGTAATCGAATTTCACGCTGCATAACGTTTGTTTAATATAATTAACAAATACCTTGGATATCAATCTGTTTGTTTCCTATTAACGATAAAATCCTCTGGAATGTATCGAACACCGAAGCGGTAAAAAGTAGTCTTGAAAGATTATTTCATTTCCACGACATTCGCATCTTAGATTGAAAGATACTCGAACCTTGAAACAATCAGGTTCCGTTTTATTTCCTGAATAACGTTTAACGTAATCGACGAATATTTCGAATGTGAATATTAACACGTTCACGCCGGCGCGTACACGTTCACGCTCGAGTTTCCCATTAGGCAGCGCGCATCACCGATGGCTCGTACTTGAATGTTCCATTGGACGGTGCGTACCACTAAAAGTGTAGTTCGTTTAGTAATTAGAAAAATTGCCATATAGTTGGAAATTGAAATAATAGTATAATAGCTACTTATAAATAGTATGCGGTCATCAAATGATAATCCATACGAGCGCCGCCCCACGGCGGGAAACACAAATAGCAGCGCCGGCGTGAACGTGTTAATCCAGAATAAAAACGAATACTTATTATTATATTAATTATATTATATTATAATATTAATCGGAAACTTTTTATTAACATATATCGGAGAAAGAAATAGGTAAAAAGCAGCCTTAAAATGCAGGTACATTGTTTAAATAACAAAATTGTTTGGCTCTCGATGCGACCAGTTTTTAGTTTCGTTTCAATTTTATGTTCTTATTTTAATATATCTTCGCGACTGTATCTATTATCAATTAAAACAGAGATGCAGTTGAAAAATTCTCTAAATGAATCATACATAACAGACTTAATTGGTATCGTGTGACATACATAAATTATTTGTTTATGAGAAAACAGGTTAGACTTGCTCTTAAGAAACTAAATATATACTTGAAGCGTTTCCAACGAGATTTGCATCGTTGCTTGTTGATTACAGGTGACGAACAATATCGAGGCGCCGGGGGATCCAGCAGCGGAAGTCCTCCAGCGAGTCTGCTGGTGGTTCCTCAACCTTTGACCGTGAAACCCTCTCATCCGTCGCATCTGAACCCCCATTTAGGTGGACCACACTCTCATCCGCCGAGAAAGTACCAATGCAAGATGTGTCCACAGGTAAGTGATCGAAAATGCTGTCTGTTTCTTTTTTCCTATTCTAGTTTTCTATTTTAATTTTTTAATTCAGAGATCTGAGTCTCTATCGTTATTATCTTTCTTTTTTTTTCCATTTTGTAATGTCGCATCAATGACGCAGTCGTTGGCGATAGCATTTTAAGTTGTATTATTCATGGCTAAATCGTGTTTCTGAATTTAGGAACAATTTTATTGAGATACATGGAAATTAGAGAAATAATACTTATCGATAGACAGTTTTAGGAGAACCTATTCAAGAAAATTATAGGAAAAGGTTTTAAGACGAAGAGCAGGCATAGATTTGCAGGTATATGAAATATGTGAGGTGAGAAAGTTTCACATTCGCGAAAATATAGTTCTTCGGATTACGTTAAATTATTATTCGATCGGAAATTCTCGGAGATGAAAACCTTGGATTCTATAGAAAATTCCTAACGAATAACCACAAGTTACCTGGATGATAATCGTATTCCGTAATTTCTCTAATATTTCTATTGTATTGTATATCGTTCTATAATATTCTATTATAACAATTTACTTTATAATATTTATAATAATAGTCAAGGAAGTTTTCTATGCAGGTTTTACTTGTTTGTTTACATTTATACTAACGTGAAACTGTACATAAATTATGTAAAATAACGCAATAAGCGAAATAACAGTTAATGCTACTTAATCTTTATCTAGAGAAAACCCATAAAAAAAGAAAAGAGAGTTGCAATTAAATAATAATTTTAATGAAAACGTAATGAGCAGTTTTATGGTGTTCCCTCAGACCTTGTACGCATAGTAGTGATTTCTGCCGCAAGTTTGCGTTCTTTCCATTTCGATTCAACAAAGCCACGAGGGTTATTCGGCTCTCGCCACTGTTGTAAAACATCGGCTATTCAGTTGACAACCACTTGCTGCTGCTACTGATTGTAATACGCCATAGATACGCAAGAAGAGACGCCCCCTCTAACCTTTCTCCTTTTTAATTTCCCCTCTTACCCTGTCTGTTGTCCACCAAGCGTAATCTTGGCCCACCATTCTGTTCTTTTTCTTTTCTTTTTTAATAACCAGGAACTTGATGATTCCTATGTTGTCTTTCAAGTATTCGTTTTTCTGGTACAATCGAAAAGCAAACAATTTCAAGATAAATTCTTAACTTGGAAGGATTTGAGTTCCAAGTGATTAATATCGCGAATAGGTTTAACTTTAGGTTTTTAAGGAAATCGAGCCCTCTTATTATATTCCTTTATGCGCATTGCGGTTTTCTTCGACCAATTTAGTCTATTTCAGTTTCTGTCGGTCAACTAGATTACAAATTCACTGTTTGAAGTGGCTTCGCCACTCAAGAAGATATTTATATAATATTAGATATATAATATTTATATAAATATTATATAATTAACAGCAGCTTGGAATACACTCTCCTAAAGTCTGCAACTTTCTCTTCATCATACATTTTCTATAAAATTTTATCGCAACGTAATCCCTCTTTACGATCTAAGACCTTACGGTCGATCTTCATATGGTATGTCCATTGTAATCTTATGTGTAATTGCAAAAATGTAAAAATGCTTTTGCGAAAATGTTTCGTCGCTTTCCTCTTTCGATCTTAATTTCCAAAAATACTTCGAACGAACTGTTCGCTCGAGTCTCTCTATTTCCCCATACGCTCTAAAAACGAAAAAGAAAAGAAGCAGACAAAAATGCATTTCTTCTCGAAGACGTTTTCCTCGGGCCCGAATATTTCTCGTCTCGTACGTATCTCATCCGGACGTGTATCGATTTTATTTCTATTTGTGCCCCCTCCTAGCCGGAAGTCTAGTACGTCCCCGAACGTCGCAGATCCTCGGGGTTAGGAAAGGGGTTGCTCGCGACTGTTTCTCGAAATTGTGCCGCCTGTCGAGACGACGATCTTGCCGTTTACGTCGCGCCGTCGAGAAGCCAGGGATTTTGCTTAATCGCGAAAACACACAAAATCACAGCAGCTTGCCGTTGTTAGCAATTAGCCGCGTTAACGATTCAGGGGAAATTGGACAAAAGAGGGAAGATTACATCAACAATTCGTAATAATTAACCAAAGTTCCCTTTTCTTCGCGCCTACGTACGGTTCATGCAAATAACTCGAAACATTTTTCTTCAACAGCATTTAGGAGATATATTTGCTCACGAAAGTATTGGGACATTTGTGGGAACGCTTCAAGGAACAGAAACTAATTTTTATTATTATTCCTTTATATATATATATAAAGGAATATATATATATGTATGTATGTTGCGATTTCATTTTACGGAACGAAGATTAGTACGCGGTAAGTCTATTTGAGGATCGAATTAAGTATTTCGTTTTCTACGAGGAACGATCCGTGGACCGATAGTATTATGTATTATATGTCCTATTTGGATTATCATCATGAGGATCGAATTAAGTATTTCGTTTTCTACGAGGAACGATCCGTTGACCGATAGAATTATGTATTATATGTCCTATTTGGATTATCATTGAATCATCACCGTAATAAGTCACTTTCGCGATATTTTCGATTAATCGCGTTCGATTTCTTTCAAGAGAAATTTATAAGATGGAAATGGAGTTAAATGCAATTTAAATTTAAGAACGCCGTGTTCGTGTATATATAGGAAAGCCGAGAAGCAAAAATGTCAGCCTTTTGAACAGTATCGCTCGTCCTGTTACAGTAAGGTAATGAAAGCGTTGAAAGGTGATTTTTGGAAATTGAGCTGTCACCGACGTTTTGCCGCTACGTTTACGACCGGATTTCAAGCACTCAGGTACATCCATCCGAGCGTAGATTCTCAAGTTCTTCCTTTCATAGGGCTGTTTGCAGATTTTAAAAAATCCTCTAACTGTTTGCACGAAGCAGCTTATAAACCGAACTTAATCGTACTTTCCTCTTTTTTCCTTGGTTCTTTTTACGTTTATCGTATTACGACTGTGGAGACACGTTGGATCCTGAAAATTTGATCGAAATTTTGAGAATGCCTGTCGGCTCGTGTATCTTATTAACTGGACTAATTTGATTAATCTAATTTGAAATTCTTCGAAGATGATTAATGCAAGAAAGCTTTGATTAGTTTCGATTAACGCGAGATTTCGAATTTCCTTTGCTATATTTGGCAACTATCGTAGAATTCAGAAAGTTCGTTGAATCGGCGACGATCGAAAATGAAAATTATGCGTAACGAAGCTTACAGCGTCAGGTTTCTTAGAAACCTCGCCGACTGTTTAAGGAAGATGATATAAAACCTATCTAGAAGTGGAAACGTTACGATAAGAAAGGTACGGAAAAGGTATCTCGTAAGATTAAATAAGAGCAAGAATAATAGAAGAATAGGACGACAAAAAATAATACGCTGGATAGTAGAAGAAACGCGGACAAGCAAAAAGGAAGAGAAAAAGCTAAAGAGGAAATGAAAGCGTATGATGAACAAGGGTAAGACGAAGTATACTCGAATTAAAATAACATTTGCTACCGCCTAATCTCCCAACATTGAAACACCTGAAGAGAAGTTAATGATAAAAATGCACAGCGTAATAAAATCAAACAAAAATAAAAAAGAATGAAATTCCAAAAGGAGAACATCCAAGAAAATGTGTACGAGGGAAGAAACGATGCACGTAGCCCAAGGAAAAATCATCGATCTACAAGATAAATCGAGAGACTGAAACGCAGCGACGAATAAAGGACAACGATGAATCGGCTGGTAGAGGAAGAGACAAGAGGCGAAAAAGAGACAGAAACTAGAGAGAGAGAGAAAGAGAGAGAGAGAGAGAAAGACCGAAGGACGAACAGCGCAACGTACCATAAGATGGATCGTTAAAATTTAATGATATTCACCGAACGTTTATAGAATAGGACAGATTATCATAGGCCGGAGGCCAGTGAAACACATCGTGCATGATCTGACACGTATATCTTGTCTGTTTCCGTTGAAAAACAACAATTATTGCCTGCCATTAAGCGAACAGGCGCGAGGGAGAGTGCGCGATGGAGGAACGCATGGATTTCGCAGAATATCGTAACAAACGATAAATATTACGCCGATACCGGTCGAACGAGTGTCGATTTTCTTCTGTTTCGAAAGTGGCACAGGATGGCAAAATTTGGAAACGGATATCGTTCTTTCTTCTCTCCTGTTATTCCTTTGCGAAACTTTCCATAAGTACATAATCTTAAATTGGGACATCGTAACGAGGAGATTTGGCGATTCTTCTGGCATCGAACTCGGTTTCCGATTGTTTCGCTGTTTCTTTCGAGTCATTCTTTAAAAAAACAAGTCTATACGCGTTCTTTGAATTTTGAGTAACAACGCAGCACCGGCAACCTTTCTGGTACCAAACTTTATATCCGAGCACGGTCACGCGTTTGAAAAGAATAGCAGCGCGACTTATGTAGTAGTTGTATAATATAGAAGCAGAGTAGTGTGAATAAACAAGTAATATCGCGTGATATCTTTAAAAATTGGATACGTACAGCGCGGAGTATTAGAAATCTTAAGAAAGTCATAATTTCAATGCGTGTGGCACGGTTCAAGAGTCAACTGATAGAAGCAAAGTGCAACCGCATTGTATTTGCAACTTATTCGATCGAGGCACCTGAGAAAGTCACGGCCTGAAAGAACACGGACGACGTCGCAGTGTCGAGAAACGAGCGTTTAACTTCTACGCAACGATCATCTTCAGATTCTCCTCGAGTGACCAAGCATCTGATGAAACTTGTCGCAGAAACTTGCCGCAACGAAACGTCCGAACGATCCTCTAACAAATACTCTACAGAAATTCTACGTTCAAAATCAATGGAAAACGTGCCGTGCGAAATCCTCGGCCGTCTCATCGTCGCTTTTAAAGTCCTATAGAAGAAACGTGTAATTGGCCGGCGACACTGCAAATTATAATAATATTCCGCTTGCCAAAACCACGACGAACAACACAACGTGGAAACATCAACCACCTCGTTATCACTTTCAAATTTTAACAGATTCGAACAGCTCCAGTACTGCGAAGCCCATCGATAACGACACCGTAAAAGCACGTCGAAGCTACTACGACCCCTTATCGGTTTCCCGTACGTTGAAGACAGCACAAGTGAAAGAAAAATGCGCAGGTACATGAATATACCGTTGCACGAGATCTATGTAATTTGCCAGCCGACCCCCTCCCCTTTCCCTTTGCCGCTCGCTCCTGTTGCCTCCCTCTACCCTCGCGTAGCCGGGAATCTGTAATTTTCGTCGATTTAATCCTCGGCGAGTCTCGCTCGCTATTTATTACACTGTAATATTGAAATAAGCGGCTGACGAATAAGCGGGTCGCCGTATCTCGCTCTCTCCACACGATCGGGTTTATGCGCGCGAATACCACTCGTCTTATTCGCCGCGGCTGATAAGACCCAGAAAGCCATTAAAGCGTTGCCTTGATCGGCATTTAATGAAGAAAATCATAATAACGAAGCAGCTGCAACCCCCCACTCGCTAATCTCGCCGCCGCTTCCTCAATTATCGACGCCGACGACCACAGGATCGGGCCGTGACTAGTATCGAATTAAGGGTATCGAAGGCAGCTCGAAGAAGAGGCCCTTCTTCATCGAGAGACCGCGATCAACTGTGCTTCTTTGTCGCTGGAATGATTTCACGATAGAGTTCAATACTCTTCGTTCCTTAATTAATAGGTTGGGGCAGGCTGATGCGAGTTAATATATTAATCTTCAACGCCTGGTTGAAATGTTCTTTATTTCTTAATTAATAGGAGATTAGTGGAATTAGGGAAACGATCGAACATATAGGGCAGTTCTTCAAAGAAAGGGCGCTTCTTCGTAGACGAGCACGCGATGAGTCGCGCTTCTTTATCGTTGAAAAAGGAATGGAAAACGATTTTTATCGAGAAATGATTTTATATTATTATATGATTTTGTGATATTTCTTACTTTTCAATTAATACCGTAGGATAGGATAACATCCGACACCATAATTTTGGTATTTTTAACCCACTGTATTCTGAAACAATTATGAATTATGAAATCCTCTCGAGGCTGCATAAAGAACTGTACTTGTTTGTTTGGGAAGTACTTGTTTGTTTTACGACCGAATTCAATGTCTTTTATTCTGTAATTAAGAGGATAAGCTAGGACTGATTGTCTTAGTCTTAATATACAACATAACTGTTGTAGGAATTAGGCGTTGAGCATATATTTGAGGAAAATTAAAGAAGAGCGTCCTCCTTGTCGTTGCCATCGCGACAGAGTCGGTTTTTCTTCGTTTCTTCTAATTTTCAGGGCAGGGTAGAGTCACTCACCCAAGTGTTAATTTTAATCCGAAAATTTGAACACCTCGAAGGCAGACAATTCTTTGTTTCTCGACTGCTAGGAAATTAGGGGAATTGAGAAGCGAGCAGATCCATTTTTGTTTTTCCTTCTTATCGAGCTAAAGATATCGAAGGGACCGGTAAAGAGGAGGCTTCTCTTCTTCGAGGACACGCGATGAATCGTGCTTCTTCGTCGCTGAAATGACTTTTTACGATAGACTCAGATATTCTTTGTTTCTTAATTAACAAGGTAA
Organism: Bombus superbus; assembly: GCA_014737385.1. Classification (NCBI taxonomy): domain Eukaryota; kingdom Metazoa; phylum Arthropoda; class Insecta; order Hymenoptera; family Apidae; genus Bombus; species Bombus superbus. Next base: position 920,175 of record JACXIK010000051.1, read on the forward strand.
CGCGGAGTTTGTTTGAGCTAATCTTAATCCTCAACGCTTGCAACTTCGTACAGAATAATCAAACTTGTATATTACGAGACGCTGTTAGCCTTTAATTAATAGGGTAAGGTAAGGTTATTTGAGCTGATCTTAATCTTTAACACCCGCAACTTTGTACAGAATAATGAATCTCGTCGCACATTACGAGACGCTATTAGTCTTGAGTATAACAACGAAAAAATATCGCGTACCTTACATGATCCGGCAAGAAAAAATACAATCAAACAACATTTTTTCTCACGTATTCTTCCCTCGTATTGATCTTCGCGTATTAAAATTTATCGTGGAAAGTCAACGTTACTGAAAGACGGCCAATAAAATCGCGAATAACTCGATTAAAAAGTAAAGTGGAAGAAAAGAAAAGGGGGAAAAAAGCACGTTAAACTTCGATCAGCCGATGAGATCGTTTAAAGAACGATAGCAAGAGTTTGATTATGGGGAAGAAGACGATTCAGCAAGTTTGTCATCGCGACAGACGGTCGCCAACGAACGAAGAGTTCCACCGCGGGGCGGAAAAAAGGAAACTGTCGGTGAGGAGCGCGGAGAGGGGTAAAGAGGGGAAAAAAGGAAAAGAGTCATAGAAGGCCGCCGCCATCGTTGAGGCGGTTCACTTTCGACGATAGTTAATAATTAGCGTTACGAGGAACGATATGTGACGGTGCGTCAGACGCTGCTCGACGTTCGTTACGTATTATTTTACAGCCGGACGATGATTCTTATTGTAATTAAGCTCGCAGCAGAAGAGAATCCCGGCAGAATCGTAAATTTCGAGTTTATGGAGACGAACAGCAGGCGGTGCGGTAATACTAATCACGCATCGGCCATAACGCTTAGCATTCGGTGCATTGTTTCGTCAGATATTTGCTTTCTTACTCTATTTTTCGTGTTCTTCTGGTATTCTTCTATTCGGAAAGGGAAAAGTGAATTTAAATAGGATATATAGTTTATTCGAGGTTTTTAATCCGATGTCGTTTGAGATAATGCGCATACACATTACAGTAGTAGTGTACTTTAGATTTTCTCAAAAGTATTGCGAGGAAATAATACCTTCGTTTTATAAGGAAATAATAGATGCACGATATTTCTTGTTTTCTATTATTTTAGTCGATTACGTATTATCCATTTTGGACTATTATTACAGACGTTTGAAACTTTTGGAACAACTTGATGTATGGTGGAATATTAGGAAATATTATACGTAATATTATATATTATCGTTATATACAGTAGAGTATTCAAGGAAAGTTCCTTTCAAATTCCATGACGTGAAAAAAGATTAAAAATTACAAAGATCGATTCCTCGATCGGTACAGCGCTTCTTCAAGATCTTTAGTTCGATCAGGTTCGTCTCGTCGATCGAACGAAGCAAACTTTTGCAATTTTTCTGACTGCGGTCCATTCCTTATTCGCACGTTATTAGGTATTTACCTAATTCCTGAAACTCCCTTCTTCCACGCGCCTTCTCTTTGTCTCCTCTTCTTATGTTCGATATTTCATATGCTTTAAATGTTCAATCCATATCCTACATTCACATTACGCGATACATTAAGTCACTCATTTAAATGGCACGAATCTTGAGGAATTTGCTCGAGTCGTGTGACACGCGTTTTATCGATAGCGCAAAGCCGACCGCCCAAAGAATCTTTCGTATATTCTCATATCCGAACAACGATCTATATAAAATATAAAAACGTATAAAAGACTTGGATTTTTGACATCAAAATTTATACTATATTTGCTGTGACGGAGGTGCGTTTACCTCGGTACGATTCGAGAGGCGAGCGAAGCCGAGCGAGGAATGAACTCGCGGCCGGTATTATTCCGCGAATAATTTCCGCGGCGCGGTTAACTAGATCCGCGTTGCGGTTTCCCGTTGCGGGCCACTGTGGTGTTTCACGATCGATCGGCCGATCGATCGAGGCCTGGATGATGATGGTCTGCGAAAACGGAAAAGGAACAGAAGAAAATCGAGCGGTTTGATCGAAAAGGAGGGCAAAAACCGATCGAAGGAATCGATGGAAACGGAAAAGGAGGAGGACGAGGCGCGTCAAGGTTGCACCCTTGAATCGTGAATCGAGAGGTCGATGAATGGGGGATCGTGGTATAGATGTCGAAGGGAAAGTGAATCGAGAAGGAAGCATTGATTCTCGAGGAAATTGTGGTAAGTTACAGAGGAAAGGAAAAACGAACGGGAAACGGAGTAAAATTGGAAGAAGTGGAAGGAAATTTTTAGCAAGCGGTTGAGGATGAGAAAAGGAAGATACCTTTGAGAGCTAACTAAGGAACAGTTGAAGAAATAACGTAGCGATTCTGGCGTTTTAATATTGTCCGCAACCGAAACGTTTCGAAAGTGTTCGATTCCATACGTACCAGTCTGTAATGGCTAAAGAAGCGACCAAAGAAATAATTGACGATTAACGACAGGGTCTGAAACGCATGAGTTTTCGTAAACGCGAGACTCGAGGCATCTCGGAACTTTTTAGCTTGAAGTAACGTTCAAAATGATTCGAATTTGTCTCCGCGTATACGTGCACGCGGATTTGACGCGACTCGAAGTAGATCTCGTCGCTGTCGATCGATAGTCCAAACTGGTACGAAATAAACTTACAAGTGTAGAAAATACAACGATTAAAGGAAGAACGACACGAGGACGAGCCTGTATACCGCAGCAAGCTAGAGTAAAATGATTCCGTGGATAGGCAACGATTCGAGAAATCGTCGATCGGAGAAAGAAACATGACGAAGGAGAAGAAGAAGGATGGAAAAGGAGGATGAGGCAGGATGCTGTGCTCGTCACGGTACACTAGCCCCCGGACTTGAATCTCGGGGCCCCCCGGGCACGGAGGTGCATAGCTTCATTCACCAGTCAGCCACTTTTTTACCCTTTCTTTTTCCTTCTTCTCTCTCTCTCTCTCTCTCTCCTTATTTCTTCTTATTCCCTGTCCCCTCTTCTTCTTCTCGCTTGCTTGGCCGGCAGAGTGCACGCCGCTCCTGGAAGGACGCCGGATCGAGGGGAAAACAACGCCGAAGAGATTACAGTGTTGCGAAATGACAGCCCAGTCGATTAGTGCCCCCCTCTTTTCGATGTTAAGATGTCTTCCACAACCGTGTTCTTCGACCCTGCGACGCGATTCTCCCGAGTTTTAGTTACATGTTTTCAGATATGATTTAAGAGTGTCGTTTTTGGAAAGCGTAGGATCGGAGGTCTCGGTTTCGTTAAGTATTTTGGAATTCGCGATCTTAGAAGTTTTAGCGCCTGGAACGCGCACAGTTTCGGATTTTTTAATCTTCAAATCTTCCGGTTCTTCGATCTTGCAATTTTTAAATCTTCCAACTCCGAATTCTTCGAATCTTGCAACTTTCCAATTTCCACGTCCTCGAATTTTTAAACGTTCGAATCGTCGATTTCTACATAACCGAAGTTCAGGCTGCGAAAATTCTAGAGCTTCGTCTTCCTCCTTCGTGACACCCATTTCCATGATAATTCCTCGTTACACCAAATACAAATCCCCTCGATCATTTCCTCTGCCATTCTTTCTCTGTCTTTCCCGCGAATCTTCTTTGCCATTCGGCAAGCAACGTTCAAACTTTTCAGTCAGGATTGAAATGGTACAATTTTTCAAATTATACGTCTGCTTAGGCTGATGCGTTTTACCATCGTTTCTTCGCTCGATCCGTAATATCACGTTCTATTCGCATCCTCGATCGAAGTGCTAGTCACTCGTCCGTGGCTACGTGTTTCTTGCAACCGTGTCTCTTTTTACTAAGCTACGTGTGCCTCCGCTTAGTTACACTTATCGGATGACTGGTAATCTCGTGACGATTTGTTCCTAACATGTTGGCCGATTTAAACGCAGCCGCGATGATTCCATTACCGGATCATCCAAATCAAAATACTCGATATTCCGAAACAATTCGAGGTGGAAATTCGGTTTGGAAAAATTCCACGAGTTTACCCCTTCTTCGCGTTATTTAGCAGACACAAAAATGTTAAACGAACGAAATATGGAGATATTAATCGCGTGAAGCAACGTGCTCTCAAGTTGTATCCCAAATTTTGTCGAAAGAATACGTCTTCTCCTTTTTGTTCAGATAATTTATTAGACGCAAAGACGCGATGCTAGACACCATAGTTTGGTACACTTTCTGCACCAGATTATTTGTCGGATTAGTAAAAAATACACATCGGTTTGCTTTCTTGAAAAAGGAACAAGGACAAGGATCGTGTTTCAGTCGTGAGCTTACCAATTATTAGAAAAGACCAACTGTTAGAAAGTTCTCGCAGGAAATACGCTCATATACGTGTAACACGTAAAAATGAATTCCTAAACAATTTCTAGATAGAGAAGGAAGCACGAAGAAGGAAGCGTTCCATCGGGGTAGCCTCGAATTATTTTCTGGGCCAAATTGTCTGTCACATTAGTCAAAACTGCCCCAATGTTGATTCGCTTATGTGAAAAAAGCAAAAGAAAAAAAAAAAAAAACACATTCATGGACAAGGATCGCGTTTCAGTCATGAACTCTTCGACTGTTAGGCTTCACAAAAAATACGCTAATATACATATAATAGATTAAAAAAAAAAATTGCCAAATATAATTTCCTACGAAGAAGAAAGCATATTCCATCAAGGTGGCCTGAAATTATTTTCTGAGCTAAATTATCTATCAGATTAGCCAAAAATCGTCGGGTCACGCGACATAGCGAACCCGCTACGGTCGGCAGCGAAACAGAGTCGATAGGATTGGGCCCTGAAACAGGCAGAAAGGGACCAGAAGGGTAAGATTATCGTGTGGAGCACGCCTCGCGGCAGAGACTCGATTAAAATTAGATCTAAGCCGATGTTTTTGAGATGGTCGAGGATGGAGAGAGGGGACCGAAGTTTCTCCGACGGGGGCCTCGTTCGTTTCACCGGCCGATGCTACGCGCCGGTCCCTTTCTTCTCTCCTTCTCTCGCGGTAGCAGGCGAAAAGGGGGATAAAAAAGAATCGAGTGGAAAAAATGACGGGCCTCTCGCTACCGTGGTGCGTGATCAGGTGAGCCTTCTCCCTACCACTTTGTCGGAGATGTACCCTCACACGTCGAGCAGACCCGTGTTGTTTCTTTGTGTGGCTCCTTCGGATCTCTCCCTCTCACTACGCCACGTCAATTGGCGATGGCGGTGGCTTTCTTTTTGGCGAAATGTCTCGTTTGTAAATGTAATTGTACCACGGACAAGCTAAGTGGAGCTGTTCTCTGGAGCGCTGCTTACTTTTCTTGAACATCGACGATTTTTCTGTCTTCGGTGTGTCTCTTAATTTCAAGTATAACGCGTTTTGAATCCGACTTCTGTTCGATATTTGTTTGTCATCGGTATGTTACGCGAAGGAGGGGAAGATGTGTTTTCTTTTCTTTTCTTCTTTCTTTCCTTTTTTTCTTTGCGTTTCCGCTAGGAACTTCGGAATTTCTAACATTCGCGATGGATAAATTGAAGCGAAGGAAAGATTTATTTCGCTTGGATGCCATTTTTCGAATAAATCGTACGAACAGGGGAAATATATATTCCGTTGAAGTTTCTGTCTCCTATGCCTCCGTAGATGTTGTTGGCTTTTCCTCTCCATAAAGCCAAGTTGCTCCAATAAATATAGCGCCAAAATTGCAACCGCTCCGATGATTCCGCTATTAAAATTTCCATCACTCTGATAGTTCTGCTATACGTAGACCAGAACCTCAGACCTTTCGCATCATTCTCATCGGACCCAATAAAGATGCAGAGATCGTGCAAGGGTACCGCAACATCCAAACAGAGCAAACCGGAGGAGTTCGCGTTCATCGAACGATCGATCGATAGAATGATGCAACAAGAAATTGAGGAAACGCTTCTGACTCAGCGTCGATCTATCAGAAAAATCGTACGTATTTCCCCGAGCTGTTGGCCATCGAACGATCGTCCATCGCGTAATCTCTCACCGTTTGCTCGTCCCTTTCCGCTGCTGGGACTTGGTTCGCGTCGAGAGAGTGCGTTCACACTGGACTAGCTTCGAGAAAGCTATCGTACCGGTCGATCCCGAGGGCCACGGCCCATTCACGCGAACAGAAAGAAGCTTTTACGTGGCCGAGAGACGTGAACACACGAAACACGGGCCAGACGGACAGACGGACGGTTACATAACCGTGTGAGGGAGGCCCATTGTGCCCTTAGGCAAGCATAGGTATATAGCACAAGGGTGGAGGGGCCAACATCGGACTTAGAAATTTAGTACATAGAGGTAAATGGGGTATCATGTTCAGTCTAAGGCTTAAGGACTTTTGTTTGGCGTGGGAGGCTGGCTGCATGCACTGGCCGCTCCGCTGGGCCCCACCTGACCCCCTTCAACAGCACAGGCCCCCAGACAACCTGACCCATTCAATAAAGCCAGCTTTTCGTTTTCATTTTCGATTTCGTGGATCTCGTCGTACCGTTTTGATCGAATTTTGTTCGGATTCAAGAGAGAGAGAGAGAGAGAGAGAGAGATTGCTTAATCTTTCTTGGAAAAAAGATGGAAAAGAGAGATCGCGTTACGTGTATCAGTTACTTGGAAAGATCGAAGGAACGAGAGTTTAGTTCCGAGGGAAGACGTTGGAGAATCTTGTAGCAGAGATGAATTTAGATTATCATATAGACGCGTTAATATCGAATATGATCATGATTTATCGATTTTGTACGTGATTCGAAAAAACTTAGGACGCGAGTGTAGAAATGTTGAGTAGCAACGTTTTTGAAATTCTACCGGGAAAAACAAGAGTATCCATAAACATCCGCAATCCGTTAACAACCGTATAATTACCTCCATCTTTTTTAGCCTCACAACTTCCCATAGCGATTAAAGTATAGCAATGTTTCACTCGCCAAGCCGAACCAGCGTTGGCTCACTGTACCTAAGAAAGAATTTCGTAGCAAAGTCGATAATTTCTGGGCATATACCTTCTCACAATCTCGTTAACCTCAGGAGACCGTGCTTTTACTTAATACTTTACATTCACCGCGCTCTGTCCCGCTCGAAGTCGCTCAAACCAGAAGACATAGATCTATAGATTCGAACTATGTACACTACATCCTCGCCATATACCAAGTGAGAAATCCATTTTAAGCACTCGTATCTGTTCCCACAGTGGAGAGATGGTCCAATAAATCCCCGTTGAAGACAAAAAGCAAACTTCCTGTTGCTCCCTCTGCTTCTTCCTATTTTAAGATCGCGTCAAGTGTCATCCTGATGGATCCTTCCGAGGAATCACCATCGAATCCGGATGAGAACCTCTGCACACCTCGGGCCTACCGTGATAACGCGTGACAATTCGAATTTACTTGCAATTACCTATGGCCGGATGATCACGTGACGCCTGGAAAGACGATTAAAGTGGCTTCGTACGGCTAGCCTGTGTTTCTGTCGGCAGAACCGAGCCTATTCCTCGAACGGGATACGCGCACTGCCTGGTAGACCGTAACTAGTTGACTGGATTCGTCGTTTCTTTTTTCTTCTTTCCGTTCTTTTTCTTTTTTTTCTTGTTCCTTCTTGATCTTTACCTTCTCGTTTTGCTTCTTTTGCGTGGTCTCCCCTTTCACCTGTTCGCATCTATACGTTTCGTCGTTTCGCCATGATCCGTGACGAAACGTGTGCTACGAGAGCTCGTGAATGTAACCTGATTGGTCCTGGATAACCATAGATTAGGATGGTTTGCCGTGGATTTTGTTTGCAGCCGAAATGAATGACGTTATTTGCGGATTTCTGGACAGATATTAGTTTCATGAAGATTGGCGGATGAAGAAAGATCGAAATCCGGAAGATTCGTTTAAAATAACACGACGAGTGAAGATACGAAGCAAGGAGACATCGTTGATCGATTTGGTTCTTTTTTTTTTTTTTTTTTTTGAAGATTGATTAACTTGGTGTCATGCACGTAACGTGCTCAACACAATATCACTATATTGCTAGTGATGTTTATGCAAGTTCATATCGATGTGAGCACGTACATTTTTAATGTAGTAAAATTATTACTACGCTACTTCCTTTTTATGGACCTTTATTTGTATTCCTTTTTTTTTACCGATTACCCAAATTTTTCCAGTTTTGAATTACATGTAATTATTGTATCGAAACTTTTGAACGAAGGTATACATTGGATCAATATTTTATCGATAGTATCTTGCAAACAATTGAAACAAAATCCACCATTCTATTTCTAGGTTAATATTTTCCTACTATGCTCTGTAGCATTCGTCGCATTCTCTCTCTCCCTCTCTCTCTCTCTCTGTCTTTCTCTCTCGCTTGCCATTTTGACGGATCATTCTTTTTTTTTCACGGATTTTTCCCCGTTTCGTGAATATACTCGTGGATATTGGCAATTTTGAAGCTGGTCAATGCAACTTCTCCCCAATCCTGCGCCGCCCTTTGACTAATTAATGAAAAAGCACAGCCTGATTGCCAACCACGACCGATGTAACACGGATTTGGAGTGGACACACAGATGGTTGGCTTTTTTTCGAGATTCTTCTCCCTGTAGGGATTTTTCGACCTCCTGTCCCCTTCCTTCCTCCCTTTTCCTCCTTTTTCTTTTTTCTATCGACGTGTTTTATTCCTAGATGTATCTTGGTTAGCCAGTTTTTCTTCGCTTCCGCTTCGAAAAGGTGGTATGTGTCGCGTGTCACGGGGAAAATCGAGCTTGCCCTGTAAATTTGGAGCCTTTCTCAGTCGCGTGTCTGCGGTACATTTTTTTTTCTTTTCTTTTTTTTTCATTCTTCTTTTTTTGGATCGAAAATTTTTAGGGAACTTTCGGCTGAGATTAGACGAAGTCGATGAATCATGTTTCGGAGTTCCACTAAAGGTGTCGCAGTTCTTTCAGGAACTTATACTTTTTGGAGGAATTAAGGATTTGAAGACTGGCTTGGATTTTTACAAGAATTATAATCCAGAACCAATTCGGAGAATTAGAATTTTATCGCGATTGCTACAATTCCAAGGCGGTGGAAAGTTTTCGGCATTAATGCTGCAAAATCTGTGCGACCTTCGAGCAATTGTATTTCTACGGGAGTTGGAATTTTTCTTAACACCCGGCATTTGGAAACCGAAGGATCCCGACGGTTGTGCGAAATCACAATTTTATTAGGATTTCTCTACGACCGTTACGATTTCGAAGCAATTAAAAGGAAAAGTTTTAGAAGCTCAGTTTCGAAATCTGGAGGACCTTGGTGCAATTACAGCCGTATAAAACTTCAGACTTTTTCCAAAAGGAGACTCTACGAACCTCGGAAAAAACACTCGAAAATAAAATAATTCCCGCGATTTAACTTTTCTTTAGAAATCGCGAGTTTCGTTAAAAATTTAATTAATTTCATTAAGATAAAAAGTATCGCAACGGACAAACACACGGGCTGCTCCTGAAAGCAGAAATATCGAGTCGCGTGGCAGATTTCGCCGAGTCCCGAGCACGATGTAGATTCGGCCTCTTAATGTACCAGCTGAGCAAGTGGAAAAGAGACGAAAAGAAGGAAGAAAACGGGCTGCAGGTTCGGTAGCCGCGTAAACGGGGACGAGGGGAGCCGACAAAGATGAAGAAAGAAGGGAGAAAGAAAATAAATAAGAAGCTCTCAGAGAGGCTGCCGATCGTAAATCTGTGGCTGGACCTCATCACGGACTGAATATTCTCTTCCCTTCCCGACACGCTCTCTCGTCTGAACATATGCATACTATTCCTTCCCTTTTTTTCTTCCATTTCTCCCCTTTCTCCATCCTTTTCTAATCTAGCCTTCATTTTCCAACAGCATTTTTCTATTCTCCCCTCTTGTACAAGTATCTCCGGCCAAAGCCGAAAAATATATTGCAGAAGAGATTTATATATTTGTAGTTTTTGATTTAACAAGTCTTTCATCCTGGACAAGTACGTCTTTATAGATTAGATTCTGTAATTCCGTGATACGCGTCGCTTTTTCAATTTTTACAATTTTCTCTCAACGAACGAGAAGTCTTATTTCTCTTGCCGAGGTTTTAGTTTAATTACAATCTTACGATAGATGTTCACCATTTTTCGAGGATAACGGTACTGATAAAACCTCGCGAGTCACCAATGTCGAAATAAATTGACAATAACAAACTCGATATTGAATTAAGCAGGATTCTAAAGAAGAAATTTTACGGATCTCTGGAAAATTTTAAGAACTGTTTGTACAATCAAATTCTAACCCGTCGATTCACCATCACCGATTAATTAATATACTATTCCGATAGCCCCCGATGCGTGTTTAATCGCGTTTCCATTTAATTCATTTCTCCTGACCATTTCACCTACTTTATTCTCAAAATATTCCCCTCTTACATTTTATCTACCGTTTCTTTTTCTTCGCATTTCCACAGTCGTATGTAACTCTCTTTCTCTTCTGATATCTTTCCCTCTACATTTTCTCTGCGGCGCAATCGACTCTGAAACTCACACGTTATTCTTCCTACGCTTTTCTTCTACCCGTTTTGCATATCTTTCTTCGACTATCCGACCTCTTCTTTATCCTTCGCATTACACTGCGCGTGTTCTCTCTCTCTCTCTCTTTCTCTCTCTCGTCTCGAGTCATCATTCTTCCTTTTCTAACCGCGTGTAGAAGCCTGTATCTGGTTTTTTGTTGCCGCGACTAACGAAAACAGGGCCTGCGGGCCCCGGTAGCCGATTCCCTCGGAAATTGAGTAGCTATAAAATTAATTATCCGCCGTACTTTATCGCCCTGCAGTGGTCAGACTTGTACGTCGACGTGCACCTTCCGTTTCCTTTGCCTCTTCAGCGCCCTTGCCTCACGCGAGGGTGCCGGAAAGAGTTTTAAGAAGCAGGAAATATCGGACTTGGATCTCTTTTAATCTCTTTTCGACATCTTCGATTTCTTGTACCTCTCCAATTGAATATCTTTCGGTTGTGCTTAGGGAACATCTCCGACGAGATCATGGCACGTCAACTCTTACACAGCTTCTGAAATGCCGAGTTTCTTCTTATCGATCTCTTTGATCGATACGTTCGACGTCCAACTGCACGCAGTTAATTACTATAGACTCTCATTTAATGTAACTCTCAATTAATACAGACTACTTTTTGTAGCTATTCCGTGGTATGATGTACAGAGAATATAACAATACGTATAACGTATGCATGAACGTGTACGAAGGATCTAAATATTAAGTGAAACGTTAATACTACAAATTTTCCAGACAACCAAATACAAGAGTAATAGATTCGAGATGAATATCGGTGATAATCGTTAATCAGCATGACTAATTGAGCAATGCCGATGCACCTTCCTCCGCGATTTCATGTTCCAAGATACCTTGCATACGAAACTCCGCTGTATATTTCGCCACGACTATTCAGAGCTAATAAAACGGAGCAAGATCTCAAGAGAAAGTCGGAAAGATCATTTTTACGAATTTTACGGCAAACCTTGTTCCATCTACGTAAAGCGAAATAAGATGGAAATTACTTGTTGCGACCCGACAAACGCGAAAAAAGGAAAACGTGAAAATAGGATATAAACGTGGTTATCGAAAGAGAAATTGTCACAGGACACGCGTATTTCGTAGCGCGGATAGTTTTTCAGAGTTTGCAAGCTTGGTCGCGGCTGAAAGACAGATTTTATGAATTTTACTACTCGTTCCACCTATGCACTTAAAACGCGACGAGATCGAAACAACTGTTGCAACTTATTAAAGAACAAAAAGAAAAAGGAAAGATAAGATATTAAACGTGGTTATCGAGCGGGGAATTGTCACACGACGAGTTCCGTGGTGTGCATATTTTTGAAAAAGTTCGCGGCGGAGACACAGATTTTACGAGTTTCACGACTAGCCTTGCTCCATCTGTGGTACTTTAAACGCAATAAGATGAACATAACTCGATAACAACTGTTGAAATTTGACAAAAAGGAGAAAGAAAGGAAAAGGACAAGTAGTATGTAAAACCTGGTTATCGAGAGGGAAATTGTCGCGAGATATATTCCGTGGTGTGCATATTTTTCGAAGGTTCACAGCGAGAGTGCTTGGCCGCCGCGAAATTCAGCCAGTCCTTAATGAAGCTCCTTTCCGCGGCTCGGGACGACGTTGCGGAATTAATTAGGGAGCCGCTCTGGCCCATTTAAGTTTACGACCGTGGGTTTACGTTAATTATTACCGAGAACTAGTTGTAATTAGTCTTTCTCGAATACAAAATATCGGTTACGCGGCCTCCGAGAGTCGAAGCGAAGTTGAGGAGGGGGAGGAAAGGAGGAGGAGAACGGAGAGGCTCGTAAAAGTTTTTAATGTCGGCGCGCAGATTTATTAAAATGCGCGACATTCCCGGAACAAAACTCCAGATTGATACCGGGGGCGCGTGTAAAAGAAAAAAGAAGAGTATTTTTTTCGCCGCGTTTCTCTTAATTGCCACTCCGTTTCCCGTTCACGCCGAGAGGTATTTGAACGGTGCGGAGTGCCGAGTAGAAATTTTAATACGATTCGCATTAAATGGAAAACGGTTCACTGTGATGAAGAGTTTAGTTGTTCGTGGATTGCCCGAAAGAGCAACCGAATGGATTTCCTCCAAAGTATTCGGGTGAACAGTCGTTTGACGTTAAACTTTGCTTTGCAAACCATAACTCTGCATTTTATTTCAGGCCTTTTTTTTTTTTTTTTTTGGTTAATTTGTGTTGTCGAATTCTGCCGTTTAGCACTTTTTTTTAATGTAAATAGATAGAATATTGTGAAATTTCAAGGATTAAAGCATTCGCAGCATCTATGGCGATCTATCTTCCTTTCTTAAGTCGTGCAACCTTTTGTTTCTAATGGCTGGAGCGAGTCTCCGCGAAGTATCTACCATTTCGATATATGTATATTTTATATCTTAACAAGGTAAACCGTACACGAGTAATTCACACGATTTAACGTACACGTACAATTTTGTACATTTTCCCATTATTTTGTCTCAGATAGATTAACACATATCCTAATAGATCAATACATACTTCAAAATTATATTGGCTCTTTATAATTGGAACGTCGCTTACCTGCGCGAATAAAGATTATAATCGAATTTTTCGACTTGATTGGTAAACTGGCAGGAACGAGCGGAACAATTCCTGTGGGTGAGGATCGGAATATACCCACGGTATCCCCCGTCTGTCGTAGACGACGACTAAAAGGGTTGAATCCAGCAAATACCGACACACCAAAATATCCCCAGCTCCGAATCTCGTCGTATACACGAGACATTCAAACAAATCTCACATTTGTTAGAAACTTCATTTCACGCCTCAGCGAATCGCAACCTACGAAACCCGCGTTAAATGTGTATTTGCAAGAAAGCAAAGCCCAAAGCACCGAGAGAATTCGAACTAGTCCGTCTTCGCACCTATAACTAACCCCTGGAACGTAAGAAAAAAGTCTTTAGGGTCGAACTTGGAAGAAAAATCCTACTAAAGTGTATTAGACTATATGTAATAGATTGGCTCGTAAGTTCTTGCGCTTTTCGTTTCATACTGAAAATATTATCTCGTAACAATTGCCTGCCAGTTGTGACTTGTGCGTCGTTCACTGGCTTCTGTTCTCTTCTCTCGTACGGTCCTACGTATTCTGTGTCAATAGTAAAGCGATTAATTGTCCGAAAAACACGAAGGTCGATAAAAACGAACGTTTCATGCTTGAAAATTTCGCGTGGCAAGCTCTCCGTCATCCCGCATACCGGAACCTCGGTCCAACTACTCTTTCTCGTGTCATCTTTCTCGCTCCCTCTCCAACACGGTCTAGCACAATATGTGGTGTCTTTCTCACAACGACGTGGAACTTGGAAAATGTTTGGAAGATTGGTAGGCTCGAAAAAAACAAAACACCGCGGAATTCTTCAAGCGAGGAATAATTAGCGGAACGTTGGGAAGAAGCCGTAGGTAATTTGCGAAGAATACACCGCGGACGATGAATTTGTACTACTTATTGGGATATTTGAAAATACAGGACATTCCACATAGAGCGAAACCGCACGAAATCACCGGTTAACGTGTTAGAAATTTCGAAAAATTCCCAATGGAAGCTCGATAAAAACTCTTTTAGTTCCCATTATCCCAATGTTCGACCGATACTTGGCTGATACTTGGCTATCAGTAACCCCAACGATAGTACATGCCAGAGAATCGGCTTCAGGTTGCGTGACGCGCGTTTAAGTGCAGGGTCGCCTCTCTCGTTTCTATCTGGCCCCTCTATTTCTCATTTTCTCTCCCCTGAACCAGGTCGGATACCGCAGGGATAGGAGGACAGGGGGAAGGACGAGGGGGCTCCCTTGCTCACTTCCTAGGGATGCTGCCCCCGAAAGTCAGGTTCCCATGCCCTCTGCCGTTCCCCTCTTCGTTTCGTACACGAGGAACCGGATCTTTCTCTTTCTGGGCCACGAGGCCCAGTCTGCCACCTGTCCCTACGTCTGCAAGGAGCAACGATGTCTTCCTACATGTTGAACATGCATCGCGCTCTCTGGCCCATTGTCTCTTGTTCCGGCTTCTACTTCTCGTTTTCGTCCTGCTACGATCGACTCGGATGTTTTCTTCTTTTTCTTCCTCCTTTTGCTCTTCTTCTCTTCCAGCGCGCGGATTTTTGCCCGTCTTGTCCCTTTCGCGCGTCGATGATCGCCTGGCTTGCCACTTTTTGCGTTCTCGGTTTTCGTCTCGACCTGTGACGGAGGTCAGTGCTTCGGTGACCTGTTATCAGACTGCTTGGTCTGGGTCAGGGACTTGTAGCGTCGATGCTAGTCAAGTTTTTGGGAGGATATCTTTTTCTATCTTTTTTTTTTTCGGACAGATTAAGCGTTCATTGACCATGTATATATCTGGGATACTGTTGTTGGTTCTTGGACATGAAAGCTTTTCGATGGTCGTGTTCGGATAACGCTTATCGTACGTCGGATCTTTTAATTTATTTTGCAACCTATGTACGATCGATCGTGAAATTGTTTTAAATAATATGTTCACGGGATCATTGCTGTTTCAGAAAGCGGACTCTAAACGCGTGCTAAAACGTTGTTGTTTTTTAAATTTATCTCGAAACTTGCGATTAATTTGTGCAGTTCTTTTCGTTGGTACATTTGTGCGGATACGTTGTTTGCTTTCCAAGAAGCTGAGGTATAATTCTGCATTTATGCAACGAAATTGAGACAATTTTGAAAAAGCTGGAGCTAACTTACGCGTTATTTAAACACATAAATAATCGGGTTAATACGCCATTTGTTAGTTAGTAGTATATTATATTCAACCAAGGTTTCCTTTAAAGGAAAAAGAAGGATAATTAAACATTTTCATTACAAGAAGATTAAACTCGTATCTACATATCAGTATATTATATTGAATCAAGGTTTCTTTAAAAAAAAAAAAAGAAGAATAATTAAACATTTTCATTACAAGAAGATTAAACTCGTATCTACATATCAGTTCACTAATACTTCGATACATAAAAGAGATAACGAACCACCTCGTTGATACTGCGAAACATGTCCCTAAAATAGCCCACAATTAAATATGTGCAAACCTCGCCACCATTCCTGCTTCCGAAAGGAAACTTTTCGAATCCTTCGCACAAAAGAGAGCAAAGAAGCCAAGACTCGATAATTTTTATCGAGTACGTAAACTACGGCACGAAAGATTTGAAACCGGCCTGATTCGAATTGCAATAGCTTCCAAACAGTTTGGTTTACGGTGTAGAGAAGATAAAAAATGAAAGAAGGGGAAGAGAAAAAATGCGCGCGTGTTCTTCGTTTCGCCTCGTTGGAAGAGTCGATACTCGGCGAGTTTCGCTTTTTGATCTTTCACATTCTTCCGTGCACGGGTTTAATTAAACTTCCCCGGATGATGTTGTTCACAAGGGGACCAAGTTGAAATTGAATTCCCACTTTTTCTTCGGACAACTACTCTCTTTCTCTTTCTAGTTCGCCACGCGGCCCCTGGACTTTTATCCTTTGAATCTTCGCGTTATTTTTTCCCCTTTTCTTGCGCCTGTAATTTCACTCGAGCGTCATCGTGATTAAATTGTTCTTCCGTCCCCGGGAAACCGGAGAGAATCGTCGCCAGAGAAAAACCTTCTATTCCAATTGAAACTGTTTATTTTAAAGTCCGCTGGCTAAATAATGGCTTCTTATTTTTATATCCGGTGGAAACAGTTTCGTGCATCATTAACGACCGTCTGATAAATATTTAGAATATCGAAATGAAAGATAACTGACCGAAGGATGAAAAGGGCCGATCACGCATAAATTTTTCATCGAGGTGTGCCAGTTTTAGGCAACGAAAATTGAATTTTCCTGTCGTGCTTTAGTTCTCGTTGAAATTGACGAGCAAACTATTTCTCGACGAAAATAGACGATCGACAAAGGCGAAATCAAACGTGCCAGACGTCCGACGATGGAAGATTCAGCAGGCGGTCGGAGAACAACTTGTATCCTTAAAATGAAATATATACTAATTACGGGCGCTAGGATGCGGATGGTTTGGATAATTAATTAAGGAATCAACGTCGAAGAGCCGGCTTTGTAAATTTAATCCGAGCACTCGGTGCTATCTCGAACGATACTTAGCGCTAACAGGTTCTTCCAGAGGAAGTTAAAAAATCGCATGAAAATTGCATCGGGTTATTTAATTAATTAGATTCTGCCAAGTTTCGTATTTCCTCGGAAGAGACGAAGACACGCTTCTTCTCTGACAATCAAGTAAGTCAGCTTTATACTAGATCTTAATTTATCTTTCTGCCGTACAGTTTCTTTAAATAAATTATTCGTTCTTTTATTTACGGAGACACTGTGTCACGTATATGGAATATCGGAATATCGTACGCGATTTAGATTTAATAATTGTCATCAGCGTGAAGAAGAGAAAGAAAACTGAGAAGATTAGGATTCAACTGGATCTCTCTGTTAAAAACTTGAATATCATGTCTCGTTGGTAAATTGGAATAATAATTCGTATCGTGAGTGCATCGTCCTGTTTTAAGGCAAATGTCGAAACGCCTGATCTTCCAAAATCGCGTTCGACTTTTCAGAATTTGCTTGTCAAATGTGTGTCGTTCTAGAACTAGAACGAACCTAATCAGTTTTATCATCAAACTAGCTGTGCTCGCCACTTGTCGCACATCTGCGTTCGTTGCTCAGCTCCGTGCCTAAAATCAATTTTAACCAAACATAGCCTGAAACCTGACCAAAAAATAGCAAAGAGCGTGGTAGCAACCCTTTGACCGATCTGGTCCAGAAGTGGCTTACCTATAAAAATGATCCCATGGGGCCGAGGCAGGATTGATTTAGTGAACTAATGACGAGCCAAGTGGAGCCTCCCACACGAGAATCAAGAGAGGGGGAGGAGGTCTCGGATGGGCTCCGCTCCCAAAGGTATTTTTTTACCTGGCCCAGGGCCTCGCCGACATCTGGTCAGATTTTGTTTCACAAAAAAGTCCAGTAGGCCCTTATCAAACACGAACCGAGCCCTTTGCAACTTGCGCCTGTGGGAACTACCCCTCCTCCTCCTCCTCCTCCGCCAGATGATTGCCTTCTGGAATCATTTTCCGGTGTGTAACACGAGTTATTCTTTGGTTAACGCGATGCATCCTTGTCCAGATAGACGTTAGGTTGATCCTGGAAAGTTTTGTCTCACCACCGTTTATTTAGATTTTATTGGGGATTCCTATTGGACATTTTATTTCCAATTGGACTTTTCACCTCTACGAATGGTTGGAAATTCAGTGGTTGAAATCATGTGTTGTATAATACACGTTGAAATTTCTTTAGTATTGTAACAAACCACGGCTGTTATGATTGTATGAGTCAAGCTTGAAACCAGTGTAGAAGTATATACAAGGTATTCGTTGTGACATGTAAGACACGTAATAAGAAACGTAAGAAATTAGTTTAGAAGCTTAGTTCAAAATTAGTTCGACGCGATACACGGAGGCTGTATATCGAGGCTTACCAATACTGATAGATCGTTTAAATTTTTAGAGAAATCTTTTGACTGGTAATTGGTACACAGAATGAAACAATAGGGTCGCAGAAAGAGCGCATATTTCATTAACGTGTAACGTTAAATACTAGGAAACGATCGCAATTATCAATGTGATATTACAATATTAATATTACACGAGAGAGACTAGTTGGTGGAGATTTTATTTAAAATAATTGGCTTTCTTCTTTCTAAAGGATAAAAACAGCAGACCTTTCCGTCTATCTGATATCATAATACATGAAAACTTCGTTTCCTTTGTATCTTTTATTTTCGGTAGGGGAAAAATCTCGGAGAAACTACAAAAGAATGTGCAGAGACACAAAAGCGGAAAATTAATCGCCAAGTTTACGAATCGTCCAAATAGTTTACACTTGAGTTTTATTAAAAACTGTGACTTTTAAGGGTCAGGAGGTACGAAGGTACAAAAGGTACGTTTCCTTCCTGAAGGAATAAAAGGAGAATCAACAAATTAATTTCACCTGCAGAGAAAAAACTGGGTCGCCAGCAAAGGAAGCCGGTTCGCAGAATTTCCAGACTCGTTTACCCGGGCACACGACCACCCCTTTTGTCCCGCGGTCGCGTGCACCCCCTGCATACAGTGTGTAGATTTTTTCGCAGAAAGAAAACCAAGGGACGACGCGTGCAATCACAGGAAACTGCAGCGCACGTTCCTCCACGAATCACGAGGGCACGCGTAGCCTTCTGCTCTTTTTCTCCCCCTCCACTTTCTCCCTCCCATTAACCACCCCGTAACCGATGGATTTTGTCGGAAATTCGGAAATCCAGGGGACCGTTCCCCTTCCGGGTTCCTCTATGCTTTTTCCATCATCTTTCTTTTTTTTCTCTATCTTTTTTCTGCTCCTCGTCCACCTTTCCATGGATTAAAAAAAAAGCACGCAGCTTCCTTCCACGCGCCACATGGTACTTTGTCGTATTTTTTTTAGGGTAGTTCACCACCCTGCGTCTCCTTATTTTCCACCCCTCGATTCCGGACCCTTTTGTGCGTTTACCGGGCCCTGCCCAGCGTCCGGCAACGTTCGAATCTTTTTTTTTTTCCTCCTTCTTTGATTTGGTCCAATCTCGCCCCGAAAGAGGGATGGTGGACGCGGAAAAAAAAATTCATTGAAAATTTGCTTAACCGTCGAGAGACCGGCCACAATGCGCCTGCATGAAAATACTGGACGTTCCGATAGTTTGCCGATGTGAAACGACGGCGTGAATGGTGATTAGATTTCTCCGAGGGGTGGGGGAAATCGTGCTCCTTTTCCTCGATGGAATTTCTTCCGAGCATAAAGGAAGACCGTTGGTTTTAGGATTCTAATAAGAATATTTTCGTGTAAGGATATCCCTTCTTATGTTCTCGTCGAGAGCTTCTCTTTTGCATTTTGGCGTAAGCATATTTTTGAACTTAAAGTAGAGCTATGCCAGCGAGGATCACGCGATCGAGTTAAACAAGTTGTCCTGTAATCCGGTAAATTTATTTACGAGCAATTTTTAAGCGAGCTTCCGATTCTTTTTTCAACGCTAAAAGTCGTTCTCCTGATTGAAACAAAAGTGAGATCGAGACGTAACAAGTTCGAAGATCGAAGCAGGATTAAATGAAAAGAAGTTTATCTGGTCCGTGTCAATATTCTCAGTCGCGATTATCATAATTGCGTGGCTCGTGCGTAACGATTTACTTCTTGGAGTTATTTTATCTTTTATTTTATCGTTTATTTTCCTAGATAACACATCCATCGCTGATTCAAATAAAATTATACGAATCTATCCGAGTGTCATAAAATTATACGAAATTCGGGAACGGAGAAAAGATGCGGTTGATCGGTTTGGCTTCCGAGAAGTTGATGTTATGGTGAAATTGTACACTCAAGTAAAAAGGAACACAACTAAAATTCATTCTTTCTCTGACTTTTCAATTGCACACTCGAAGGAGTTTCCTTCGTAAGAAACGACCCAGTTAACAGGTTAATACGCCAACTTCTGGTAGCTTGAACCCGTGCGTGGCGAAATTAATTAAGTTGCAAAGCCCGTTGTGTTTGCTTTTTACGAATAGCCAGAAAAATTAACTTCTTTCTCTAGTCGGGCAATTCCATGCCCACCACCCACCCCCTCCTTCATCGTCTTTCGAAAAAGAAGGAAAAGAGAGAAAAGAGGGACATAATCTGCGAAACAATGCCTGCTTAAAAGGTACTTCCATAAAGATTAAGCTAGCTCTTGAGGGGCAATCATCCCCCGCTTTCATCCTCGCGAATAATTCTGTAAAATCGCGACCTCCGATTCAAAGTCGAAGTCCTTGTAGTTAAGAAGGATGAAACGTTGAATTAAATCGTCGCCAGTTTGTCGCCATAGATTTGTCCCTTTCTATGGGGCTCAATGAGATTCGTTGCAAATGGCTGCAACTTTTGCGAAATTAACAAATATTTCGGAATAAAAATTTCTCGAAAAGGCACTTTTTAAAATCTAAATATTGTCGTCGAAAGAATTGTCACGCTGTTTACGTATGAAACGAGTTCGTAGGAAATTTGCAACTTTGCAATTTTCCAGAGTTCATAGAATATTAACATTCCTTTAGAAAGCATTGCTTTCGACTTAAATACTATTGTTAAAAGAGTCGTGAATATTTTACCCTCGTATTTCCCGAGCTTATTACGGTCTATATCTGTCTAATAAAAATTGCGTGTTTAATAATTTCGATTGCATCTGCCAAAGCACAATTCTGAAATAAAACAGTGAATAAGCTTTTCATAAGCATTTAACTTCTCCGCGTTTACAACCTTTGAGAACGCACTGGGTCGGTGCAAGATTTTATATATTTCGATATAAAACAATTCCTCAAAAAAATTGTTTGAACTTCAAGAAAAATCAATATACATATGTAACAAACAGTCCAACGATTAAGCGATGACAGAGAAAGAACAATTTCTACCTGAGAAGCACCGTTTATCACACGACGTAATCGATCGTCCATCGAAAAACAGCACCGATTCTTCAGTTCGCAATATTATTTAATTGAAAACGATTTTTGATCCTCGTCGTTCGTTCTGTCGTCTCACTGACTGTCGTTTCAAGGTTGAGCTCGAGCCGCGAGAAAGGGGATATTGCGAAGAGGGTAACATTTCCAACGCAATCGAGGGCGAGAGAAACGCGATTCAGCCGCGGGCGTTCTTGGAAAATCCGCTTTCCGCAGAGAGACGACAGTTTTCGCGGCTATTATGCGCCCGTCTCGGATCTGACCGGCGTTTTCATCGTTCGACTAGGGGTTCGCGTGGATTTTTGACAGGAGGACATCGTCTCAATAGGAAATTTGCACGGCTAAACGGATTACAGATGTTTTCGTGCCCGAAGGCACAATGGGAAGTCGACTCGAACCGATTCCTTGATTCGAGATGTATCGGGATCTTTCCACTTTCCTTCCTGCGCCCAGGCATGGACGTAGAAAAATTATTGCCCCGATGAAAAGCAACTTTTATTCGTTTCGATCGATTCGTTTGAATTTTTCTATTACTTCTTATTGTCATAATGAACGTTCCTCTTCGAATGATCTATGTAATAATGTTGAAAGGAGTGAGTTTATAAGTATAGTAGTATATTTCATCCTTCTGCCTTATCATACATTTTATCGATTCGTTCGAATTCTTCCATTATTTTTTTATTGCCCTAGCGAATGTCTTTTTTTCCTTTTTGTTGGAACGATGTGCGTAATATTGTTTAGAAAGAGCGAGCTTATAGCTACGGTATATCTTATCCTCTTGTCTTATCGTTCGTTTCGTGAATATTAGCTATTGTCGTAACGCCTCGTCCAAAGCGAAGCATTGAAATATTATACACAATTTGTATTCAGCAATATACAGTCTTGTAATTCGAAAGAAAGGAGCCGGAGTTAAGATTGGATTCTGATACAGCGCGTGATATACAAGCTGTCTTCATTGAATTTCATGCGTAATTCACTTCGCGAGTGTGATTCGACATTACGAAACATAGGAGCTTAATATATTTCTTTTAATAACCGAGAACTGCAAACGAACTTCTTTCGAACGTAATTCTCTCGAAGATAATTCTCTTCATTTTGCTTCCACCCCTTCTCAGTATGGTACAGTAGTTTATTCGTTTCGAGCTTATTAGCCCAGAAATTGCACTTGCTTACGTTGATTACAATGTATACATTATCTTTATCGAGCATCGTTGTCGAAACCTGTCTAACATAATTGTTTCTTCGGTTTCTGTTATCTACCACCAACTAACTATTTCATTGGCTACTTATTTACACTTTGTACTTTGCCTCCTTCTCCACCTCCTTCCACCCCTTGTTGTATTCTTCATTATCCGTGAATTTCAGCAACTTCTACCAATCGTTGAATCTTTAACAGAGAAATCTCTCTTAATCGTAAAACCCATTATTTGCATGACTGAATTGTACTCTTTGAAACATGTATGGAGAAATTTGTAGAAATATATCTAGCCTATAAGCAAAGTCTAATATTTGCAAGGTTCGTTTATATCTTCTGAAATATATATATATAGGGGAATTTGAAGGAACACTTTATAAGCAAAGTAGCTGCGGCACTGTTGATTCACGTCGACTTTCTTGGTGAACGATCCGCGTCAAGAGACGTTCTGAACATTTCGCCGGGTTTTGAATAATCCATGGCCTAATGCCGCGTAAACGTCGACCGTTTTTCTCGCCGCTTTTTATTATTCCTTTTCACCGACTTTCCGCCTAACGTCTCTAGCACGTGGCCCCACAGATCGATTCTACGAGGATTTCTTCATAATAGGGACCTTCCGTGTTTTGATTCCGGTCCGTTTCCTCGATATTAATCGTTCCCAACCTCGACTCCGTGAACTTGCAAATTCTGTATCGTACTCCACGTATATATATATATATATATATATATATATATATATATACATCTTTTCTTTCAAATACGGAGGAAAAAATTTAGTAGGTTAGGAAGTAGAAAGATGGCCCTAAAGTAAAATTTTATTCTTATTATACGCGTCTGGAATTTTCGGGATTCAGTACTCCGCTTGCAGTAGTTGATATTGCGATCCAATTACAAAATTTCGAGCAAACTGTTTGGTGCTCTCAATAAAATTACCAAGAAGACTCCATTGAAGTCCTAAGATTCGAAACGCGATGCTTTAAAAAATAATTGCCCTCTTTTAGAAAATTCCACATATACAAATTGCGACGTGATACGATATTTCTCAATTCCAAAATTTCGCAAAGAGAACACCGTCAAGATTTCAAGCTCCTTGCAATGCGATATTTTCAAGAATATCGACAATCGTCATCCATTGAAAGGATTTTAAATTTGTCGAATTCCACCAAGGTAAAATTATCAGGATACAAAAACTCTTTTAACGGGATGTTAAAAAAAAAAAATTGATCGTTAGTCGTCCCCTAAAGCGATTCCCAAATTCTCAAATTTGATTAAAAGTAATACGAAAAGGATCTCTAAGAACGGATAAAGGTCGATAGATCGATAAATTCCTCGACGCATTCTCTCCCGTTTCCAGGAAGAACGAAAAGAAAAGGTTTCGATAGAAAATTACGATACCTATAACTTGCCCCGCTCTTAAGATAATCTCGTTACTTCGACACTTACGGCTGCCCTAGTCCGAAAACGAAGCTCCATTTTCACCTTGCAGACCAGCACGCAGCAGCCTCTTGGCGAAATCCCTATAGCAAACATCTGCATTTCACGTGGCAGTATCTTCGGATCCGTTTCCAAAGCTGGCCTCTTTAAACAGGATTCTTAGCCACCATGAAATCGAAACAAGGCTGGTTACACAGATCGTGGAACACTAGAGAATCACTCATCGAGGCACAGTTTCATGTTTCAACAGGGTTTGTCGACTATTCCGTGTGCTTTAATAATTATGTCATTCGAACATCTTATATTAGATCGCGAATATTTGTGAAAACTCGTAAACTTTCATAAGGGGTAACTAAGAAGGCAAAACGTAAGCAGAGATTTGTTTCATACGAGTATTAAGCGCTATAACGAGTATTATATTTCGGATATTTTATATTTCCTTGCATTTTTACTTCGTTGAATTTCGTTAAACTCAACTTAAAAAATAGAGCTTGGACAATTTACAAATCTTCGCGCATCTAGCGCTTTAAAGGCCCTTTTTTATTTGTAATATTTTATATGTAATATTTTCGATGATTTCGTTAATAACGCGAGCCCTTTCGTGTTTCTTTCACACTTCCATTCGACGGTCGTTCGTGAAAAAATATTATTACGAGGCTTTGGTTGGTTTTAATCATAAAGATAGAAAAAAGGGGGTGAAAATGGGGCGGCTACTGTTGCGATTTTACGGTGATGAAAAACGGTGATATTATGTTACAGTAGTATCGAGTTGCGAAGATCGCGGTACCCGTAGTTCGGTTTCATTTTTTACTCTGAAACGTGTGTATTGAATGAAAAATGGAGCATCTAGGGTTGTATTATGTATGACAGGTTTCCTAGCGACTTTTACACCCCATTTACGAAAGTCTGCGACCTCCATACTTTCACAAACGTAGGACAAAAACGATGGAAAATAGAAGAGTGACGAAATCGATCTCTCTGAACTTTGAATATTTCTTCCAAATATAAAATTCTTTCGTAAAAAATAATCAGGTCGATGCGTTAATTATTTCACAGTTATAAGCAAATATAAATATAAATAATTATTTGGAGCATAAGTGCGAAAGGACAAAAACGTATTCCTATAAAGAATTTTTAATACATAAATTACTTTAAAAGAAGAATATATATATATATATATAATGAACAAATTATAAGACCTTCGTTACAAGAATTTTTTAACTTCGGGGCTAATAATTCTAACAAATTTAGAATAACAAAACGAATTAATCTCGTTGGAAAAATACATCGTATCGTATGAAAATTCCGTTTCGTGGTTGATACCTTGGAGCAACTAGGTGTGGCTAAATTTTTATTTAAAGCAATTACGTTTCCTAAGCAACTATCTGGCCTAGAATCACACTGATCGCGTTGATATTCTTCGACGTAATTACGTAGTAATATCATCAATAAAATGATCCCAATGAAAAAAAGTCAATTTACAATTAAAATCAATTCTACGTACTTAAGTGACACTCCATACGAAAGATTCTAATTCTAAACTCTGCGACGTCGACTAGAATTTATCCTCCTTCTCGTTTCCTTTCGATAAAAGGGAACTTCCATAATTTAGAGATCGTTGGCAATGTTAGGACATTGGTCGGAGGCCCGAAACGAAATTTGGGAAAGGACCAGCAATTGGAAACAGTGTTTCCACGCGTACGAAAGAAAGGGAAAGAAACTTGACGCCCGTGAGGGCAGGTCAAGGAGGAAGATGTCGAAGAGGTGTGCACTTGTCGTGTGGCCCCTATTTGGGATCGTGTGGTCAGTCCCAAAACACGGTCCTCGAGTTTGGCCACCCCCTAAAGTTGACGTGAACAAGATCAAACGTGCCGGAGGTCCAGATATATTTTTTCCTCTCCTCCCTTTTCTCTAGAGACCGCCTTCTTCGTGTTTGTTTGCTTGTTTGTCTAGTGACTCGAATCATTTGAGCCTTCTCCAGGAACCGCAGGACTTTTTTAAATCCCCCTTAACCCCAGAAAAGAAGAGCATTTGTGTCCTTTTTTTTCTTTCTTTTCCTTTTTATTTATTTATTTATTTTTTTTAAATACAATTTCATTTTTGTAATAAAGTTACGTTAATACATTATTTTATATTGACAATTTGAAAATCTTTTACAATAACGAAATAACTAGATTATTTACGGACAATACGATCTTTTCAAGGATTTAGGGGATCTTTTTAATCGTTGAATAGAGAAGGAAAGAGAATTTCGAGTAAAATCCAGGGAAAAAGAATTCCTTTTGTCGAATTTCATTTTGCAAAAGAGTCACGTTAATACGTTGCGTTATACTGATAATTTACAAATATTCAGCGATCGTTTGTACGGGCGAATAAAATATTACAAAGAAACATTGCTATCAGCGTTATCAGGTTCTCAAACGCATTAAATCTATCAGAAGCAAAAATACCAAATTCCATTGGTCCATGAATCTGATCCACGTGTCACAGTATGCTTTAATGATGCGATATTTTACCAATATTCATCTTACCCTTAGATTTTCCAAATAACGCTCCGACAAAAATTAACCAAACCAGCAATGATGTACAAAAGCTTTTGATCTTATAGATTTTTCGCTTTTTACTAGAAATAAATACCGTTATATATTTACATAGCGTCAAAATTGTTGTAAATTTTCTGTCACATTTTAAAACTTACGTTCAATCTATATTTCCTCGAAGTTGACAGTATCCTACTCCGTGTTATTATACTATTACTTAATTACTATAACATAAACTACGTTATCACTGTTAACAAAAAAAAAAAAAAGAAAAAAAAGAATCCCCTCCAGAACAGTTAAAAAATTCTTTGAAACGTTACTTTCTTAAATATAAGATAAAAAATCTATCCAACTGGAGGAACTGTTGCATACCAATGTAACTTCCACTTTTTAGTTTCGTCATTTACTTTTCCAAAGCCCCATGAAACGAAAGAACAACGCCAGGAAACGAATCAAGGACGATCTACATAGACTCTCGCCCCCGATCTATTTCCTTTGATATTTCCCACTTCTGTAACACCTTTGCGCGGTTTTCGGCGTTAGGCGTGTGCCTCCGGAAAAAAGGGAGCGATAGGGGTTGCTTGCGGGGCACCATCGCATTGTCGCATGAACCAATTTGGGTATTGAACTGCAATCGAGAAAAAAAGGGGTTCCTATTGGCTGGATGCGTGTGTGCAGATCCACCGCGATAGCATTGTCGATGGCATTGAGCCATCAAAATATTAAGGGTGGCGCGCGCTCACAGGTGCATCGATTTTTCTCTCCCTTTCTTCCTCCTGTTTCTTCCATTCTCTCCTTTTTTTTCTCTCTCCTCTACCCTTCTTCCTCCCTCGTGGGTCCATTGTCGAGAACGCGTTTCTTCACGCCGCAGAGAAAAAAAGGGGTTCGTCATCGATTGATCGCGCCTCGTTATTCTACCGATCGATTTCCAACCCTCTCTTCGTGGCTGTTTCGAGGGTTCCTTTTTTCAGAGGCGAGCCTCGACTTTTGACGCCGAGTTTGGGACTCGGCTTTCGATTTCGCCGCTGATCTGAGATTTCGATGGGGTTCGAAGGTCGATGGGGTGGGTTTTGGAATTTTTGGAGGGTGATTTATTGTTGGTGGAACGAGACCGGAATGGAATTGGAATTAATTGTGGCTCATATTTGATAAGGAGTAGTGTAAGAATGCAAATTCGCATTTTTGTAAATATAACAATTGAAAAAGATTCTAAGATAATCGGCAATTGCAAATTCGACGTTGAATTGAAAATTATCCATCGATCACGCCTGCTATCAAACACCAAGAAGAGATTTAATTCAATGGTAGAAAATTAAAAAACGATGTAAAATCCCATTTTTCGTATTGAATTCTCTCAAGTCTTCTAATTGCGCGCCAGTCTCTTCTCTTCTATTAAATATTAACGAGCAATAAGAAATGGAAAACAAAACTATAGATTACGTGACAACGACAGTTATGAAATTAAAATGGAAACATACGAAATCTCTTCCCTGCTATTAAATATTTCGAAACGATCAACAATTAATAATAAAACTCAAAATAATGTAACGATTTGGAATTCTGAAATTTAAGTGGAAATCTCTGGAAGTTTTGTCTTCCGTTAAGCAGAGATCTGAGAAAAAGGAATATCTTGCGAGGAGATTAAAGATGAGAAGTAGGGATTAAAAGGTCTTGGAGGTAGCAACAGACTTTTTAGATTCTTGCAACCTTTTCTCCAGCATCAACGAGCCATGCGCCAAGGAACGTGTTGAGTTATTGTCGCAAAAGGGTTGGCGTGGTGGCTTTCAATCGAAGGCCGCGTGAAGAAAGCCAAAGAAAAGGGCAAAGTTAGGCAAATCGATCGATAAATACAGGGCACGATCAATGGGCCCCATCGAAACCCTTTTCTGTATCGGACGAAGAAAGGAACACAATTGGGACAACGAGGTCCTGACGAAACTGATGCACTTGTCGACGATGGATCATTTCCTGATTGATTTTCATCACAATAGAATACCAAGATCATCCTCTTCATCTTCCTACGAAACAAAACAGCGACTCTCGGACTGATTATAAAATGATTTTTAAAAATATTTATTAGGTGAAATGTTGATCCAGTTCGTATTCAATTTACATATTCTTGTCTATTAAAATTCCAATTATACATCAATTTCTCCTCTTCAATGAAAAATTAAAAATTGAACGAAGCAATGGACATTCTCAGAAACATTTTGCATCTCGAGTTTCGAGTTTCACGTTGAACTACTACGAATTCGTTAATTATACATCAATCTTTGCACGCGTGTACGATTAAACCTTCGAAAGTAATTTAACGAGACAACAAAAAGTTGCAAAGTCGTTTTGAATTTCGCATTTCGAGTTTCGAATTAAATTCCACGAATTTTTTCAATTATCCATTAATCACCCCGTTTCGATTGAAAGCGCGAAAGCCGCATCTAACCAAGCGATAGAAAATTCCACGAACGTTTCAAATCCTACATCTTCCGGTTTTACCAATTACGCGATTGCGACAATATAATTACAAACGATACAATAATACAGCAATCATAGGTCTTTCTCTAATCTGTCCATTCTGCCGAAATATTAAAAATCAATATAAAAGTAAAATACAAACAAATCTGAAAGCCAAATAAATCGTATCTACCACGCCCTCAAGAACACCCCATAAATAATCTCCTAAACGATCTATTGATCCATCACCAAAAACCCTGCATCTAATATCTGCACAAATGAAAGTTCCAAGGTACACGAAGGTTTCTCGGTCACCTGGACAACGATGACGTCACGAGAAAACACCCCGACACAGGAGCCAAGGGATGACTGGACCGGACCCCCATGGGTTCCCATGACCCCCACTGACCCCGTGGTTAAGGTGTTCCTTGAGAGGACTCTCGTTCGGGTTGACCTTGGTTACAGGTCACGCATATGTTCGAATCTAGACGACTTCCTGGACGGAAGGAAGAAACTTTTTCCCAAAATCTAACTCCACCGCCCCTCCTAAAATATTTTTGACGGCCTATTGAGATAATGCCCCGACCTCCGTACTTCTTCGTGGGGCCAGGGATGCAAAACGCCGTCATGAGTGCTGGAATTTTCAAGTTTTCTCACAGTCTTTACCAGCGTGTCACCGTGATCGAGCGTTTTTGAAAAAAATTGGTCAGCTTCTGGTGAAAGGTAGAAACGGTTGGTGACATCACGGTGACCCCTAGGTGGATCGTTACGCGGCGGTTTTCCAAAACGACTCTTTTACAGCTTCAGCTCGATGAGCACATGCTGCTTGGAATCCTGGCACGTGCTACTTTTTACAGGTTTTTTTTTTTTTTTTGATAGATGACGGGGGAAATTTTTGTGGAGTTTAGGGAAGTAGGGTGTATACATAGTGGCTACAAAATGCATCTGCACCCCATTGTATTTATTAGAGTATTTACGTACCGGTTAATTAAATCCAAGTATCTGTTCTGTATCAGTTTACGGTAGTTTCATATTACGAATATCCGATATCACGAAAACGAAACGTTGAACCTGATAAAAGAATGCTTTATTGGCAAATTAGATAATAATCTTTGTAGCCACTGTGCGTATCGAAAAATGGTTTTCGATTCTGTCTTTCGGGTGATTTTCTACGGATTACGGGAGGAAATCGAATGATAATTAAAATGATCATTAAAATGTACATAACGCGCACGAAGCACGTACATTCTTTATCTTAACACCATGAATATTTTACGTTGTCATAAATATTTCAACGTAATATTACGATACAATTGAACAACAGAGAATAGTTTCCAGAAGGGTTGCTGAGCAATCGTGTCAGAGGATTCGAAGGGCCACGTTTCTTTTCCCAGACCGTGGTGTGTCCAAACATTATTCGTAACGGCGCTCGACAAATTACCCACTCGACGGTGAGTTTCTTTTTTTTTTCCCCACCCTTTTCGTCCAGTCATTACGAACCAGGCGGCCAGACGAGCCGATTTTTTGCGAAAGCTGAAGATTCCCGAAAATCAAGCATATCCGTGCTTCCCTTCTCCACCCCATAACGCGCCATAATTCGTCAAGACTCGAGCTCGCCGACTTCTTTCTGTTGACACGGCGCGTTCGACGTTGTAGAAACATTGACCCTAACTGGTTGAGAACGAGGGAAAGAAGAGGTTGGAGAAGAAGAAAGAGAGGGGAAAAAATGTACGAGTCCATGGCCGTTAATATAAAAAATCGGGGAAAAAAAGGAGAGAATGGTCAAGTCGAAAGGGTTGACTGGACCTTACGAGCAAGTGGCAATGGTGGCAAAGGGTTAAAGGGTTACGTTTATGGTACAAATTTTCACTTTTCTAGTTTCCTTTGGTTCTTCCGTCTTTTTTCTGTCTTTTCTTCTTCCATTTCTTTCTGTCCTGATCCTTCCTCCTGGTTGGAAAAAGGGGTATTTGAGGTTCCATTGAACGCGTGAGCGGATTATCCTGTTATAAGCAAGAATTTTAGAGTTCCCTTCCCCCTTTTATCCCTTTCGCTGTAGCGTTTCGTCAATAAAAGTTTATTGAGGCCTTGTAGATGAAAACTAATTACTCTTAAAATGTTATGCTCAAAAGGTATGGCGGCACTGGTGCACATACCGAACGAATTTAATTTCTTTCGAATGTCGTGCGTTTAGGATATTTGAGAATCTTTTTCTTGCCCAGTTTCTCAGAAAAAGTGTTATTTATATTTGAATAGACATTTGCATAATTCATGTCATTATGAATATTAATTTACGGAGAGGACTGCTTGTTTTCGAGATTCAGTGACGCTTCTTCGCATATTTATTTTTATGGTAGAGAAGAATTTACGATTATTTGTCATTGTACAATTTATACAGTAAAATAGATAATGATCTCTTTCAACAAGATTCGCGGATTTATCTTTACGATTTTTTCAGGTACACGGAGAGATATTTATTACTACTGGTGACTACGTAGTTTATAGGCAAGAGCGAAGAAGAATACTTCTCTTTGAGTTTTCCTTTAGGAAATTTATCTTAATCGTTGATCTTCATCGTAGCTGGTACCAGTCGTTGATCTTTGCAAACTCAAACTATAATATTTTAATATATATATTGAATTGTCGTTAATATCTAGCGTTAATGTTACAATTAATTCATCTAAAATATACATCCTATAACAGATGTATATTAATTGTTCGTTCGTAATCATCTTCTATCGAAAAAAGATTTGCGTATAATATAAAGAGTTTAATTTTCTACGTGACTAGAAAGCGAGGTTACATTCGAGGATTTCTTCCATGGGTTCTTCAGGCGAATTTTTATAGTTGATTCGCCAGGAAAGTTGCGTTCAACCGTTCAAGTTTCTGCAACATTTTTTTTATTAGCAGAACAGAGTGGCGTTTAATTATTCGTTTTACGTGGCAGGATTAGTGTTTCAAAGGGGTTGCTCGGAATTTTTCGTTACAGAGAAGCGGCTGTCAGTCTTAAGAGCTTCCCTGTGTTAGTTTCCAACGGTAGCTTCAACCTTTTTGCCAAACCAAAAGAAACTTCCACCACGGTTCTTCCCTACAGCGTTTCTTTCAATCTTTTCCTTCATCCAAGCCAAATAATTAAGCTTTGACAATGTTAAAAAAACTAATGGACCTAAGAGAATCATCCTTGTACTTATAGTGCAAACAATTAAAACACAGAGCGTTTCGATTCGGTTCGTTAACTGAAAGAACCTTTAACTTAAATTTTTATCGTACAATTAGATACTAGAAAATCGTGAAAATCTATTTTCGGTATCTCCCTTGATGTTTTTGTCCCCTATGGAAGATATAGTTATATACAGGAGTCGGTCAAAAGTCACGATATTCGTGCGAATAAATTAACAATCGATTAAGCGAAAGTAGAATTTTATTTAAATGAAATATTACGAGATTTCGTTGTAAGATTAATAAGACGATTATAGAGGCTGTTTTATCAACTATTGCTTTATACACGTACATGTTAAGAGATAGATATTTACGCAGATTACTATGCTTCATTTCGATCAAATGTTCGTCATCCAACAAATCCGACGAATAAGAACTAGAAGAAAGAGAGAAATGACGAAGGAGTAGCTTTCAAATTGAACGTCGAATTATTGCCAGGCTCTATCTACCGGGAAAAAGCAAGAAATTCCTAGTCGTGCACGAGACACGGTCACGTCTTGACAGCCCCGTCATGAAATCTTCGGCAACGACAACGCTCACCTGAAGTTGGTCTGCTTTTTTTTTTGCTTGGATCCGGCCCCCGCACGGACCCCACGCCCGGACGAATTAGGGACGCGCGTCAAACCGTACCGGGGCCAGGCTTCTTTCGAATTCGTGACACCGGGTATTGAGCAACACCGGGACAGATCGGATGCGACGCGTTACAACAGTTTTTCTATTCCACCGCCTAAATATAAGCCCTGAAAACCACTCGAAATTACTTCTCCGAGGGAAAGACAGGATCTTTCGTATCTCTGCTTCAAACGGTGATTTGAAGTTTCTGTCGATTTTAGTTCGATGGAAAATTTATTTTCAAGAATTTCCTTATTTATTTGCAGAATACTGGAATAATGCAGATCCTGGATTATCTGGATTGTTTACAAGTGATTAGCGCTAGTCGATATTCTTAGATAAGAAGAAATTAGCGAGGGAAAGCAGGGTTTCGTCAAAGAAATTTTTGTCAGTTTCGTTGGAACCAGTGGAGATTAATAGCGGAGATTCGTTTAATCTTAGAATCCTCTTAATCGTATATCTTGATCTTAACACGATTGTCCTGTAAGATTGAGAAGTTTATAAAGCGTTAAAGAGTCGGACAGAGACAGAGTTAGGAAAGGAACGTTTAGAATCGGGGGAATTTAATGGAGCGTACATCAATTTAGACAAATTTCTTTCCCACTGCGATAACGACGTTCTCAGACATCGTCGTAGCTTCCTCGAAGCATTCGATCTCGAAAAACGTCATCGGCCTGCTCCCACGGGGCCGGAGAAAAATCGCAAATTAAGTCACCCTTTGATCTGCAGCGTGACGAACTCGCGACGAAACGTCTCGATCCTCCTAGATCCTCTCTTTTTCCGCGGCTATCATTAATCTCCGCCGTTAAGTGGAGTCGCCGTGAAAATATTTGCATATCGGGTTGCAGGCGCAAGCGTTTTCAGCCGGTTTGATCGATCGACGCCGAAACCATGTACATAGTGAAAAAAAAGGGTTGTCTAACCCTGCCTTCTAAGTCGAACAGAGAGTCACCAACGATCTCGAAATAGAAAGAAAGGGACGGATGGAGAATATCGCGCTACGGTATAGGTATAGCATGGTGTACTAAGTGGAAAATCGTCTTGAAGTCCTGGAATCGGGGTCTCGTCGCGTCATTGTCATTCAAAACGACTCTAAGTACAGTCGAAGATCGGACGGTTAAAATTAGGCCGGTGTTCCTCTTTCTTTTTTTCTCTCTCCTCTTCTTACACGCGATCCCTAGACTCGGCTGGTTTCGGCCCCTCAGACAAATGTTGAGGCCAGCAAAAGCTAGGGTCTCTATGGCAGAGTTGAGCAAGACAGAGTCGCGATTACGTTGAAGAAAGGAGGGGGGGGGGGAAGGAGGAGAAAAAGCGAGACGAAGAAGGGGATGCTCTGGACCATATGCAGATGAGAGCACAGATGCGAGGGGCATACGGAAAATCCGGTTTTTTGGTTGGCAGTGGGATCGTCTAGAGGGGACGTTTCGCGATTCCGTGGTCTGTATTGTCGACTGGCCTGGAGATTTGAAATACTCAACAAACACCCCCTTCGTCAACGATTTCTTGGTGCAGGCAAGTTTTGTAGATTTTAGGGCATTTGCAGTTCCTTAACGATGTCGAAAGAATAAAATTCTGTAATAAAATAACGAAAGCTTTGACGAGATTTCTGAACATGATAGATACGATTTCTAACAAGTTTTCTAATTTTCTCTTTTCCAACGATTTCTCGATGGAGGTTTGTAAATTGTAAGAAATATGTAGTTTGAATCTTGATATAGAAAGTATTTAAATGTTTCTAATAGGGTAATGAAGGTTTTGATAGGGTTTCCGAATAGGATAAATAGGATAAGAAAAGGATGTTTTTATAGCAGTCGATGATTTTTATTGAAAATTCATCTACTATTTTTAATAAAATTACAATTGAAGGGCTCGCAACGATAAGAGGGCAACTTCAATAGCTAGATTGTATTTATTGCAAGAGAGAGAAGGATGTAGATTTCATATTCAAAACTGCCAAGATTTATTACTACGAATATTAGCCGACTATGAATTTATAACATGTTTCAAGAAGTGATTTTCTTTTGATTGATTCTAAGTTACTTTTTATTGACCTACTCAGATTAATAAAAAATGCAGCTGCCTCCTTATTACTTCAAATGTTATTAGTTAATAGGCAGATACAGTTCTTTTTCATCATTAAACGAATCTTATCCGAACTAGCGTATTACAAAGTGAACGTTCTTATGTACCATAATGCGCAAATTATGTAGTAATCGTTCCAATTAGTTGCTACTGGGGTCCTTGAATCTCCACTCCCGTTTCCAAGATTTCTTTCCATGTAACAAACTTTCCATTGCGTAAGTGGGAACGTTAGCTCGAACGCGAAGTCGAACAGATCGTCGAATATCGAAATTTATCCAGAAAACCGCGAGACACTGCCACGTTTCCTCTGGATATCATCGGCATTGTCGATTTTTCACGCACGACCGCCACCGCGCGAAAGCAAAAACAATGGCGGCCGATCGAGTACGACCGCCACCTCGCCGATTTCACCGGTCATTATCCACGAACACGTTCACGCATCTCGTCACGAGGCAGTTCGTCAAAGACACGGGCTCGGAGACAATCCGTATTGGTGATCCGCGTTGGACTTTCGACGACAAAACGGCCGCGATCCACGGTCCGCTGGTTTTTGGTATTGGAAGTGAGGTTAGGCTGTTCCTTTCGACGTCCAGCCACGCTTGGTTGCTCCTAATCGTAATAAAACGTGCCAAGGTGCCTACTCCTGATTTCTATCTTCTCTTTTCTTCTTTTTTTCCCCGACCATTTTACACTATTCGCCGCTTCTACGATCGTCATTATCGTTCGGAGATCACCTAGGAGGATTTCGTTGTTGCTTTCTCGCGACGATACGTCGATTGTCCACGAGAAAGAGATCGCCGGTGCGAAACACGCGGACATATGGCAGCCGTGTGCCGCCGATTCCCTTCCGCTCGACGCCACGGGAGTGCACGTTCCTGAAAATCGCGGGCAGATTCCTTCGACGCTCACACCATTCGGCCAGATAATTATCGCACCACCTCGTGAAAACGACTCGTGAAAAGCGGCTAAGCCTGTGACACTCTCCTGGCTTCCTCCAGCACTCCCTCTCCTTCCTATCACTGGCGACGCAAGTTTTCCAACGAACTTTAAAGCCGCGTCGAAATTGAATTATACTGCACTTCGTGGATTGGAAACAGGCTGCAGAGTGTTTTCAGCAAAGCCACGTTGCTCTATGGTAGTAGAGTAGGTTGGAAATTCACAGTTTTTTTACTGCCGGTGGAAAGGATAACATTGTTCGACGGCAAATTATATTTTTGGAAATATTTGGAACCTTGTTGTCTGAAGGTGCTTCGAACGTGGACTGAGAGAATAGAAAATTAGAATTCTGGGAAATTTCCTGCGAATTTTTTCTTCCTTAATAGGTTGCACAGATGAGCTGATCTATGAATTGGCTCGCTCAAGAGCCACGTTAGTCAACTCGATCGATGGAAAAATGATACAGTTCCAATGATTATTGTATTAATTTTATCTTGGTACTTGCTGTCTCTTTGGAACAAATACATTCTTTTTTTTTCGAGACATCGAACTGACAGGCTCGATTATAAAGCTAACGAAGCTGGAATATATTAAAAACGAATAATGATTTTATCAATCAAGTTTTAAGTGATTTCGCCCTAAATTACAACACACAAGCCGCAACTACAGCTACTGGGACAATTACAAAATAAAGAGCATTAAATCGAAAATAACTATGTTAATACAGTGACGATAACGATTAATCGAGAAAAATTACGGCAGATGTCATTCACCGTGGCGCACGATAAACAGTGAAACCTCAAAAAAAAAGCCTAAAAAGCCAGCCTATCCATTGGGAAAAATCAAATATCCATCCCTCGAGTGATTTCGATCTGCCCCTCCTATAGACGTCACCATCGACTCGTTCTGGCTTGACCCCCGCGAAACAGGAAGAGAAACACAGTCAGCGAAAAAAAAAGATGGCGGTCAATCAGTTGGAGGGAGGAAAAAAGGCAACAAGGGTAGACGGAGCAACAACGAACCAGAACATTGCAAAAAAGTCGGCCAACCGCAGATAGCGCAAAGGGAAAGGGAAGAAAGGAAGATAGGAAAGAACGAATTGAGTCGTCGTAGTGCGTTTAGCGGGAAGAAAAGTAGCTACGTCGTTGGGGATGTTGGGGGGGGGGAAGAAGCGAGGAAAAAAGCAGGGAACTGTGTAACATCGTAGTTTTTCTCGATGGCGCCAGAAACATCCCGATTCTTCTTTCTCGTTCCTTCCAAAAAATAGAAAATCTTTTTTATTCTTGCCGTTACGATGTCATTAGAATATTCAGCGGATGAACGAAATTTCTGTTTTATTTCCACTTCCTAAGGTACAATTATTATAACCAAAAGAAAGTTTAAAATTGGCACTTGCGAGTATTAATAACTTTCTACTGGATACTTTTTACCACGTTAGTAACAGTGATCTACTTTGGTAGATATACACGTATTACGCCTATTCGTTGCTACTCTGATATAGAATTCTGTTTTTTAAAATTGCAACGAAAGAATCTTTTCAATCTTCTTTCGTTCCTCGTATTCTTATTTTCGTAATGATACGAATTTACATAGATATATACAGTATAGGAATCGATCGGATAATGTTAAGTATGGTTAATTGTGGAAGATATTTGATATGCATTAACGAAGAGAAAGTACAATACGAGAATGAGAAGTTAAAAAGTTCTCGACAAATTTCCTGTCTCGCGCTATGATACGCACGTTTAAAGGAACCACGTGCTCAGTCGAGACGCGGCAAGCTTACGGGAAAGCTCGAGGGGATACGATGCGTCATTTCGCACCCAGGTGGATTCTTAGGCGCGGAGAAAAACAGAAGGTCGACTCTTATGACGCTGCAATTTCCTCCGGGTGGATCCACGACGAAATTCGAATTGTCTACGGTTTCTACCGTTCCTCCGCACCAGTTGCACAACGATGCCCTTCCGATTCATGTGTATTCACGTGTGTAGCTCTCGGAAAAAATATTTAAAGATTAAAGGTTGGGACTTTAAGAGAAGAATCGGGGCAATTTTAAAAGATATGATATTAACCCTTACTGTGTGAACGTGGGTCTTTCGTGTCACGATATATTTCATGTATTTTAAATTTAATTTAAGAAAATTACTATGTAATTTAAAATATAAAATAGTAAATCCTTTTGCTAGAGGAATTTACTATGTAATGTATTTAAATGCATTTTTCGTCAAAAATTTTATGATAATCTTAATTTAGACGTTATATGAACCGTTTGAAACGAATTTCAATACTATTACGTCTCACGTTTACACGGTAAAGATTAATACATATCGTCGTATGTTAATATTTTGAAACTCTATTATTCCATACAATATTCCCGAATCCTTTGAGTGTTTTTTAAAATATTACTGGAATTGTCTCGCCGATTCATAACTGAGAAAATTTCAGCATTTCAGAAAGAATACAAAAGCGCGACTGCATCTCTAAAATAGAATTCCATATTATCCTCTAAATATCCTCCAAAATAGAATTCCATACAATATTCCCGAATCCTTTGAGTGTTTTTTAAAATATTACTGGAATTGTCTCGTCGTTTCATAACTGAGAAAAATTCAGCATTTCAAAAAGAATATAAAAGCGCGACTGCATTTCTAAAATAGAACTTATTCGGCATCCTTTGCTTCTGACACATCAACAAGAATATCATTGAATATTCACGAGGCGAACGGTATTTTTCGACATTGATTGTGGTAGGTCATTGAGGATCCCCTCCATTCTCGATCGCTTTTTTCGCTCGAATTCCTCGCAAGAAGGAACGACTAGAAAAGTTTCTGTTCTCGAACATTCATTCTATAGGAAGCTACATTGACGATAACAATTGAACTCCATAAATTGACAAGTACAAAAAGGCGATGATATTACAAACGTAAAAACTGAACATTGGTCGTCTAAATGCATACGTAACGAGCTTAAGAAACGAAGATAACGCGAACTCGATTTAAATTTAGGATTATTCCTATGTTTTTATGTTTTCTCTTGCTGCGTCTAAAGTACGCGATATTTTCTCATTCTTTCCTGCTACTACGCTTCATGTGTTCTACCTTTAATTTACTATAAAATTGCTAAATAATTTAATACGAAAAAATAGTAAATTGAAATATCGAGGACTAACGATGTCTTACGATATACGAGTTTAATTATTCCGTAGAAAGTCCAAGCTTGAATTTTAAGATGTTGAAGTTTGACTCAAACAACCCTATCTTACCTACTGTACACATAACGAAATCAAACTACTGAACCGAACCATCTGGAAATCTCTTAGATAAATCCCCTTCCGTTAAACGTGTTTCTGTTGAGACAAATTTATCGGTGCCGCTTATGAAGAAACACGAACGTCGAAGAATCGGAGTTTTAAAATAGGGATGATAAGCGACAGAACGCTCGTTAGATCATCGTTGCACCAAAAAATGTTGTAAATGAGCTGCCGGATTACGCGCCGGGTGAAAGAGGAAGCCTCGTATCTTAGACATATCTTGAGACGTCTAAAAACGAGGGACAGACTGAGAGGCCTGGAAGACAAACGCAATTGGACGCAAGAGGCAAGCTAGGATGAACGTGAACTGGTCGTCGATTCGAATGGACGTCGTCCCGCGAATTTCGATGGCATTTAAACGAAATTCGTCTACGAGAACAGGTTACTTATTTTTATGATCGCTTTTTACTCGATGACGTCGTCAGCATAATTAATCGCAATCTTTAATATAACCTAACTATTAATAAACCTCTAACTATTCATAATTTCTGCAAATTATTAACTCTATTAATTAGCCGATATGATTTGATTGGTCGATGATGTCGTGTCGTCAACATAGTTAATCGCAAGATTTAATATAACCTGACTATTAATAAAACTTTAAATATTCATAATTTCATCGAATTATCATATTAGTTAATCGAAGTAATCTCTTAGTACGATTGATTAAGTATTATCGATCGTAGAATCAAACAACTCTCGGAGTGTAGAAATATTATAGTTTCTTCATTTACGATATCTTTTAAATAATTGTCTTCTAGATAGAACAGGTGATACGTCTGTCTTCCCTAAACGTTAAATTCGTGCTTTCCACAAAACTCGTATCATTGCTCGCAGATTTGATCTCGTATCAGAAAATCACGCGAGTGTTCATAGTTTTAGAAATGTTTTCCTAAAAAAAAGTGGTATACCAGAAGCATACAATGCGTTGCACGTTTGAGAAACGGAAGACAGGAAAGCCGTGTGGCAGAAAATCTCCTCATAGGGTTCGTTTGATAAAATAAAGTGGACGAAGGGCGAGGGTAAAGAGCAGTCGACGTGGCCGCTTAATTAACCCCCTCCGTGAACTCTGCGCGGTCTCTTGTTTAAGCAATATCAATTTTACCACGGAGGTCCTTCGCAGCCAATATTGACTCGTCCGCGCCCCTCCCCCTCCCCCGAAAACGTATTACATACCACTGCGTATCCCGAAATCGGATCCCGAATTTTCCAAACGTTCTTCAACCCTCAATCTTCCTCTCCAAATAAGCCTCTCACATAGAAATCTTCAATAGATTTAAAGGAAAAGAGAAATTGAAACACACGATTCTCTGCGTCCTTCTTATCAGTCTAGTCACTGTCGTCGAACGATCTCAAAACAGAAATCTACAAAAAACAAAAGAGAAAAAAAAAACTGCGGAAAAAATCGTGGGTCGAAAAAGGCGATATCGTGGACTCGAAATCCTTTCACCGGCTTTTTGCCCTGTATATACGTATGCATGCGTACAGAGTAAAAAAAAAAAAAAAAAATAAAAAGAAGAGGAGGAGAAAAGAGAAGAGAAGGAGAGGGAGAAGATTTTCAAGCAACAGAAGAACCCTGCACCCGAACAAAATAGACGCTTCGTCTCGAGGCGAGGGTAAAAGAGACGGAGAGAAAAAGAGCGGCTAGGATATAGCAGAGGGGAACACGACAAAGATGAAGATACTCTCGTGACTAGAGCACACCCTGCGTAAGAAAGAGACAGAGAGAAGAAACGAGCAGAGCATACGGAGGACGCGATATGCCCGCTTAATTATCCCTCCCCTTTCCTCCCCTTTCACGTATGCGCCTTGTCTATGTCTTTCTCACTTTCTCACTCGTTATTCCTCTTACACGTTCTGCTCTTCTCTTCCTCTTGCAAACACTCGTTCGTTGTCTCTCCTTGCCTCGTGTTCCCTCGTTCTAGCTACTCGTAGCGAAGCGAGAAGCGTCGAATGAGCGAGCGGTGGGAGAAGACTGCGTGGAGATGGGAGTGGGAGGGAGAGCGAGCGAGGTTAGAGTGCACAGCGGAGTGAAAGAGAGGGAAAGAGCAGAGTACTCGGTTTCCGTGGCGTCAGAGTGGGGGTAGCACACGCTCCAGCCGCTCCGAGGGCCGCCACGGCGGCGCAAAACATTCAGTCGGCAAAAAGTAGCCAAGGGGTGAGCATCACCCTGAGCTACCAAAACGCATCCGTCGTCGAGTGTGCCCGAGAGAAAACCGCTGGATTTTGCGTCCTCTTACACATGTACACGCGATACATGCATGAGAAGTAACCAGTTTTAGACAACAGACAATGTTCCCTCCAAGCTGCTCTGTCTGGATCTTTTGATCGATGTGAGGGCAAGAAGAAGACGTCACGTCGCAGGATCGCGTAAGAGAACAGAGAGAGAAAGACAGACAGACAGACAGACAGACAGAGACAGAGAAAGAGAAGAAAAACAAAGCTAAAAAAAACACGCAAAGACATAACATACATAGAGAACTGAAGCCGTCCGTGCATGCACATGTTAATTCCTCATGGTGATACCTGTTCGATAATCGCAGTTGTTTTAAGATATCGTGTGAGAAGAAACTTTCGTTCGATGACAGAGGATAAGACTTGAGTGAGATTGTTGACGAAGGTGAAGAAAAAGACGCAAGGCGAGAAAGTGTCATGTGGTAAACAACTAGTTTATAGTGGTATATCGTGTTATGAGACAGAGGATCGCGCTGGACCACCGCGCCCGACAAGGTCGCAGCTGAGACTCGGGCACGATCGAGATTGGCTCAAGGTCGCCACGATTTTCTCTATTACGACGTTCGGTATATTCGTCGATAAGACGATAGCCAAGACGAGGACGACGAAGTGGAAGACCACGAAGACGGATACGCGATCGCTAACATCACGGCTAAAAGGAGAACGTGGTGTGAGGGAGACACCCGTAGAAGAGGAAGATCGGGATGGAGGTACGCGCGATGGAGTATCGTCCCGTGATGCCAACGGGGGTGATACCCACCGGACTGCAGGACTACCACACGACCATACCAGACCTCAGCCCGCCGAGGAGCCAAGGCTCCTCTACCGGTGGCGCTTCCTCGATCGGCGACTACGCGCCCCGCATGTACACGCCACCCACACCGCCTACTCCGCACGACGACGACAAGGTAAAGCAGCATATTTCCTTTGCTTCAAGGTTAACGCCGCGATCAGACGTTCGCTATGGAGTTTAGTAGACCTCCGTGGATTTTTCGTGTATTTCAGAAGGGTTAGAACAAGTGAGAAAAGGTTGATGATAATTTACCAAATAAAGAATCAAGATGATAACAAACTTTGCGCATTTATGGAAGATCTACCTAATGTGCAACGGTACATGCGAGAGTAAATAATATTCAAGAACGTATAAAATCTTCAAAGTGAATTTTTATAATTGTAACAAGCGAAGGGGTCAGTGATACTTTGGTTGTAATGTTGTTTAGGTAGAGGATTAGGACAACGGAATACGAATTTTGTGCTATTTATGTAAAATTATTGCGTTCATAGAGAAGTGCAGATAGGAATACGTAAATATTGAGGAATATAGAAAAGTTTCAAAGTAGACTAATAGATTAGAACAAAGTTGACAAAGTAATAAGCTACCGTTGTTTAGGTAAAAATTAGGATAATGCTATTATCGTATTACATTATTACTTGTACTTAGTACTCGTCGGTATAGTCTCGAGATTTAATTATATCATTAGGAAA
Organism: Bombus superbus; assembly: GCA_014737385.1. Lineage (NCBI taxonomy): Eukaryota > Metazoa > Arthropoda > Insecta > Hymenoptera > Apidae > Bombus > Bombus superbus. Next base: position 962,659 of record JACXIK010000051.1, read on the forward strand.
CCAAAAGTACTCTCCAAGGGAACGATTTATTGGCCACATCGAGTTATTGTAAATTAAATTAATTAAAGGGTGTTAAACGCGTTACACCATTGTGGAAAATAAAATTTAGATGTTGGAAGAAATTAAAACAGTGTCTGAATATATCAAACAAAGTTAAGGCAGGGTTAAGTAAAGGTACGACTTCGAGTTTTAGTTGGAAATTAGTTAATCGTACTATTTTGTGGTAAATTACATTTAGATTTGAAAAGAATCTGAAATGAAAAGTATTTCAACTTTAAAAGAAATTCGATAATTCAATATTCGTCGGCTTAACCGTCGGATCGTATCGTTCTATGGAAAATTAGATTAAAAGTTGTCAAACATATTTCAACATTGCGTACTAGCTTGTTTTTGTATAACAAGTCTCGTAGCTTGTATAGATATAGTTTTTGTTGAACGCAAATTGGTGCCTACGTTTTCTTAGAACAGCGTCCGCAACTTAAACACGTGTTTCTTAGAACAAAACCAGCGACATTCTTAGGCGTTCTAACGGATGTTGCATCGAGCCGAAATGTCTAACTTCAAACATTTGCTATAGGTATGTCGCAATTCGAACTGACAATGAGTCGTAAGTACGCTCGAATTCAAAAAACGAAAATCTCTCAAGTGCTTTCGCCACTGAAAATTGACTTCGGCATTCCGTATTCGATTATGGAGCTCGATTCTGTAAAATTGACATCATGTTTAAGTATAGCAACGATTCAAAGAATTATTATAAAACTCTGGAAAAACATACCGAATACTCGAAGCAATATGTTCTGAAATCACTGTTTTAAAATGATGTATGCAAAATTGTACGTAAATATATGCAAGATTAGTTAACAACTTAATTCAAATTTAAAGGGAAGATTGAAATTTACATTTCGCACGTAAAAATTGTCAATCTTGAAATCTCAGATATCTTATTGGTTTCGAGAGAACAAAACAGGTTTTAATTGATCTTTCGATAATTCTTCGCACACAATTTCCATTCCTTGATTCACACCGGAGCAGCATCCGATTTTTCGCTTGCCAAACCGTCTTGATCCGAAATCGGGTCAGATATTCGAACGCCAATGGCCTCGAAGAGAATCCAGGGATCAGTTCGGTAGCTTCGCTCGATCTTTCGTCCCTCTCGAAATTGATTGAAAATTCTATCCCGTAGCCGATTGAAAATTTCATTCGGCGCACTTCTTCCTCTTCCACGAAGCTCCTCTCGAATTCTGTTCGCGATAAAATTCACTTCTATCTCTCTCTCTCTCTCTCTCTCTCTCTCTCTCTCTCTATCTTCTTCTCTTTCTCTCTTTTTTCGTGGTCGGAGGACAGATGCACTTTACCTCTTTGGTTGTAACCGCGGAGTCTTCCGATTCTGAAATCGAATCGCAAGTTTCGAGCCGACGGCGCTCGACTTATACTCCTCTAAGGATAGTTAGTCTCCCGCCCAAATCGACTTGACGAGATTCCATCTCGGTGTCCCCATAATTAATTGCATCGTATTATTCGAAGCTGATTCTCGATCGAAACCGATCGCGTCGCCAGATAAATATTCGTGCTCGACGATGTCGAGATGTCGATTATTGTAGTTAATCGGCATCGGATAACTTTTCAGCTGATTGATGTTTCGATAGTTTTGATAGATTAGTCACAGCAGATTTATCTTTCTTTGTCTGTATTTATGAATGACGCGATGAACAAATGTTTTGGAGAATCTCCGTCGTTTTATAACGTTGATAGTTATAGTCCTGTGTCCTTTGAAGATCTACGAAACTCTTGCCAGCTTCGAATATTTCTTAACTTAAAAATTAATCATTGACTTTTTTCTCAAAAGAAATTGATTTTTTAGCGCAACTAAAATTTCAGGTACGTCATCAACCAAGCGAAGATCTGTCTAGAAATAATAGATTTGCAATTTCCAAGCTTGGAAATTTCATATTTACACGTTTCTATGCGTAGCTTTCCGCAGTTTCTGCGTTCGGTGATCTTACATTTATAAATTTCTACGCTAACGCGTAATCTTGTCTAATCTCCCTTTGCCACCGATTAATTTTCTAGCTTTACCGATCGAACTAAAAATCGACGATCGTATTTTCCTTCCGTTACCAATATTTTCAATGGCAAGGATTAAACTAATGTCGTTGAAAAATCTGGAAAAGTCCTTTAAAAGCGACGTCTTCGAAATCGAACACGAGAAAGAAAATCCCCGTCGGTGTTGGGTGTCGCGACGATTCCCGGCGATCTTCTCACGAAGTCTCTGCATAAGGGATCCCGAAGGATCAAGGCAGAAGATCCACTGACCCCGGCGATCTTAAAGGCGCATTCATGGCGCGCAATTTTCCAGAAGTGGACGACAATAAGGCGCTGTCACAATAAGGACTCCGGGAGACCGTGCAAGGAGAGAAATAATCGGCTGTCCTGAACACAGGAATAAACGATACAATCGAGTCTCGATCTTTCTACTTCTCTTTTCTTTTCTCTCTTGTTACGCGCCCCTGTTTTATTTTTCTTCGTCCCATTCGTCTATTTCTTCTCCTACTCTTGCGCGATTTCATCTTATATTTTCGGTCCTCTTTCTTAAAGCTTATTGATAAAGTTCGTCTTTCGATTTTTATCCTTATTCCGCCATTTTATCTCGCTTCTGTAGCTTCGTCGATACCTTCGTACTCTTTTCTTTCATTATTTTCCCCTAATACTATTCTTCTTATCAGTCTAGATTTTCTTTTCTGTCTCGGTATTTTAAATCGTTCCATTCGCGTGTCTCTTATTTTAATTCACCACCCTCTTCTTGTTTCCCTCGGATCTTGCGAATAGCTTTACCTATAACGCGATCTTATATCGACAAAGCAACGAGAAAGAATATGTTCCTGGTCTCTGGAAGAGTAGAAATAATTTTTATAATTTACCACGATTAATACGGTTAATAATATAGGAATAATCGATCCATAAGGCTTAACGTTGCATCGGCGCAACGCTACATTTGCGATTTTACGGAATTCGAGTCTTTGGCATTCAGCTTATAAAAATTCACACTTGCGTGGAATTCCGAGAAATTTGAAGTATTTACTCCGTGATATATAAACTACTTTCTCACGTCATGAAAATTTTTTTGTGTAGTGGGCTTCTACTACGTCGACAAAACAACCTGTAAGTTACTTTATTTACATTTTCATTTTACGCATTGTTCCATCGCTTGGAAACTGTAATGGACGGAATGAATGGAGCTGTAACGAATTAATTAAGAACTAATTTTAACGCACCCAACCGCCTTTGATTAACAAATTGATTCACTTTAGTCTCTACAATTCTTCTTCTTCGCCCCCTAAAAATCCCCTTTCCACCTGGGCTGGCTCAAGGTGAATCCAGAACATCTTAAACAGGGGACAAGGGCGTGTAGAAGTGGGGTGAGAGGGTGACAAGCGAGGGAGGTGGGCTTTCTTCTCGCCAAGTAATTCCATTTGTGCGTCACCGAGATTCTGAAACTTGACCTGTTAAAAAGTCCTTTAACGGAGGTCTCGTGTTCCAACTGCTAGTGGAATGAAGAAAGAGAAAGAAAAGAGGGGTGGTTGCTGGTACGCTCGTCAAGCCTCCACCGAGAGGAAAATTGCCGGAAAAGCCAGACTTTCATTCGTCATTGCAAAATCAGGGGACACTCTCTCTCTCTTTCTCTCTCTCTTTCTTTTTCTTTCTCTCTTGTCGCAATCCCTTGAAAATTAATGACGGTCTATCCGCGTGATTAGTGCCTTAGTCGCTTTCACCCTCAAGCTTCTTCGGTTATCGAGGTTTAAAGTTGCCTCCGTGGCTCGATCGCTGCAATTTAGAAACGATTGCATTAAACGAAGAAACCTGTTCCTCTCCATTCGCGTGTTCTCTCTGTTTAACCCCCTGATACGTCCTTTGGAAATCACTTTAGAGATAATCGTGTCCTTCGGATTTAGGAAAATACGAAAGCAATCGCGCTTTCTTATAATTAAAGTCAGACAGTTTGCTGAATTTTAGAAAATCTGGAAACAACGATTTTGTCTTTGCGACAAAGAATTTCCTAAGTTTCAGGAAGATATAAAAGCAATTGGTAGTTGACAGATTTCTTTTCAAGTTCCAAGAAAACATAGAAGCAGTCACGTTCTACTATCGTTTAAAAATCTCCTAAGTTTCAGAAGAGCAGGAAAAAATAGAACAGGACAATTTTGGAACGTAGTCAGAAATTAAATTAATAATTATCACCTTCGCATCGTATAGTAGAATAATTTTTTATGCTTGTACCTTCCAAAAATACAAGCTCGAGGCCACAGTTTCTTTTCCTTTCCGACAGATGTCGAAAAAATAAATGACTGTAACAGCCGTTACAACCCACAAAAGTATCAATATATAACGTCATTCTTCGTTTCAATTCTATATTATTTTATTCCACGATACCATGCAAAATATCAAAAATATTTTTACTTATAGAAACAAGAGATAACCTTATTGGGACACGAAGAATTCCAATTCGTCTCATTTGCTACATTCTCGTTAGATTCATCTCGAAGTAACTCTTATCGTTCATCTCTTTCATTCTACGACTTATTAAATGGACAAAATAAGTACTTCGTGCCCTGTTTAGGTTCTTGAGAGTCACTCGATACAACGAAGCTTATCGATACACTCATGTCGCATAAACTAGAGGAAACTAAACAAAATACTCGTCGAAGATAACTTTTTATCGAAGGGGAATTATTCGTGCAATCTGTCATGAGATTTTGAAATCGTTAGCGGAGTACATCGAGTACCATTCGTTTACATAATTTTCCATATCGAAGAGTTCCTCGGTTAGGAAAAGAAAGAAACAGATTGTAGCAATCTATGTACAATGGCACGCGAAAATATTTGGACACTCGTCGTAAAAAAACTTTTATGTACATATTGTACATTATATCGTAACTTTGTTTTCCGTTGCAACACTTTCTCGTGAGAAAGAAAATTTGTATACATATATTTATTCTTATTATATGTATTTCATATTTAGATTCGGGTTAGGTTGATCATATATTTCAACTCTCAAGGCTGTTGTGTCTTAGTTTCGTAATTAATTAACTTGTGACTTTGTTCTCTGTCGCAACATGTTTTCATGATTTGCAATGATATAACGAATTCCTTTATATCAACGAATATAGGACACCCTGTTTTATGAAAAATAGCACCGACTTACGGCATTATGATTCTCGGCCATCCAATTGAACATTTAGATACTTTTGCGATCTCTGCGGTTTGCACTAGATATCTTGCACGTACATCTTCAGATTTGTTCCAAATTTTACCATAATCGTAACGATCAGATGTTACAGTGCTAGCGAAATTTTAAAATGCTTCTTATAACGCGTATAATACGTCCATGAAAGGTTTCTACAAGCGTTCGAATACTTTTGTGAATCATCAGTCGCAATAAACAAATAAACCAATAAAAATAATCGTGTAATGGACGAACGAAGTAGGGAATGGCGGTGGAGAAGAATTGGGCACACTCTCAATAATTAAAAAATCGAGTTTCGTCGGCGCGACGACGGCGTCGTTTGTCGTCGGTTTGAGCGAGTTTACCGTCGGGAAGCACTTTCCTCGCGCATAAAACTTCCAAACGTTTCTCATCGGACCGAGCATCGAGCCACGTGCGCGCTCAGGCCGTCGAGAGTCTCAAATATTTGCGGGAAAATGCTGGGGAAAGGAACAAAGGGCCAAGCCCAGACTTTTATTAAATTAAACGATTATCCTAATAATATTAGAACTCTAAACGGCGAATCGTCAACTTTCGTTGCCGGACACAAGCGTTATTCGTCAAATAAATCTGAAAGCTTCTTTTGTTCTTCCTATCGTTGAAACTCTCGTAAAATCGTGCGCTTTTTCTCCAATTGTTGCCTCGCGATCGAAAAAACATCACGAAATCGCCTACATTTCAGAGAAATATTAACCTTCTTGTTGACGAGTTGAGTCGCTGACGACTTTAGCGAAATTTCATCCTTATTTCTCGGAATAGAAGTTTCGTTATTGAATAAAGATATTTCTACTTTATTAAATAAATGAGAAATGAAAATGGACTCAATAAGTAACTGTATCATCTATTAGAAACGTTGATCACTGCGTATCAAAATTTGTTTAAGTTTCCTGAAGGCCTAGAAAAATAAAAACATTAATGTAGGATAGTGCGGAAGATATTTTTACATTATTAAATAAATAAAGCATAAAAATTGACTCGATAGATACCTGTAGAACGCAGTTGCAACGTTGTTGTGTATATATCAAATCTTTTTCGATTTCTTCGAAAGCCTAGGAGAATAAATAAAAGATTAATATAATGTAGATACTGCAAACGTGAAAAAATATATTTGCGTCATTAAGCGTGAAATTTTGCTTGCTTCCTTCGTGTATACTCATCCAATAGTGGGGTAAAAAATGAGAATATTAGATTCTGCATCGCGCGGAGTTATTATTTCGAACTTGCAATTTTCGACAAAGTATTACATTGTCGCTGGAAACGGGTTTCGCAAATGATACACCACGTGGACACTATCATCGACAGGTTCGACGAAAAAAAGAATAAAAGAGGCGGGAGAGAAAGAAAGGAGAAGCGAGAAAAGGAAGAAAAATCGTATAGTACCGATTCAAGGTAATCGCGCGCGATTTTTGCGCAAATTTCACGTCCCCGAACGGTCAAGGAACTTTTCCCATTTGCCCCGCGCAGATTGAATAACTTTCAAACTTCTTTTATCGCTCCCTTTTTCCCCCTCCGAACGATATTGTGGTATCTGCCGCGGCATGACAAACTCGGAAATTAATGGTATCTTTTCGTATTTTGTCGTAGTTTGCGTCACCTTTTTTCTCTCTCTTACTTCAAAGAATTAGAACGGTCAATTCGTAATTCTTTTTATATAGAAATTTTATTTGTTTTCGATGATGATACACCTTTGCGAATTTTTGAATAATCTATCATGCGTCTTATTGCTTGATACAATTATTTAATTAACGTTTTAAATAATGTTGATTTAACCGTGGACTCTAGAGTGCGCATTGCGTTAGAAAAAAAGGATTGTAATACTGTATCTTGTACTTGTTATCATATATAATTATATACAGCGATATATGAATATTTAGCGAGGAAACTGTAATCATAAATTTATTAAGTTGAGACTCGGTTCGCGAGTGGTAGAGGTTAGAAAGAAATTTTCTTCTTCCGATTGGAAAGATGAAAAAAATGAGTCGATTTTTCGAATAATTCATTCTACGTGAACATAATCTGCTACGCGATAGGAAAAATCATACGTCTGTCTGCGAGATTCAGGCATATCGTTATGAAGAAGTACGCACAAATGTACTCGTGTAGATTAGTGTTTCAAACCTTGTTGAAATATTGGAAACAAAAGATATATGCGTGATATAGAACCGAAAAAAGAGAGATAAAATAAAAACGAAAGAAATTTTCGAGACAACCGAATATTTATTACTACTTCTCTTAAAAATTCCATTGTAAAAGTTTCCATCGCAAAATGATTCCTTAAAAGACGAAATTTCTTTTCTTACATAATTTCTAAATTAAATAAAATCAAATAATTAATTTTCAAAGAAATTATATTTGAAGAATAGGCAAAATATTATTAGTTAAACAATATTATATTTAATAAACTGCAACAGAGTGTTTAAATCGAAACGCATTTAAAAAGTATATATACCAAGAGTCAGAGTATTCGAACGAGTTCCTTGAGAAAAAGTTGTCTCTCTTGGAACCCGAATACGGCCACTTACTTTAAAAACACCCTATACACCTGGGGAAGAAACGATGTAAAAGAATCCAGGCCGCTGACGAAACTCGAGGCGGCCCTCTGCTTCAGCTTTCATTAAGGAATCGTTAGCGCCGTTCTCATCAGCATCCTTTTCCTTCTTCTCCCTTCTCCTTCGACGTTCCATCCCTCCGCTTCATCCACTCTCTATCCCTTTTTTCTTTTCACCCGTTCCTATCGTGGTTCACTTTCCTACAGTTACTCTCATCCTACCGACAGCGTTGTGCATTTTTCTTGGTCCTTTTTCCGACGTGATTTCACCCCCGACCTTTACCCACCCTCTAGATAGCGTATCTTCCCTGTTGGCTCTGTTTCTCGTGTAATTTCCTCCGTTTTTAGAATATCGGTGAATTTTTTCGAATTTCTTTTTCTTTTTCATCGAACCATCCTTTACTCTTGTTACATACTTTTCTTTTTTTTTTCTTTTTCTAGCTTCTTCTTCGTTTTATCCTCTTTTTCGGTTCAATTTCGTTTGTTTTGTTTTATTTTCTGGCCCTAACGATGTACGGCGAAGGGAAGAAGAATTTTCGGGGTTTAATACGTTTAATGGAGGCATCGTGTCTTTCTCTACCCGCGGGGAAAATGCAACCGAGAGTTTCGTTGTCTTTCTTGAATGGCTCGGGGCTTTTGCGGCGATTCCTGACAGCTGACTCTTTTTGCCGGCGGTTTTTTGGCTGGCGGGTTTTTCACCGACGCTCGGCGCTTCATCTTCCTCGACGCTATCCCCCTCGAATATTCTTCTCGTCGTCTTTGATACGGAGGAGACGTGGTTCCTTCCTTCTTCTCCCGAATCTTTTCACCTTCGTCCTCGAATCTTTGCGAAAATCCACGGGAAACATTAATTTTTCACGCGCGCGATGCTCACGAGATTTCGTTGAGTCTGAAAACTTATCTTCTCTCTGTCTGTACATGAGCGTTTATGCAATTTTCCTTCGTTTATGTTTATTATATCATTATTATGCATATAATCGTCCTTTTGATGTACGTTGAGTCGAATATCATGTTTCGTTAATAGGTTCGAGATTCCGCGAACTATTTGTATTTTATAGGTGTACACGTTTTATACATTTTCACTCCCCGCGATTTTCACCCTTTTCTCCTAAAGAACAGCAGAGATCTCTTTCATGTTGTAAAAAGAAAAAATATTGGCCGGAGCAAAGACCGAAAGAATACCGTCAGAAAGATATACAAATCTAATATTATGGAAATTTAATGAAAAAATAGAGCTTCGTAAATTTTGCAACCGTCTCGCACAATTTTCACTCTTTTCCCCAAGAGAAGTTGCTTTTCTCACCGCAAAAATTCTTGTTCACCTTAAAAAATATTGGGTTCGGCCAGACTTGAGAAGCAATATCAATTTTGCATGTCCGAAACAAAGTAGGATTCCGCGCTGTTGAAAACGGCGAGCGGCGACGAAGGGAGAGAGAATTGTTTAACGAAAGAACTGGATGGAATCGAACGCGACGGCAGGTGAACGGCACGTGCGTAAACGGTGAAAGGAGAACGCGAGGAACAGAGCAAAAAGGAATGAAAAGCGCGAGTATACAAGGTGTGTGCAACAGGGAAACCAGAAGGGAGAGAGGGAAGCGGTGGTTAGAGCGGGAAGGAAATTCGGAGAAAAGAGGAAAACCTGTCGAGATATCGTTGTGAACGAAAGAAAGAGGGAAACAGATTGGAACACGAGGGAGAAGTTCGCGCGAATATTCTTTCTGTTTCGTCCTCGTGGCAGGTGGAAATGGAAGAAATAATGGAAACGTATGGAGAAAGGCTCGAGTAATTTGTTTTTGGAAATTGTGATAAAAATATTGGAATTATTGGACGAGAAAGTAGAGTTTATCATATTCAGAGTAGTAGGAAACTCGTGACTGCAGTTAACATCCTAATACGCGTCTGAAACTTTCATCCCTTATGACGGATCCTTCGGTATAAACAGTAATTTGATTTAATATTTCGAATTAACCGCTTGTGTAATTTCACCAATCTCTTTGTGTATTAGAAGTAACTGGTTTCGACATTTAAATAACGTCAAAAGTGACAACTATCAGTTCTGTAGATACTTTTGCAAAATTACCGTCAACCCTTTTTGAGACCCAGAATCAATTTCATATTCGTATTTCATTTTCAACGCACAATTTTAATTATAATTACTCATATATAGTGTATCAGTGTCTAGTTACATCTTAAAAGTTCTAATATTTGTATATTACGCATCATTCTTATTCAATAATCCTTCTCGTGCAAGCGAAGAGAAACAGTGCTATACGATCACGGGTAATTTCAGGAAGAATATTTCTTAGATTTCAATCGCATAGAAGTCACTATAGGGGATTGAAAAATCCTTTCAACGATTCACTACGCAATTAGAAAGTACTACGCAAGAAAAGACTCTGGAAAGATATAAATCGAACGCGCAATTCAGTCCCTTAGAGGTAATCAATCTTCTCTAAAAGTCATAATGTCTCAGCGTCCTCGATCTCGGTCATCCACCCCCCCAACAACGTAACAAAAAAAGAACGAATATCACCGTAGAGCGCAAAATCTCGCGAATGATCTAGCCAATAACTCCAGCAGATATCCCTCCTTCCGAGCTAAACCGTTAGAAGTATCCTTTGGAGGGCGCAGATGGTCTCCCCCTCCTTTTTTCATCTTGCATACGTGTGCGTGTTTATGTAGACTCGGCCATTCGCCGTTGAGTGCGTCGCAGCCCCGTGTGTGTACGCCAAAAAGGGAAAAAAGAAAAAAAAAACGGGAGAAAAAACGAAAAAAAAATCCTCCCCTAGGACCACTCGGCATCCGCGTTAGCATAGCCAAGGGATACCACCCCGATCGAAACGACCAACCCCCTAGAATCTCTCTCTCTCCTTCTCTCCCTTGTATCGTGCGTCGATGCAAAACTCGAGGAGGTGGATCCCTTGCTTTGCACTCGGGGCTTGTAACACACCACCCCTCTTCCACCCCTTCTGGCTAGCTGGGCCTGTTGATTGAACTGGCTCGACACTCTGCCTCATTTTGTCGTCCGTGCTTCACCCCTCGTACGCGTTCATCGCGTAAGAAAGTTTCTTCGTCGTCGTCCTCGTGGAGAAACCGGGAGTGCTATGTCTGGAAGGGCCGTGGATGGGGAGTGAAAATGACCAGGTACGTGCGGCGATTCGACGTGTTTGTTTTGGCGGGAGCTGTCGGTGAAATTTCATGGCAACTTCGTGGAGGGTTGCGGCAAGAAGATTAGTGCTTAGGAGGATCTCGGATACTCCTATACGTCGCAAGGTTGATCGTTGGATTTTATATGGTGCATAGGAATTCGTAAACGAGGAAGGTTCGTAAGAAGAAGCTGGAGGATGGAATTTGAAGAGCTAAGATAAAGTTAACTTAGGAAGATTCTGCGTAAGCGACGTGTATTTGGAGATCGTGGAAAAGGAAGCATTTCAGTCAGTCACCGTAGTCAAAAGCAGTATATTGGTCGATTGTTGTGATATTTGTGAACTGGAGAAGATATAGCTTATTTGATGGATGGTAATTTGTAGACGTAGAAGGTTGACCGTTCGTAGAAAATGAAGATGGCTAGTGGAGTTTAAAGGATGAAGATAAAGTTAGATCGAGCAGATGTTGAATGTCGTTACACGCGTTCGAAAATCGTGGAAAGAGAAGCATGTTGCGGTGGTTATTTGTGAATTGGAAAAAATGTATTTTGCATGGTAAATGATAATTTGAGAAAGTAGTAGTAGATCTAATTGTTAGGGGAAAAGGAGGATGGACGTTAAAGTCTGGAAGAGTTGTGAGTTGTAAGGAAGAATGGAAAGTTGGAGTTTGAAGTTAAAAGGATTTTGAATTATATGTTTGAAAAAAGATAATTGAAAGGCAAGTATTTTATATGGTAATCGTTAATTTACAAGCTTAAGGAATTAATCCTTGAAGAAAACGACAGATAGGAATCGTGAAATTTGCAAAGGGATTTGAAGGATGTTCGTAGCGAACTTTGGACTCGGTGTTACATTTAGAAGAATGTTACTTACTAAGAAAATGCATTCTATATGACGAGCAAGCGTTAATTATCGAGAAGGGAAGGAAATGGATACCGGAGTTCGTGAACCGAACTGAAGTTCGGAGAACGAAAGTAAAGTTAAGCCGTGGGTTTTATTGATGTAGAAGTGGCGGAAGATTTGTGGAAGAAATCGGGTGGAACGTGGTTAAGAAGGATTTTAGGGAACTGAAAATCGAAGGATGGTGAAAGAAGTGCGGATTGATTCTGAGGGATTCGGTACTTTCCTCAACTATAGTATCTCAAATAAAAATTCAACGAACGGAAGAGTCTTGAAGTATAAAGAATTTTTATACTCTTGCGTAGTTTGAAGAAGAGGGTGCGGAAAGAATTCCTAGTCTTCCTCGAATAACTTTTTCCTCGGTGAAGAAAATATTTAAGTTGGAATTTAAGAAGCTTACATCATCGATAAAGAAAATTATGTTTCTTGTTTTTTTTAAGTGTCCCGATATTTTCGTTCAAGGAAATGGTTAAAGGATGGAAAACTCGTATCCAAACATCTATAGATGTATTATGCGTGTTACGTAAATCATTTTGAAATTTTATTATCACGCTACCGTGATTATATCGATTTCGCTTAAAGTTAGACATTGGTTTGAAGCAAACATTGATTTGCAAATGGCAGAAAATAAAGTTATAACTTAATTAATTATGAAACCAAGAGAATGGCACTCTTAAGAGTTGAAATATTTAGGTCTAAATTCTCAAACTCTTGATTTACATTACTATGACTATCGGCTTGTCAATTATCCATTATATTAATAAATTTCGATGTTCAATGGGCCCACCTTTATCACTTATTACGCGTTTAAGATGGCTACTAATGAGGTACACTTTTTTTTATCGAACATACGTTTGCAGTAATGTTTCGTATCTTGTATGTACACTCTCAGATTGGTCTCAAATTTGACCGATATAATCGAGACTGTCGTCTCTCGTTATAACGATACTAAAATTTTTCAACGTGTTATAACACTTCTGTATACTTTGAAATATTTTCGTGAGCCATTATATACCGTAATGATTTCTCTAATGTTTTGACCACTATCGCGAACAATTTGTCCCTTCTTGGAAGCGAACATTAATTATCGTGGCGCGTTTGAAGAAGCGTGAAAATCGCGGAGATAATTAATGGGAGCGACGAGGGTGAAGTTGGTCTTTCTGCCTGGATGGCACAATGATGGCAATTTCGAGCGTATGTCAACGTTTTTCACGAGTGCTCAGGTACCGAAGCAAAAAGGAAAAGGAGGAAAAGTGAAAAAGAAAAAGAAACGTTTCTGGTGTAACTTGAGCGGACGAAAGGGATTCTAAATCTAATTGACACGAATACACCGGCCGAGTCATTACGAGAATAGTGAATTAAACGAGGGGGAAAATAGAACTTGTGCTCGACGTTAAAATTAATATGTGTTGCGAGGGCACTGAAAAGAACGATTCGTACAAAGAATGAATATCTCAGCTGCACAGAGAATTCAGGAAAATAATTATAGTAAAAAATTTGAAAATTAACAGTGGCTGCAAATGTTATTCACCGGCCTCGGAGTCTCCTGAATTTTCAATGGAAAGTTATATTTTTTTCTGCTCAACTCGAGAACCGTGTAAACACTTGTAACACTTGAAACATGTCTCTTAAGTAATTAACACGTCAGTGTACGAAATTCAATAGTTTATTCAAAACTGTCAGACATATGTGACTCTTCACACATGTGCAGATTACATTATAACCTTGTAACGTTCGTGTTGCTTTAATCGTTCAAGATTATGAATATTAAGCATCTGTTCTTTTTTTCTTTTTTAAATCATGGATAGTAATCATTCATGCATTACCAGCAGCGAGATAGTCGTGGTTAGAGGAAAAAAGGAGAAGAGGGACAGAAATGGAAGAAAGCAGATGAAAAATTGACGAGGATGCTGAACCGGGTAATAAAAGAATCCTGATCGAACGGATATCTGCCATTTTGTTCGCTTTGATGCTCTCGTTCGATTTCCTGTTACGTTAGAAAAAAAAAAGAAAAAAAAAGAAAAAACGAAGGAGCAGAGAACAAGTTAAGGGTAGGAAACGTAAGGAAAAGTGGAATGCAAAGAATACGTACATATTTTCTGCGTTCATCCCGATCTTTAGAATCGTCGGCATATTGCATCATTGTTGTGTAATAGCTGGCACAAGAGCGTGAAAAAGAAAAAAGAGGAAAAAGAAACGAAATCAAGTTTGTCGGACGGGAAACTGTGCATTTTCCGTCGACAATATTTTCCATTTTAATGAATACGAGTAAAGAAGAACCATTGTACACGATGTGATTTCACTTGTGCAATTTTGCTTCGTTTCCTGTGGACTTCGTTTGGCTTTGCCCGACCGTCTTTGCAAAAGAATATTTGCATGTGTTCTTCTGTTTGCACTGTTTTGTCAAACGTGTGCGTATTATACATGTTTCCAGTTGTAGACGTCAGTCAAATTTCATGAAAAGCGTCATTCGATTCCTCGAGTACCTCGCTTTTCAATAAATCTGCTAATTTTAGATTTGATTATACAACTTCGTTGATCCTTGCAACATAGAGTTTTCGAGTTCTCAGATTTCGTTTAGAATTTCATAATTTATAGCTCTGCAACCTCCAAAAGTTACCCTCGCAAGTTATAGTATTATCGAATAAATTTGCAATGTTCACTCAGTGTCTCTCAACGTAACAATTTCGAAAGCATCCCGCCAAAGTAACTGTCTGCTGTAATCTTTTAAAACTCATTCAATCGCTAAAAAAATCCGGAAGATGAACTTTTATAAAATCTCCAACCACTCTAACGGATATCCATTTCGTCCCTAAAAAATTCGCCCCCAGCAGAACGAGAAAATCCACGATAAGCGTAATCCGCATGTACATCGAACGTTAATTCGATATCCCAATCGCCATAATTTTTACACAATTTTCTAATTAACCGCGAGCATGTCAAACATGATTGGGAAATAAAAATCAATATTCGTTCCACCCCTTGTTTCGATCGCCCTGATTGCAAACAAATCATCGTACGTCAAAAAGACTGGCGGGAAAAAATGGACACAGATCGAAGAAGTGGCACCTCAATAAATTTTCACTCGTTAAAACCTCAATTACGGGCGGTCGTTTTTGCGAAGCGGACTCCGCTCGAAAAAAGCAGCACGAGACAGGCTCGAGAAAAACAAAGGGTGCGAGAACACGGCGTCTACAAGAAGCTAAGCCACCGTTCTCCTTTCCTTTTCTCCCATTTCATTCTCGTTCGTTCGTTTCGGGATCCTGGTGTTCTTTTTATTGTTCGCCGCGAGAAAGGGATAGATAGATAGATAGGTAGATAGATAGATAGATACAGAGAAAAAGAGAGAGAGAAAAAGAGAGAGAGAAAAAGAGAGAGAGAGAGAGAGGAGTTTTCTACGCTAATTATCGGTAAAAAGTTTCGGCCTCTTTTACCACGCCGATGAATTAGAACTTTTTTAGAAAGCTGGGACGTTTCGATTGACTGGACACGGTTTGAATAATTTTAAGAGACTTAAAATTAGTTTGACGTTGGAGTGCAAAAATCGAGGAAATCGAGACTAATTAACTTTTATTTCTTATAAAACTCTCTCGTGTTTATTTTCGTAGCAGTGATACAGAAAATTTGGTCTTTTATATCTCGTACTTTCATAATTAATTCTGTTGCGCCCTTTGCATCATTCTCGACTCCGTGGTTAACAAATTGAAATATATAAATCAAAGATCACAACGGGATCAGAAAGAACGATAAGTTTATTATTTTTTTAAAGATACTTATATGTAGAAATACTTATATTTACAATACGTTACACTGATGGTACAATCAGTCGTATAATAATTGCGTAATAGAAGACACAACACTTGTGTCACGATTAGTTTACTACTGAATTTACATTAACATTATAGTACTATAAGTTCAATAATTCCTGTCGTTTCCTCAGTTTCCTTCAATATCTTGATAATATTCCAAATAAATTACTTAATTACCTATTATGGTGAGCTATATTCTAGCGAACTATAGTTCTACTAAAGTTTATCTTGTTATCATCTGTAGAAAAGGACAATACGAAAGGAAGAAAAAAAAAGATTGCTTGTTCATATTTCAATCTCAACCAGGATAACCGCTGTAGAGAGGCTGCGTTTACGACAGGTAATTGTTGCAGTCGAAGGCATTCCAGCAATAGCGAGAATCGTTCTATGGAAACGCCAAGGAAAAATGTCTTTGCTCCCTTTTCCTCCTCTGGTTTCCCGTTCTACCTCTCTTTATCCGATTCCCTTCTCTTTCGAACTATCCTTCACTTTGTTCCTTGACAAACCACGAAATCGTTCGGTGCTACTTCGTACAGCTTCCAGATGGACTTTACCCTTTACGTAAAAATTTATTTATTCGTTATCTTTCTTAGAAAAACTTCTCGCATAATTTAGAAATCGTCGCTCATAAAATGCAAATCACTTGTCTCTTAGATGTTCATTTATAAAGTATATTGTGTGCCTATATTTTCTGTATTTTCTTTTGGAATTTTAAGATACTAAACGATATTTTTAACCATGCACTCTTTGGATTATTTCTCATTTAATCGTGTCCCTCTGTTCGAATCTTATACCGAAGTATTATTAAGTTTTTCCGTTTATTGAAGTATTCTTATACGGCACTCACAATAGATTGGAATTATAATGTCCCACGTGTACACCACTCTTCGTAATATAATGAGCATTGACTGAAAAAATAATTGCAAATGAAATCTAAACGTTCAAAAATCACAGATAATCGAACATAATTAAAAAGAGTAAACAAGTAGGAGAAGAAAGTAAAACCGAGTCAGTTAGTCCGATTTTTCAAGCATAAAATCATCGAGAATCCACGTCCATCTCCTTTGGTCTTTTTCTTTTGTTAATTATCGCACAGGAAACGCGCGATCATTAACGATCCATCTCTCCCTCCGTCTCCTCCTCCAAGTCTTATTTTCCAAAGTGCAATCGCGCTTGAATTACAGCTCGCCGCGACCACGATCTAATATATCAGACTACAAATGGTCGAAACCACGACTCTAGTGGATCGTTGGCAGAAAAAAGAGGAAAAAGCAGGCACGTCCTCGAAAGAAAGTCCCTCGTGAAGGCTCGTTTCTATCTGGCCAAGAGATAAACGAAGTATCCTTTCGAATGCGAGCACGTAATTTCATGGAAACTATTTAGGCCGGTTAAAAGGCTATAATCCTGGTGAAAAAGAAAGAACAACCAGTGACGTGGTCGTTGATCCTTTCTCCCCTTACCGTCTACCTCTTCAACTTCTTTCGTTTCGTTCCCCTTTCATCGTTTCCTTCGTTTCTCGTTTTATAAAACTTGGTTTCGTCTCTCGTGATTCCGAGGCATCGTTCCTAGGAACGCGGCTCCCCGGATAATGAATGGCGAGAATAGAGCGTTGGATCGCCTAAGCTCGATCCACAGGTGCGGATGCTGCACTCGTTTCGCGACGATGCCGCCGGAAGTTGCAACGTCGAGGCGTTCCTTTCTCCGTAACCGCTGTCCTCTCACCGGTTCCATTGCAATCGTGTCAACTTTTAACGTCGCTATTGTGGATTATTCCTGCATCGTGTTTTTTGCCGAGTACGTACCTGGAATCTGCGTTGTTCATCCTGAAGTAAAAAGGAATTTCTTTTTCTTAGAGTAGAAAAGATGGAGTGGAAAAGAGCGTGTAATCGAGCAATTTTCTTTTCTTTTTTCTTTTTTTTTTTTAATTTTTGATGAACGATTGGCTATTTCTATTGGAAATTTAGAATCAGTATTAACGTTTCAAAAATTTGTCGGTCCTCTTCTGCAACTTCTGCATTGTCTACACTCCTTGGTTTAACTGGATTTGTACCGTATCATTCTTTTATTGAGTTCGTATTTAGAAATGATATTTGTGATCCAGAATGTTCGTCTTCTTCTTGACGCGAAATAAATTTCTAATGGAACAATTTTCTTCTTCAACTTCTGACAACAGAGTAAAGATTCTTATCGAAGAAACTATAGAACAATTATTAACGTTTCAAAATTTTACCAAGTCTCTTATATACTCTATTTGCAGAAGCTTAAAAAGTATATTCCTATTCTGTAACTTTCCGAGAAAATGTTAATCGAGTTAATTTAGTAAAACTCCATTTATACGAACTTGTCAGAGGACAAACAAGAGTTTGTAACAATATACGTGAAATAAAAGCAATCTAGAAAACTTTTTAACACCTTCCTGCTTTCCACACCTTTTTACCCAATCAAAGATACTTCGCAAACTAAAAATTCGATCATAAACTTTTCGAATCAAGCTGCACCAAAAATTCCTCTACTCGTGAAGCACGACAGGATACAGATTCCAGATGTACAGGAACGGCCATCGTCGAATTAATTCGCATACTGTTGCGGTGCGCGCGTTCCCCACGTAAACGATCGCGGATTAAGGACATAAGCGCGGAATATAAATTGCCAGGAAGTTTTCGACGAATTGTAAATCGCCAGCTCTAATGCGATGTTCAATTATGAAGGCCGCGTATAAATGACTAGAGTACACAGAGCAGCCGAGCACCGCGTTTAATGAATGGCGGTTTCGCGGGCTTAAGGCCGATTCACACCTACCCACGCGGATCGTTGCCCACGAGGGGAAAAACGTGATTTGCGTGCGAGAGGGTTGCGTGCTTCGCTTTTTTTTTCTTTCCTTCCTTTTCTTCTTTTTTTTTTTTAATCGCTCTTTAATTATCTGGGGCAAAAGGATTTCTTCCCTCATTTATTTCTTTATTCCTTTTTACGGCCTTGGTTAATTGTTAGGAAAAGTGATTCCTTTTTCTTCGTTTTCTTCTTTATAAGAAACGAATTAAGAAAGTGATAAGCTTGTCGTTGGTGTACAAGTCGTATCTGATATTTGATAAGATGGATGAGATATTGTATATTGTTATCAAACTTTAATTTTGAAATTCTATATTACCCTCCGGTATGATCTTCGACTATGATCACCAAGCTATTGTTTCCTATTGTATCATTGAAAATCAAAAACTCATCGCAGGTACTACAAATTTCAAACAATTTTTACAAAACTCTCCCACGTGCTACCAAACGATTATCAAATATACGTACAATTGAAATGTATCTATCCTATCTAGCATTTTCTCGTTTTACAAGATATGTTGCAATATTTTCCCTATTTAGTTCCATTTTAAATTTCATTAATGCGACCCTTGACTTTTAAGAATCAATCCCGTAATCGTAAAATAGAAATATTAATATTATTAATTCCAATATATATAGTATATATCGAACATATATGAAATATGTATCGCAATATTTACACATTAATTGTAAATTTTCTTTATCTTATCCTAGAACCATCTCACGCTGAGCAAGAGTGTACAAATTCTGCCATTCATGAAGAAACGATAAAAGGAATTCATCGATAAACAAATTAAGTGCTCGAAACTGGTTAATCTTCTCTCTCGTGAAATCGAACTGGTGGCTTTTATCCCCTTTTTGAGGCATTTAGAAGGAAGAAAGAAGGAGTCGAGGAGAAGTTGTTCGACGGCGTGAAAAAGAATCGACCAGGTCAAGTTTCGCTTTTCGTTAGGGTGGTCGAACGAACGGCCAATTAGAAAGAGGATTGTATAATTGGGGAGATAAAGAATCAGCTGGATACTCGTTCGAGCACCTACCAGCTGCCGTATGCACAGCCTCGGGACGAGATTGCCAGAAGAAGGAAAAAGATCGAATCATCCTCTTCATCGTCATCATCGTCCTCGTTATTATTATCATTATTGTAATCGTCGACAATTTTGTCGTGGTGTGCTCCTTGAATTCAGCACCGGAAAGATTCCTCGTCTTTCCTTATCTTCTTCTTTGTTTCTGTTAGCATTTCCACCCTTATTCGCGCTCTTTTTGTTTTATTTCAACCACCGTTACTCGTACTTTAGCTACGCTCAGATTAGAACCAAAAGAAAAATTAGAAATATACATATATTTATCATGCCAAGGATACTCGATTGCTAGTTTCTTGGTCTTAATGGTAGAGATGAATAAGTATACAAGGAAATAAAAATAGAGAAGTTATATTAGAATATAAATAGACACGTGGAGAGTCGTAGAATTAGGAATCTGTAACTTGGCTTAGGTTCCTCTTGCCGATGAAGATGATTAATAAACTGCAAAAATGACCCTTTTATAACGTGTACGAAGATTTATGGTAGAGTGTATATTTCAGTATAATGTCCCACGTGTTTTAAAAGTGTTACAACTCGATATAATTCAGACCTGTGTTAGAACATCGAAATCGTCAAAGAGAAATTTCTAGAGTTATCAATGGAAAATTATAAAAATAATATTCGACCATTGTACTGCAAAATCTATTTAGTATAAATAATTTTTTGCAACTGTTCAGATATATAGTTTTCCGCTTCTCCTTAAAAAAAAACTTGCTTCGGTTGTATCACTTTTGAAATGTACATGGCAATAATTAAATGTTAATGTAACAAACCAGACAGTATGTGATTAACTATAATTAAGTTTCCCGGTCTCTGCTTCCTCGTCAGGATTTCAAAATTTATTGGCATTTCCACAAAACATTTAATCGTTCGTTAAAGAGCCAGTTGTAAAGTCAATTAGTCGTTCTTCTTTCATGCCGGCGATGACGCGATAAGGATCTGAAAATTCATCGTTCCGTCTCGATTTCACGATTTCCTTCCCCTCTCGATCCAGTTATCAGTTCGGCATTCTAATTAACGCAACAATGTTGCCCTGTTGCGCGATCATAAGGGCATCGGTTTCTTTACTGGCTCGACTGTGATCGGCGGATCTTTGTGTTCAGCATCATCGTTCATACGCAAACGGTTTACATTGTCACCGTTGCCAGCTTGTAATTTTAATAGAACGCCGGATAATCGATAACGAAAATTACTGCCTGGCGATTCTTTCGGTCTTTTTGTTCTCTTCTTTTTATTTACTCTCAACTTCACCCTTTCGGTGTACGCCGCGCCGTCGCAGTCGACGTCGTTATCATTAGCATCATAATCGTCATCGTGCGCCATTAAAGAAAAGAACCAGTTCCAGAGGGCTCGGCCTTCTCGGCGT
Organism: Bombus superbus; assembly: GCA_014737385.1. NCBI lineage: Eukaryota > Metazoa > Arthropoda > Insecta > Hymenoptera > Apidae > Bombus > Bombus superbus. The sequence continues at coordinate 983,596 of JACXIK010000051.1, forward strand.
CTTGCGAGAAATTGCGTGCGAAACCGCGCGCTACCCGCTTCTCGACTCTCTGCCGATCACGATATTGCGTAAGCGTGGTTTTTTTATAATTGGACCTTTGCCCGGTTGAATTTTCTGCCTAGTCACCTAGCATTTTAAGATCGACACGTTTTATCCCTGGATACAAATTTTTATGTTGGGTAAGGAAAAGTTTTAATAAAAGGTATCGATACCCGAATAATCAGGCGATCGAAATCTTACGAGCGATAATTAGATGTTTACGCAAATTCATTGTTCTTCGAATACAAATGCAGATTTGTTTCATCCTTGAGATACCATAACGATTGCCTTACTGTGGTTACGACTAACTTAATTAAGCATTTAGATTTCTCGTTGGTGCATAAACATCCATAATCACCAACGTTGTCTCGAAACGTGTATAATGAAATTTATAAAACTTTAACGAAGAAGAAATTCCTTCCTACCTACTTGAAATTCAATTAGGCGTCTAAAGTTCGATATTATCGAAAATTCAAAGATTCTAAAAGACCATTAAAAGATTCCAAACGCGAATTCCAGCTGCAGATAAAAAATTACGGCGAACTTCAATTTTGTGGCAAATAAAATGATCGCAAGGAGAGAGCTGAATCTTTACCGAACAAGAAACAACGTTGCGCCGTAATAAATATAATAACATTCATAAGATATTAACGAAGAAAAATCCCGCCGTACTTAAAATCCAATTACGCTACCAAAATTCAATGACATTAAAAATCCTTGACTTTTAAGGATTAACAGATTCCGTGGTCGACAGCAGCAGCGACAGATAAAATATTACGATGATGAGTGGTCTTAAATCATCACTGAACAATCATAAATATTGTCCTGAAACGAACGGAATAATAAAATTCACGAAATATCAGAGAAGAAAAATTCCTCGGTACTTAAAGTCCAATTACACGAGCAAAGAGAAACCAACACACGCGATTCCTCTGTTATGATAATCGCCATCATCCCTCCGGATCTTCATCATCCCGGTAAGGCTGCATTCGCGCGAACATAATCGAGTACACACGCAAACCAGGGCTACTTGATTTTCCATACGATTTATGCGTATTTATGCGTAATACGATTGTATATCCCAGAGAAAAGTGCTTCTCTCTTCCCATTCTTGGTCTCACCCCTTTCGCAGTGCGTCATCTGGGTCCCATTGGGACCCACGTGCACGGAAAACGCTGAAAAGGTGTCTATCTCTTTCTCTTCTTTACCCAAAGGGGTTAGAACCATACCAGGCAGTCTAGTGTAAATAGAGATCGTTTCGTGATTCTGCGGTGACGCTTTGTGGGCCTTTCATCGGGATGTTTTATCGTAGCGGGACGATCATAGAACAGGCAACAATTCGGAATCACTAGGTTCAAGGATGATGGAATTCGTGGCTTCCGTCATGAGGGTAGAATGAAGCACAGAGGGTTGCGTGCCTCGTTGATGCCCTGTTTACAGAGGGAATTTCTCTGTTTGCGCGATGCGACTGTTTGATATCGCGGCGTGGAGGATCCTGATCTTTCTAATGCTGTGTGTTGTAGGATCTTTGTTCGCAGAATAGCGATTAATGGAACGATTGGTTATCGGAACGTGGATTAATGGAATATTTTGTTAGAATATTTGGAATATTTGTAAGGAAGATTGGAAGATAAGGGAATCATTACGTTTTTAGCTAAAATCCTGATTAGTTTCGATAATCAGAATTCTACCGTGTCGGACTAGAACGTTGTTTCTTAGCTCGCTTAATTTGCGATGAATTAGCGATTCATACGTATATTTTGATATTGGTATTTAAAATTTACGGGTTTTTACGAACAGAATAAATTTTGTTTGTAATCTTACTGTAAACTTCTGCCGAAGAATAACCTTACATTTTTCGTAATTTAGTTTTAGGATTCTTAGAAGATGCAGCTACGCTGGAAGCGAGAGGAAATGCCTTCGAAGATGAACCCTTTTCACGGCCGTGAACCCACATGTGGATGTCAGACGTAACACTTGCCGTGAACTAAGGCTCCACATGTACACCCCATATCAGTCTTATTGTCCCCATATCTTTAAGATTCTAAATACAGTATTCAAATTTTTTAACAGGAAAGCAGTGGAGCGAGAAGCTGTTTCTTATTAATCAGTCAAGATATTGATAAGAAAATTTCAGGATACATCCAATACGATTATTTATTCTTAGATTTTTAAAGAGTATTTCTATCGTGTTTTAAATCTTTTCGCAACTCACGATTGAAAATCTTGGAATAAAATCTTAAGCTTTTTAATATAACAAAATACTGAAGTAACAGAAATTAACAAATCGTTGTGGATAGGATTCGTACGAATTACTAGAAAATAGCGTCGATTACGGTACCTGGGACGTCGTTCGTCGTTCACAAAGGGATAATTAATAATTCCAGGAATAATTAACTGCGAGCTCCGCTTTTACCCCGCCCTCCCCCCTTCTCTCTGTCTGTCTCTCTCTCTCTCTCTCTCTCTTTCCCTCTCTCCTTCTCTGCTCTAGAACCCGTTTCGATTTCAGTTTCGCGTAGAATCGCCGTGTATCATTACCACGACATTCGAGAAACGTTAACAACTGGTAATGACTAGAGCACGATGGTTTGAAAACCTGTCAACCGAGACACGAGGCTTGCACAATACCGTTCCGGTAAATCGTGCCTCTGGCCGCAGGAATCCGCTTAGTCAGCCTCCCTTTAGCCGGAATAAATATTTCTCGAAACAATCGCGAGCGTTACGGAAACGAAAGGCGGGAAAACGTTGCATAAAGGGCCGTTTAAAACACCGATTAATTCGCTCGCCTGATCATTTTTTTTTTTTTTTACTTCTTAGGGAGATATCGATAGCGTTTATTTTAGAAGTCTACTTCTGACGAATCGAGAAAGGAGTTAGTTCGAAGCGAGTTGATAGAGTATTCTGATCTAATTTTACATCTATTAGAATTTTTAAGAGAATTATATCTGTAATCCACAATGTTATAAAGATCACGCCGCCGTAAAAAGAAGCTACGTATAAAGAATCGTTCCTCAGTCAGCCGACAAATATTTTCTCTACGTGGAAGCCGAGTTTCATGTCAACTTGGAGAATGACGGATGGCCGTGAGTCCCTTGGTCGAGGGGCCCTTATAGGGCCTGAAAGAGCACGTATAAGTGCCTTTTCGAATTTCTCGAGGATTGTGCGTCCAACGAGATATATCCCGGTAATCTGTCGATTTTTCGTGAGCAGGAAACATTTGGCAATTTCTCGAGCCCTCTTTTCATCGTTTCTTCTCCCCTTCCTTTAAACATTCTTTTTTTCTTCCGCAACGAAAGCCGGAAATTTGTCCGTGAAATAAGAGGCAAGATGATCGATCGACGCGCCGTTGCAAAAATATTCTACCACCGTGGCATAATAATCCACGAAACTTTTATTTCCAGCACGTAGAAGAGCTCGAATGTTTACCCCTTTGTCGCAGAAACCGTCCCTTGTTAAACGAGTTGTTTCAAATTAGCGATTTAATGGCACTACAGTGGCTGCTCTACTTTTTCATTATGCCAGGGAATCGTTCTACTGAAAAAAAAGCTTGTTATATACTGTGAGAAGATACGAACAATTTCACGTTTTTTCGTTGTACATTTTCATTGTAAATCGCATTACGCGAAATAAAAATATTCCCTTAGGTTTATTAAATAATCCACTGTGACATTATCTTCTTGTTATCACGAATCTTTCCGACTCTTCGTCCATTCTGCTTTCAGGGCAAAATTGATTATTCCGTTTAAGTAAATCAGTCGTCGAAACTGTTTTTCAAACAGTTTTCCATAAATAACGTTTTTATAATATCGTACCCAATTTAATGTCACAATAACTTGTTTCTGGGCATTCGCCTTAAACCTCCATTCAATGTTTATTAAATATATGTGGCGTTGAAATAATTATTTGATATTTGATAGGTATTTGACTTTCTACTGGTTAACGATTTACGTTCGACTTCGATTACTTTATTTTAGGCAGTTTAATTGTACTTTTTACCTTACATTTCATACAGAAAATACAGTTGAAGAACGAAATCACGAAAGAAATCGCAGCTGACTGCTTCGATTTTGAATAAAATTAAAATAAGATAGAAGCTAATAGTAAAATTAAATAGCACCAAAAAATTGAAAACGATTTGACAAGTCAAAAATCCAGGTCCCATTGCCTTCTTCTCAATTCCATCGTTAAAAAGCTCCTTAAACTACGTGATATGCATAATTTCTCGCTTCAGTTTTATCCTAAAAATTATTTAAAACCTCGAAAGTCCTTTTATTCGTAAAAGCGGGAGAGATAAAAATTGGAGAGTCAGAGGGTTATAAAAAAGAGCAAGGAATAAAGGATCCATTACATAAAATTCTTCCTATCGGCAGCGTTTTATTGAATCGCGGAGGAGAAACGCGGTTACGAATAACAGACTGAAGCGTCAGTTCGAAACGAGCAGCCCGTTTCCAAATAAAATTTCCGCTGGTGTACACGGAACGGACGTCGATGCAATTATCGCGCGTCGAGCGTGGCCCGACTCGGTGACACGTTTCGCCGCACGAAAATTTCTATCAACAGGTTGTCACGGGGCTGGACGCAGTTTCCAAACAGCCGGAATCACTTTCACCCCCGCATGCTTTCCCTTACTCTCTCTCTTTTTGTGTTTCTCTATCTCTCTGTGATGGAAATTGATGCATGGCAGATCGCGTTATTCGTTAAATAACCGTACCAATTCGGTGACCACGATGGAAATCGCTTCACCGAATTCTCGTGGCTATTCCCCATCGAAAACCCACTGCAATTTCGTTTCCATGAACTCGATTCGAAGGCAGATCACGAAGCAACCACAAGTATATAGCAACTGACGAAAGTATTTGGACATAAGTATCTTTCTTTTTTTTTTTTTTAATCAGTACATTGTACGAATGGGTTATGCGAAATATTTTGTAACATCTTGTAACACTGACACTGTAATGAAACACGAGTATCGCGATTATATTGGTAAAGTTTGAACAGAATCTGGCAATATTCGATATAGAAGTTACAAGATATCACGTGAATTTTTGCTAAGTATACGTTTGTAATAAATGACTCGTATCAATTTTCAGATTGATGTCGTGTCCCATTTTAATGTCAGTGAAATTTGAAAGAGTTTCGTGTGATACATACAGTGGCCACAAAAAGTATTTGCACGTTCCCTTATTTTTCAATGAAGATTCCTTTTACCGCGTTCTACATTTCATTCTCGTAGTCGTATGAAAATATTATATACCAAGTAATACGAAATTGAATTTACCTGTACGTAATTAATTCTCGTAAATTTGTAACAAACACGATGGTGTTCAAATAGCTTTCGTAGCCTCTGTACAATTTATTTATACATATTGTGTACGTCAAGTGTTCAAACACTTTCATATTTAATAATCTTGATTGTCGGCGAATTGAATCAATTCAAAATAAATTTTCTTTGATATTTCCCTTGATATATCCCTGGACAAGCTAGCTATCAAAAACGACCGAACGTCCGGATTGAATAATCCGTGTTTACGTACGGTTTCGTGGATGTTAGAGAGCAAGATAGTGATTATCGGCTGTCTGGTAATTTTTCTCAATTAACCAGCCTCGTCTGGCCGTGTGTAATTCGTCGTCTCGCTTAACGTACTCGAACGAGATCGATTTAGGTTTCGAACAGTTATTTCGCTCGGATATAAAAGTTGGAAAGTTTCGCAGAACGGAATGGTTCACGCGAACGTACCGTTCGCGAGTTCATGACGTGTAACCGCGCGAGGGGACAATTTCACCGTGCAAGTTCGATGGGGGATGTCTGTGTCTGGCGCGTTCGATTCACGGTCCTCTGGACAATTTCTCCGATGCAAGTGAAACGAAGGATCGCCGATTAACCCGTAACATAATCTCATCGAATCAATTTCATCGTTTTATTGCACGTCGATATTAATCTCTTCGTGACTCCGGTTTCGGTGGCACTCGTTAATCGTAATAAACAATTTCCTGCTTTCCCGGCTACTCTTTATCGCTAATTAAAACCTCGAGAAACGTCTTGGTGTGCGGTTGAACAGCTACGATCAAAAGTAAAACGAAAATAAGTCTACGGGCAGAGAAGAGACGAGAAATTGATTGTTTCTCGATCTCGAACGATTTTAATATTGTAAATAATAGCTGGAATTCCTATCTGCATACGAATTTAAAGCAGTTTTCATTATAGCGTCTTTCATTTGTTTAATTTTATAGGTCATTTGATTTTTCGTCGTTCTTTTTCTTTTCTTTTTCAATTTGTCTGTAGCGTAAGAGGGAGAAATTGAAGGTAGATCGAGTGGTAGGTAAATTCAATTCTTCTTTTTTTTGTTTTATTCGATTCGCGACCCTGACGACTACCGAATGTTATTTCGCTCTTGCCAAGCACCGTCATTAAGGTCGAATATTTAAATTGAATTTACGAGTCTTGGCCCGAGGCTACGCGTAGGATCCAGTTGGAGATGTGGATGGATCTTAACGCCGAGATTCTCCTACGATCGACCTACGATCTGGTACAATGAGAATTATGAGAAGATTAAATCATTTTCAGTGCTGAATCGAGACTTTGGATGATTCTCATATGGAAACTCGAATGAAATCAACTTGAATACTTTTTTTTTTATTAATTTTTAGAAACTTTTAAGGGTAAATTTATAATCATAGTGAAATAATTATTTTATTATTTTGGATATAACAGAAGGTTTCTACTTCTGTTCAAGTGAAATTAGCTCGAATATTTTTTAAATAAATTTCGTCAAATTTCCGGATGCGAATTTATAGCAATAATACGATTATTATAAATTTCGAGTACAACGCGATAGTAGAATAATTATGGAGTTTGGATTACGAAAAAAGATCTCTGGTTCGATTTGAATGAGTTCGTCTTGAGTATTTTTTCAATAGATCTCGTAGAATTTTTAGGGGTGACGTTTCAATCACGATGAAATAATTATGGATTTTGTATGCAATAAGAGATTCGTAACTCTTTGCTTCGAGTCTCCGAGGGTTTCTTATTTCACAGATTGTATTTCATTGGCTGTAGCTTCGTTAGTGACGTAAAACCGAAGAATTTTGTTAATTATCACGCGGCTCGTACATATCTTATCTAGGATTGCCGAAAATTTCAGCGGCGACTCGCCCGGTATAACCTCTCAGGGACGTGTTGGAATTTTCGTAAATTGTTGTAAACACTTTCTGCCAGACGGTTCTTAAATTCGTCTCATAAATTATTCATGCGTATCCTAAACTTGAGAATCTCGAGAACATCGACACCTTCGACGTACATCTATACAATTAATTGCACCACGGTTATAAAATTAAGTCAATGTTCAACGAACGTGACAAAAGATCAAGGCCCCTTTAAAATCCAGTCTCGAAGAATCCTTCTGCTGCGTTTTCATCTTGCACAATTATTCCACGTCGTTTTACCAAATTCTAGTTCATACATCAACGTTGCCACTGAACTTCGTCTCTCGAACGAAATAACTGTTAAAAGGGGGAAGAAGGAGAAACGGGAGAAGAGAAAAAAAATTCCCGCTTTCCTGAGTCGATCGATCAAGCTCCCTAACAGTCATCAAGAGCAGTCTATCCCCGAGAAATTACCGCGAACGTGATTTTCTCGGTTCCTTAAGCGTCGCGAGAAGTAAATCGTGGTCGATTAATCAGAGAATTACAGAAGTAACAGCACCGAACCGGCCTCGAGGCCACCGGGCCCGACGTTTCGCAATTAAAAGCGTTAATTTCTCGCACGCTCGCGCGATTTCGGAATTCGTCATTAGTATTTTTCATTTCCGACGCGGCTACCGATCTTGGCTTCTGCGTATCGCCCTAAAAGAAACTCTTTCGACATCGTGAAACAAACAAGAGTATCTGATTTAATCAAACTTTTGTACAGGGTGTCATGAAAAGATTCTACTACTTCGTGCTTAAATAATTTTTTATTACAAGTGCACTGGGGATTTTTATGCGTTTATGATAAATTTAAAGGTGTAACAATCGAAAAGGGAACGCATACGATATGCAAATATGTATAAAATATTCCAAGTATAGTATACACGTCGTCGGAAATTTTTAATAGATGAAACAAGTTACTACCGTATCTTTATTTCGCTTGAATAGAAATATGACATTATATAAAAATCCACAATCTAATTACGAGAAACAAGCTAGATATAGAGACATCGTAGTCTTCGTGGCGCAGGTCAAAGGGAGTCTATGGCTCAAGACAAGATAAAAATAAAGAACAACAAAATTACATTAGGCTGAAAAAATAATCCACGAGTATCAAGTATTCTATGAATCAAAGTATACTACGAAAACTGTTCGATTATTAGAAGTACACAAATGAAACTTTACGCACATCAATCAGATAAATTACTAATCAATTGTAACAACAATCGCTGAAAGTAGTAAGTAGAATTCTCTGAAAAATGGTCAGTCATAAAACTTCATAGATGCGCCATATTTTCTTGTAATCTAAATATGACGAGAAATCCTCGTGTTACTCTCCCATCGAGTTACTCTTGGTTACTCAAATATTCAATACAATCGAATGACTCTCGAGTGTAATTCAGTATTCCTAAATATTCTGGACATTCTGCTCCTCCACGATGTGGAGGAACCTTTTCACTGGGATCTTGAGATCTATATATATCGAATAAAATTTCGAATTTAGGAAATCCCTAATTAGTCGATCACATGGTACTCTTTTTCCACTGCAAAGATCAGTAGAAGAGATACGATAAGGTCTTATTTTCCCTATTGGCTGCGCGTCGAAAGTGAATCGTCCATGGAGAAGGTTGAAACGAAAAAGGTGCGGTCGAGTGATTTCGAGCTGCTTTTTCAGGGTCACGTCAAACGACTCCTATCAATTAAAAGTGTCAATTTGTAAGCCAGTGGCGCGTAATTTGCATCGAACGGAACGTCGACTGGGATTATTTACGAGAGGAGCCTTGGGATCCACTAATCGCTCATCCTCGACGACGTAATAATTCGCGCGAGAAAAATATTTCGTGCAAGAGAAACAGCTGTTACGTATGTTTCTTTTTTTATTCACGAATATGTCTTCAATACCTTTTTTCAGCGTCTACGCCGGTTAAAATTCCTCTCAAGCTAAATAATTCTCTAAATTTTCTGCCAACAAGAAAGATTTGAAATTCGTTCCTGCTTTAATTTCTGTTTTATTAGCTAAAAAATAGTTTATTTTTTTTACATAAAGTAGTTAATAATAGGATTTTTAGTAGAACAGAGGATTAAGAGTATCTCGAAAGTAAGACGGGGTCTTCAGGGTTAAAAGACGATAAAGGAAGAATTAGTTCAGCAATAAAGTTCCATCGGTTCCGTGGAAGCGGCGTTAATTAGCTAGTTTACGATTACTTTTCTCTATATCCACGGTTACCGTATTCCTTCCTTTTCCAAAAAAAAAAAACACATCAAAAAGTCGTTTAAAACGCTAAAAAACAGGACATTTTTTATTGCATCTATCCAAAAGCTTGGCGTGCGTTCATCGTGCTATTTTTGATCCAAACTCGTTCTTGTCGAACGTTCAAACAAATAAAAAAAGAGACTCTCAAGCACCTCCTCGAAACTAGATAGAAAAAAAGCAAAAGAATCGGAGAGAGAGACGTCGGAGAAACACAAAACTCCCATCTTCATTAACAAAGGAAGCGTCATCAAACGAATCAATTTGCCGAAGCCGGGAGTGAAGGGCCATTTCTTTTGTTCTTCCTCTTCGAAGCTCGAGCGTAATCAACGCTCGCGTTGAGCAGTTTTTAATCGACATTCCGCGTGATTCGAGTTGAATTTCCTGCTCGATTCCTTAATCCTCTCGATTAATCGTGAACTGGGACTCGCAACTGGGCCCCTTGGACGAAAGAGAGAGGTGCAAAAAGAAGGGAGAGAAACAGAGAAGACAAAGTGAGAGAGAGAGACGATCGCGTTACGTGGGCCCGAGTGCGAACTTGACACCGGCAAGGACGCGTTTCGAAAGGAGGAAATAAAAAATACTGGTTCCAAGCCGTTAAAGGACGTGGCAAGTCAGCTGTTGAAGACGCACGCAACAACGATCACCGAATAAATCACGAGTAAAAGGATCGCGGACGGTGCTGAGTCGAGGTCGAGTCTTTTCGACTTGGGAATTAAGGAGGATCTCGCGAGGATCGCGAACCGACCAACGGGATACTGTATTCCAGATATTTTTTTTTTACTTCTTTTCTTTGGAATTTCTTTCTATATTTAATCCTTTAGATACTTGCCTGTTTCACGTTTTATAGACGCGACGAAAATCTCGTGAAACACGGCTATCGTCGATTCTGTTCTCGAGCAATCGTTACGTGTGCCGTTCACAAGCTACTGATCGTGTTTATAAAAATTGTTTCTTTTTAATTTATCTTAGATTTTATTATTGTTTATATCAACTTCTCGCAATAAATGAATTTTGTGGAAGTACTGACATTATTCGAGGAAGAACATTTCGAAGAAAGTACCAAAATCATTTGTTTCTCGACAATTAAACATTAATCGTCTACTTGTGTAATAAAATTGAGAGATGAAGAAGAAGTGGAGTTGATCAGTTTGGTTTCTGAGACACTCGTAGATTAAGATACGTTAATATTCGAACTGAATAAAAGAATTTCTTTCTATCAAATTTATGAGATCATTATTATAATATCGAGTACCTGTTTGTACCTTTTACATTTTATTGTTTCGAATGAAATAATCATATGGCCTATGGTATTACGCGTTATATATAATATATGATTTAGAAGCTTGTACCTCGAAATTAGGTACAGTTGTGACATAATCTGTTTCGATATCGTGTTTAAATTTATTGCGTTTATGGAAATATATCTATACTTAAAGGGCTAATAAAGTCTCTAACCCGGGACTTCATAGAATCGATATTAGGACCGTTTCCTTGGTTCGCGTTATCGGTGGTTAGATTGGCTTGATTAAAGGAAGTTCGTGATGCAGGGAAGGTTGCATGCTTCTGGTTCTGTTCTACCTGAACGCAACGTCGGTTCTGTTAAGTCAACCCTTGTGTTCCTTCGTTTGATCAATAATCAGTTTTCTAAGTAGTTCTGATTTATATACGATTCCCGTTTCGATGTACATTCGAAAGATTTGTCCAATTGCAAACAACGATATCGAACGACTACGCTGTTTGCTTCTTCGATCTATATTCCGATCTGCATTCTCATTTTCTGTCGCACAAGATATAGGAATAGTTATAGATGGCCAATCGTTATTTTTTCCCCTTGAGGTGCAACAATTATTTTACAAAATGTTACGAGATTCAATTTCAACACTTTACTCGGCGTTAGAACTAATAATCTTTAGTGCGTAGGGAAATATACAATTGCTACAAAATGTATTTGTACAGCGTTGTATTTATTATTGCGTTTACATAAGTACTGATCGATTAGGTTCAAGTATCGATTAAATTTCGTGTCATTTAATAGCACTTTTATACGGCTACAAAGGCTGATGCTATGAAAATGGAATGTAGCACTTACTAAAAAAATGTTTCGTTGTAAAGCAAAGATTGTACGACTGTAAGTTACTAGACTGGATTTTTATTCGCTTGTGAAAAACTTGAACGTGTAAAAATGTTTAGAGGATTGATAATATGCAAAAAATCTTGTTATAATATTTAGAGCTAAACAGATTTTCATTCAGGTTTCATTTCTTTGGTTGTATTCGTAAAAATATGAATTTGTATAAAAATCCACGATCTAATGATTATACTTGATCGAAGTAGCGTAATGAAAACGAATAGACATGCATGTATCGTTAAGAAATGATATTCTACATTCTACAAGCGAACCAAACTGGAAAGTAGCTTCCATGGTTTATGAAACAGTCCGTCCACCTCTGAAGTCTATTTTACTTTGCCCTACGGCGGTGCATCCCTGAGCCCTTCATCTCTGCGCTGTTCTTCTTCCAATAAGCCTCTCTTGCTCTCCACCCTAGCACCCATATTTTTATCTTTCTCCTGCAATCCTATAATTCCACGACCTCATCAGCCTGCCTGCCCCGTATTTCTGTAATCGTATTTTCCCTGTATCTTACATCCTGTTGGTCTTTGGTTTATCCATGACTAAAAAAAAAAAAAACTACTACATGTCTACGTGTATTCGTCTTTGCGAAACAAAAGAGTCTCGTTTAGGTACCATATACACTATGGTCCTAAATTCGTGGTTCAATTAGAATCAGCGAGATTCTATGGTTTAAAGTAAAATGAAAATCAGTAATATTGAAATTACGCTGGAATTTTTGTTTTCAAGAAAATCAGTTTGAAAACTCGTAATGTATGTGGGAATTTATTTAACCTCTACTAGATAGGATTAGATAATCGATAAGATATCATTCTACACAAGGAAATAAAATGAAAATGTAGAATAAAATTTTTACGTTGAAAGACTCGTTTTCGAGAAAATATGGTTTGATCGTGTACACGCGTACTTGACAAACTTGCGAATTTGATTTTCTCATAAACGAGATCTTAATAGAATGATTCACGCTCAGTTTCGTGTTAGAGTATTGCGTATATTGGAAGTGTTTCCTTAAGTCTCCGTTCACGCACATGAGATTATCAAATGGATCTCGCGCATTCGTTCGTTATGCTTCGCTCGTTCCGAGATTCGCACCGTTCGCTGCCGATCAAAGAAAATTACATAAACGAAATTTTGTTGGATGATGTAAAGGATAAAAACGTTGGTTCTTTGGATCAGGAATCAATTTTTCGATAACGTTCGCCTCTGTGACGAATATTATCATGGATGATGAAAACAAATTATGAGTAGACCGCGGATTTTTATCACAGTTCACATGTTTTTATAAGACGGATTTCAGAAGTTAAATCTACTTGGCAATCTATCTCGTTTACTAAAAGCTATGACGAGTACTCCACTTTAAATCATTTACACATTTATCATTATAAACGCATAAAAATCTGCAGTCTAGTTGTGAGCAATTATGCGTCGAAAGAAATAAACTGGGTTTGAATTAAAGTTATCGATTCGAATCGAGGTCGGCTATTGCTTTAATCCTCGCACTATTGTAATTATCTTCTAATACTATTCTTGAGGGAAACAAGAAAAACAGATTTGCATTTATTCTAACGTGTCACGCAATTTTTCAACCGTTCGTAATAATTTCATGAAGCTATTATCACATCTGAATTAAATATTTAAATTAAGTAGACGATAGATGATAGTAATAAGCATTCCGGAAACTCTATCTTTTCGTAATGTATATATCCTCAAGATCGCTTTAAATTTTTGAAAAATATCAAAACGAATTCAACAAGCACGAAACAAACTTTTATTAGCACACGCGACACAGACCGAAATTTAAAAATAACAGTAGTGAAAGTAATAGTAATATTCATTTCGATGCTTCCATATTTATCACAACGAACAAAAATACATTTGCATAACACGCGAACTAAAAATCGAGTCCTATATCGAACATTCTATTCTATTATACGTAGAATATCGTAGCTTGAAGGTTAAATTTCCGATCGAAGACTTCGGGAAGTAGCAGCTTTAGGTACAGCAATACTAATCGATCAGTTCTCTTGGTCCCTTCGATTGGATATAAATCATTATCATAACGGTTGTAAAAATTCGTAACGGTTCAATACACGAAGACAAGCTTCTCGCCTGGAGGCTGCTCTGACACTTTTGCTGGACGATATTGCGACTGACTCGCAGGATAATCTGCTCGAGTTTCTTTTCGGTGACAAGTTTGACCTAATTCACGGCCAGGTTTCTGTCGAAGACGACTCTTGGAAACAAGATGACGTTTTTATTTCAAGAAACTCGTTAATCTGGGCAATGATTTTCTGACAAACTTCGAGCGAGATCCGTTGAAGTTATCAAGGTCGAACTGTTTGAGGTAAACAAGGACTAACGAGCAGGCGTTTTTGTCAGTCATCTAAGAATTACCATAAAACATGTAAAACAGAAGCGTAATGTTGCAAAATGAAATCGAAGATATAGTAGGTTCTGCAAGGTAATCAAATAACATGGATCTAGCAGATAAATCCTAAAAGAACAGATCTACATCCAAAATATATGGTGCGGCTCAAAAGTACTCGAAAACTTGCTTACTTTTTAAACTTGCTTTTTTCATTCTACAGGATGTGTATTATTTGTAAAATTCTGGATGAAAGAATTTTTCACGATCTTACTCTTTATTACAATTATTTCATTACACGTTACAGTTATCATGTCGTCATCGAATTGATTTTTGAAATTTAAACAACCGCGAAAATGGCGTTGGTTGTTGCAAACTTCGTCAAACTTGCGGACTCCTCTCTTTATTACTATTACAGTTATGTGCGATAGTATGTTACAACACGATAAAATTGATTTTTAATAGCTATTGTGCAATAACAAAATTGGCGGTCGTAATTCTCAAACATTGTGAAACTTCTTCAAATCGCGAATCGGATGGAGAAGGGTCTTCTAAATGGTTCGAGAAACTAACACTATTAATTCCAGCAGCTATTACTAAAATCAATTTGTACATCAATGAGTCATGTAGTTAACCTAATCTTAAATTCATACATACCTAGTTCAAAATTTCGCAGTTGTTCATTCGCTGATCTACGAGAAGACGATAAATGTTAATTTTCTATTAATAGCAAATATGATTTGCCACGTTAAAAAGAAAAAAGATAATGAGCGTTGCTCCTAATCGTTAATTTCCTACTAGTTTATGTTCCTATCATAAAATTCACGTATTCTTACTACAAATTAATCAAAGTGTTAACGTCATCGTCGACTAAATTAAGTAAAAGATCGATTCAATGCTTTCAAACGAACATTTCCAGTTTATCCACCGCTCGAGTTTAACTTATCGAGTCCAGAAAAGTTGATTGCGTGTGTCTGAATGATTAAATGCGATTATTAAGCAAGAGCATCGACATGGACGGAACAGTATGATCCTCGGAAGGCCACGGATCGTAGCTGTGATCCCGGGGCGTGGCACAGAGTGATCCGAGAAAGGAATCCGTCGTTTTACGTAACAATCTCGAGCGATCCGCGATCAGCCAGGAAACTGACCGCCTCTACGCCGTTCCTCGCGTGTCCAGGATAGTTTCCACGATTCTTCGCGTCGTCCTGGTGCGATACCCTCCGTCCCCTGATCGTTCACATAGCACCGCTCAACTTCCAAGAAGTTTCGAACACGCATCGTCGTAATTTCAGGATGGAATCTCGTGACCCGAGTGAATTACTTGTTGCTTTCTATCTTTTCATCCGTGTCTCTCTTAATCTCAATGATCTTCGACGTATCGATACGCCACGTAAGAAAAAGACATGAAAACATTCATCAAAACACGAATAATCTTTAATTGCTATTAAAAAGCGAAATTGCTTATTTTCCTGGAGTTTTCTCTTCTTTCCTCCGTGTAGTATATTCTCAATGCTTCTTGCTTTATCCATACATTATGAAGAAATCCATCGCGAAACACGAGATTTGCAAATGAATGATTTTTAATCACCATGGAAATTAGATGTGTCGAGGGAGTGAACAAAATTGAGGGGACAAGAGTCTAATTAGGATTCGATGGCGTTCAGCATCGCATACCAATGATCTCTAGTCGAGTAGAAATAAAAATTAGAAATGCGGAGCGATATTAGGGAATGAAAGAATGAGGCAGCAGAGTCTAATGAGGATTCGGTAGTCTGAACACCGGTGGAAACCGGTCCGAACAAAAATTGCGAGCCGCGATGGTTCGTGGAATGACCGGAAGCCGCGCGACTTTGTTTCCACGCGAGAAACACCGGCTTGGAATCCGTTTCCTTCTCTGGGTATCAATTAGATCAGACAAATTAGAACACCGGCCGAGTCAATATTGATACCGACAGGAATCAGGAGGAGCGGTAATGAGCGACGTTGCTCTTTTCCTTCGCTATCTTGCATGATGAAGAAGGGGAGAACGAGAGAGGAATAAAAAGAAGAAACAAGAGAAAGAAGAAAAAAAGAAAAGGTATTTAAGGCTACCGACGAACGAACTACTGTACAAAGAGGAGCCGAGATACACCGAGAGGGGCAGGAACAAAAAGGGGCGGAGAGGAAGGCAGAAGACGGACAGAGACGAAATAAAAAGACGTGGAAGTGGGGAATTAAGAGAGAAAAAGAGGGAGAAAGAGAGATATCTCTATGCGGTAGCTAAAGCCAGTCAGTCAGGTATGCCTGGAGGCTAGGCCATGATAGACAAGGTCATCCTCTCCCCGGTTTACACGTATGCTCTGGCTACTGCCAGTCCTCGTTTACATTTATTTATTTATAAATATACCGCGGCTCTCGACTAATGCGCCGTCTCCAAGAAAGAGAAGGAGGAAGCAGAACGACCGGCCACACGGATGGAAGGAGACCGGACTGTCCAGACGACGATGGAACCCCTTCACCTGTAGATCGGCTCTCTTTCATTATTCGGTTAATCGCGGCGCAATAGACGCCGCGAAAAAGGCTACCGCCGTTACACGTTTCTGAGAATATAACCTTTTTTCAACGCAGTTCCGAAGTTCTAGCGGTAGACTTTGAGCTGGTGTTCGAAGTGTTTCCAGTTCTATCGTTGACTGATTAGATTAGGTGGGTTTTAATTGGTCCCATTAGAATTTTCAATTAAATGCAACTTTGTATGTTACATTTTCCCGTTTACGTTCCTATAAAATAGAATTTTATGTCCACTACATAAATATGTTCAAGAGTTCTGCAGCTCCAGCGGTAGACTTTAACTCCTTGATGTTGAATGAAGCTTCCGGTTCTGTCGACGATTCATGAGATAAATGAATTTTAATTAGACCGATTAGATTTTTCCACCAAATGGAACTGTGTATATTATAGTTTCTCTTTCACGTTCACATTTAGTCTTTAAGAGGAATATTTGTAGAAATTCGTAATCGTACGTGATATTATAACGCGTTGGAAAAATCGAATAGGTCGATGAATACTTATGCATCCTGCTGTAAATGTCTTCAGTCTTTCAATTTCTATTTTTAATTCTATATTTAGAGTAGCAAAAAAAGGTATTTATATACTGTCGTATTTACAGCATTTATATAGTAATTAATTAAGTCCAACTATACGAAATTTCGTATCATTTAAATACTAAATAAGAATATGTGCAAATACTTTTTGTATTTTCCAAACCCTCTTAAAATTTGGGATAATAAGTTAACCAAAAATGGTATTTATTTGTGACTTGCAGATCTTCGGTAGCAAGGCGGACCTGCAGCTCCACACGCAGATCCACATGCGCGAGGCGAAGCCGTACAAATGCACCCAGTGCTCGAAGGCGTTCGCGAACTCCTCGTACCTGTCCCAGCACACCAGGATCCACCTGGGCATCAAGCCGTACCGCTGCGAGATTTGCCAGCGGAAGTTCACCCAACTGAGCCACCTACAGCAGCACATCCGCACGCACACCGGTGACAAACCGTACAAGTGCCGGCATCCAGGCTGCACGAAGGCGTTCAGCCAGCTGAGCAACCTACAGAGCCACTCCCGCTGCCACCAGACCGACAAGCCGTACAAGTGTAACTCCTGCTACAAGTGCTTCTCCGACGAGCCCAGCCTGCTCGAGCACATACCGAAGCACAAGGAGTCGAAGCACCTTAAGACGCACATCTGCCAGTACTGCGGCAAGAGTTACACCCAGGAGACCTATCTGGCGAAGCACATGCAGAAACATGCGGAGAGGACGGACAAGAGACCGCCGATAATCGGTACGGGGCTCAGGCCGTCGATCCACGCGATGGCGGCTCATCATCAAGACCACTATTGGCCGAAAGTTAGCCCAGACTCGGTGATCAGCGATCTACACGACCGACTGCCTCATCACCACACCGACTACCATCAAAATCAGAACCCGGAGATGTTATTACCTGGCCACGGACACCGTGGCGAGTCCATCGAGAACGATTCGAGGCAACAGACCCCTCAACCGGGCGCCAACCATCACCCAAACAGTAGCTCGGCGTTCACGCCGATCTCCTCGATCTCGATAAACTCCATCTCCTCCATGCAACATCCGTTGAATCCACTGAACCATTTGCACTACCCTGGCAGCCATCATCCAGCCTCCAGGCCGTACCTCTACGAGGCCTTCAACACGACGCAGAAATCCTCGCCGGCGTCATCCTCGTCCGGGGTCACGTCAGGCACGACCAGCAACCAGAACGCGACCTCCTTCCCGAACCAGTTGATCAGTCTCCATCAAATCAGGAATTACGCGCACCAACCAAACCTTGGAAATCTCGGGAACTTAGGAAATCTAGGGAACCTGAGCAATCTGAGCAACCTAAGCGCGACAATGGAGAGTCACGCTCTCCTCGGTGGACTCAAGGAGAAACAGTAACTCCGGCTGGTCGCGGAGATTAGGAACAAAAACTATTTGCTACTTCTCCTCGATTTCTTTTTTCTTCTTTGTCTATACCTGTACCTCGTCCCTATATCCTGTTTTTCCCGCGATCTTTACAGGGTTCAGGATGTTTGTATGATATTTTACACCTCGTTATGAGTTCGTTAAACGTCTATCGAACATTCGTTGCTCCTACGTTTCGCCCTTACACTTCTTTTAGCATTTAATTTCTATGGAACATTCTGAGAACTGTTTGCAGTGTGTGCATGCAGCCTGATCAAGAGTGATTTTGTGTAGGGTTCCTGTCTTTATTTAGGATGGTGCTGGGGATAGTTATTCGCTGTGCGATAATAGTCAGTTTGTAAAACAACAATTGTATATTTTTATACATTTTGGTTTAACAGGAATCGCTTACACGTATAAGCATAAATATACATGAATATATATCTTGAAGATGGAATAACTATTTAAAAAAGAAATACTGCGTTTTGTTTACATTTTAAACAATCTCTTTCATTAGTTAATGAAAACTATGGAAAACAGACCCATTTACGTAAATCTAAAAAATTGAAAATAACGAATAATATATAAAAAAATTTATATTTCGAAGATTAGATAACTTAAAGAGAGAAATTCTTCATTTTCTTGTACAACCTTAAACGATTTTATTTCATCAGATAACAGCCTGGAACTGTTAATGAAAACGATCGCAAACGTATCTAAACAGCGAAAGATCGACGACTCGATCAAAAAAGAAGTACCCTACCTTTATTTCCATCGAGGAACATTAATCTTGTCGAAAAGCATTTCGCGAGTCGAGTGCAAATCGGTTTGGCGACTTTTAATCGTTTCAATGCTACTGACCATTCATGCATGAAGAACGGATATTAGAAAGTACCCTGTTCGGTATGGTATCGATCCGGTAACTTCCTATCGATCCGCCAAGAATCGACAAAATCGATTTGCGATCGAAGTCCTCCCAATATAACCGAGCGTTTAACCTCAACGCTGATTAACTTTCACGTTCGTAGTTAGCTAGAAAATAGCTTGGAACGATAATCGACGAGCATGTTTCTCGATGTTCCTCCGAGTATCCATGGCGAATAGCCATCCGACGATCCTGAACTCTTCACTCGAATTTACCACATTTCCTAGCGAAACTACTTTCGGGAAACGTCCTTCTTCAGTTCCAAGCAAGTACTTTCATCCTTCCTCTGCAATCCACCCCGAAGATCTCCTTAGGTTAACGTTCAACTTCAATTTTAACAGTCCTCCTATGTCTTTTTTCCTTTCTATCGATACTTAATCATCCGTTGGTCCCATCGATTTATAATGTTACTGGTATTGGAGAGTGGTTTTAGTCTGGTTAAATTTTATAGTTTGAATAGGATTTTGTTACTATGAAAGTTGTAAAATGGGGTTATTTAGCGAAATTTAGAAATCCTGAGTTTACTTAACTCGGATTTTCGTGATTTTGTTGGATCAGTGATTTGTGGTAGATTTTTTGGTATTTGATTTGCAAACAATTTTGCGGATTTGTTACACGTATATTATATACGTAGCATGAATATAAAATACTCTTCGATATGACTGCTTCCGTTATTTTTATTTCGCATATAAATTCATCGCTGTAGAACGCATTGGTGTATGATCACGTAGCATTATACAACGAGAATATTGTACAACCGTACAAAGTAGTTACCTCGAAGATTATTTTATTAAAATATCCTTCCAGAGAGCGAGTTCACAGCGATAATTTCCCAGAAATTTAGAAAATAATTCTAAAAATTGCAATAATTACGAAACCAATTGCTTTTTGAAACTCGCTCTGTTCATTCAACGAAAAAACCTTGTGAAACAGCAGAAACGTAGTTTATAAAGCAATTATTTTGTGGATCGACGCGCGCAATCCGTTTCATTCAATTTTCATTACATTTTCTATTGCAAAGGTCTCTTAATTGGTATCATTGAGGTTCATGGCAATTACGGATTGGATTATCTAATATTGAGACCTAACGGAGAACGTAACATGCAAAATGAAATTGAAAATCCTAAATTTTAGTAATCCAACGTGAATTATAGTCACTTATAATGCAACGATACTGTTCGAAAATTAATCTTCAACAGATATCACTGTTTCATAGATAAATTATGATAGTCAACTATCTATGACATAAAACACTACGAAGACTACAAATTGAAATTAAAAAAAATGCTTCGAAATTAAATATTTAATCGAAACTGTTAACTACGATCTAATAATACCAATTGGGGGTTGAAACTCGAAAATCGTGTGAAAGTCTCGCCTACGATTAGAGGAAGAGACGAAAATGAGTATAACCGGCGAGAATCGATGGGACCGCGGTTAGTTCCGTTCTTTTCGTGTTCCTGCCTCCCAGGAGCATCGTACGTAAGAGGGAATAGCAAAGCCAGGAGAAATCGTGTCGTGGAGTAGAGCTATTTTCCAAGGGGTGGCTCGCCCCCTGGAACCGGTGTGGGGCGATGGGCACACCTTTCTAGGTCGAGTGGACGTTTCGCTCGCAACGGGATAATTAACGAAGCGGATGTGTGTGTTTGTGTGTGTCTGAGCATGCCAGAAACTCTTCTGTGTATGTGTGTGCGTGTGCCTGTGTATGAAGTTGGCCGAGTGTGTGGTAAAGAAGAAGGAAAAGAAATAGGCGAATGGATAGTGAAGGAAAAGGAAAAGAGTTAGACGAGTGGATGGTAAAGGGAAAGGAAAAGAGTTGGGCGAATGGGTGGTAGAGGAGAAGGAAAAGACAAAAAGAAGTGGGAGTTTAAGCATCGCACGCACTTTCTAAATAGGAGTTACACGCGTACACACACATTACATGAGGGCACAAATCGTGTGAATAGCTTTTTTCAGCGAGAAAGAGAAGAGGACGCGAGTGAGTGAGGGTGCAAGAGAGATTTAGGGTAGGTCGACGACAGTGCCACGAAATAATAAATGCGAAAGTAACGGAGATAATAGGGAATTAAAAAGGGAACGAGGAGTAGACAGAAAGGGGAGAAAAAGAGAGAGAGAAAGAAAGAGAGAGAGGGCGAGCATATAAGAAGGGGTAAGATAGGGTTAGAACGCGAGCAACCATACAGGCGCACAGAGAAAAAGAGAACGGTACGGAGAACCTCCTTGTATATAGTTATTATATATATAAATATATAAATATATATATAAATAAATGAATAAATAAATATTATATATTATTATTAATTAATTAATTAATTAATTGATCGATATTCGGTAGGTGCGTAAGGGAAAAAAAAGAGAGGAAGAGGATATAGACTACTGAAGATATTCTAAGTACCTTGTCTAACACGAATATAATTAAAGAAACGAAAACCGTGTGAGTGAAATAAAGGGAATGAATGGGAGAGTGTTCGAATAAGAGTGAGGTTAAAAGAAAAAGCAAGCAATCATTGCCCAAAGTTATTTACGATAATTTTTCTTTCTCTTAAGAACGCGTTTCCGTTCCACGAAGCCGCGTTACGATCAACCTTGGCGATCGGTTCTTTCTCTACTTATCACGCCGTTATTTCTTTTCCTTTCATTTCGATAGTCTATAAAATGAAGATCATCGATCGTCGTGGCTTATCGAGCCCGGTTGTTTAGAAAAATTCAAGACATACGAAAATTCGACGTGTGCCGAATGAAAAGAGAGAAGAACACACGTGTACTGTAGATAATTTCTTGTTACGGCGCCGCCGATGTCTCGTTTCGTGGCTCCCTTCTTAATCGGTTTTGATCGATCCGCGAGGTGCAGGGCTATGAAAAGATTTCTGTTTTATTTTTATCATTTTCTAACCGAACTCTAACTCTTTTTACTTTCTTGTCGTTTTTACGTTCATTACTTCCTTTTTTTACGAATAAACGATATTCTATTCTAAGGTCGTCCATCTTACTTATGGACAGAAAAAAAATAAATAAAAAGGAAGTGAGGCACACGAGACGCGACACGTCGGCGCTTCACCTGTGCTCAAGTTGTTTAAAACTATTAATTTGTTAACTAAGAAGTGAGAGAGAGAGTGAAAGGAAGAGAGAGAAAGAAAGAGAGTTTGAAGGAGAGAGAGAGAGAGAGAGAGAAAGAGAGAGAGTTTGAAAGAGAGAGAGAGAGAGGATGAACGAAAGACTGGAATGAGTGAGAAGGAGTAAACGAGAAAGTGTTAGTTAATAATTCCGCGTGGAAAGCGGAACCCGATCGCGGTCTCTCGTTTCGTTCGACGTTTGTTCTTTCTCGTTTATTTCAAGATCGAATTATGATCGTCGACAAGGAATAAACGCATTCAAACATAGTAGATCGTTAGATGAATGTGAAGCAAAGAGAACAGGAGAACGTCGAAGAAAGCGCGCGAGAAAAATCGTAGAAGAAAAGGAGCGGTTTATTCGGGCAAGAAACACTGAAAGGAAAAAAAAACACGAGAGTGATCGTCTTTTTTTTTCTTTTTCGTTCACTGATAATGAAATTGAACACGAGGGTGAGGGTGGGGACGGGGCGAAAGTGGAGGAATTTGTTTTTTTTTTTTTTAATTCGGGGGTTGTGGGTGGTTATAACGAGCTTCGTCGTCTTCGTCAGGTCCCCCCGCGCTTTAATTGTGATCTTTTTTTTTCTATCTATCCTTTAGTTTCCATTTGATGATTATTTTATTATTATTTTATTAATATTATTATTATTATTAATATTATTATTATTATAATTATGATTTCGTTTAATAAACTGTCACGTTAAAAGAACAAACGTCTGACTTGGCGGAGGAAGTGACAGACTGGTAGTATTCTTCTGTCACGTCATCATCTTCCTCCCCTGAGACTACCACCAGCCCCCATCAATTCGAAGAACCCTCTCCTTTCTCTTCTTCACGAACATAAATCGCGTGAAGGGACTCCTTATCCCTAAGTAAGTTTCTTTTCTCATATTTCTCTTATGAAACAGAGGTTCTTCCGTTTTATTCTATTATATTTTTAACAACGCGAACAACAGTAGTAATTTGATTTACAGATTGAAGTCACAGAGCTGAGTCTAGATAGTTTCTCGTCGTAGAAAACCCTAATCTCAAAAA